>CM068378.1:41129683-41506407 GCA_034770075.1 Aralia elata
TAAACCTTATGAGGTGAACTACCCCAATCATGATTTGGAGTTGGCAGCAGTAATCTTTGCTTTGAAAATTTGGAGGCACTATTTGTATGGCGAGACTTGTGATATCTTCACCGATCATAAAAGTCTTAAGTACATCTTCACTCAAAAGGAGCTCAATATGAGGCAAAGGCGTTGGTTGGAGCTTCTCAAAGATTATGACGCTAGAATTCAATATCACCCCGGGAAGGCGAATGTAGTTGCAGATGCACTTAGCCGAAAGAGTTCAGGGAGTGTAGCAGCCCTTATTACACAACCACAACTTATTTCAGATATGGAACGGTTGGAGTTGGAGTTGTATGTACAAGGTGCAGATGGACTTTTAGCAGGTATGAGCGTGGAGCCCTCTCTTATCTCGAAGGTTAAGGAAGCTCAGAAAGAAGATGGCGAGTTATGGGCTATAGCGCAAAATTTGGAGGGGGGAAAGCAGCCTGAGTTTCGTATTGATGACCATTACGTGATTTGGTTGGGTAAGTGGTTATGTGTGCCGTCGGATCCAACTATTCGGGAGGCAGTATTGGTCGAGGCTCATAGTTCACCATTTTCTATTCATCCGGGTTCTACGAAGATGTATAGGGATTTAAAGAAGAATTTTTGGTGGAATGGGATGAAGCGAGATGTGGCTGAATATGTGGGAAGGTGTCTTACTTGTCAGCAAGTGAAAATTGAGCATCAACGTGCTAGTGGATTACTGCAACAATTAGATATTCCTGTTTGGAAGTGGGAGGACATTACAATGGATTTTGTGACTGGATTACCAAAAACTTTCAAGAAGAATGATGATATTTGGGTTGTAGTAGATCGATTGACCAAATCAGCTCACTTCTTAGCTATCCAGGAGGGTTATTCTGTAGATAAGTTAGCACAAATCTTTCAACAGGAGGTTGTTAGACTTCACGGAACTCCAGTGTCAATTGTTTCAGATCGAGACCCACGGTTCACTTCACGATTTTGGAAAGGGTTTCAACGAGCTTGGGGCACTCGATTAAAATACAGTACTTCTTTCCATCCACAAATTGATGGGCAATCTGAGAGGACTATTCAGACTTTAGAGGATATGTTAAGGTCTTGCGCATTAGAATGGTCGGGTAATTGGGATGATTACTTGAGCCTTGTTGAGTTTGCTTATAACAATAGCTGGCATGCAAGTATTGATATGGCTCCATTTGAGGCATTATATGGTAGGAAGTGCCGGGCACCAACTTGTTGGGATGAGGTTGGTGAGAAGATCATAGAAGGGCCTGGGTTAGTTCAAATCACTACGGAGAAGATAGCGATGGCTAAGGAAAAATTGCAGTCGGCTCGATCACGGCAAAAGAGTTATGCCGATAAGCATAGGAGGACCTTAGAGTTTCAACTTGGTGAACACGTGTTTTTAAAAGTTTCTCCTTGGAAGAGTATTCGACGATTTGGATTGAAAGGTAAACTCAGTCCGCGTTATATTGGGCCATTTGAGATTCTGGAAAGGGTCGGCAAAGTTGCATATCGGTTAGCTCTGCCTCCACAATTAGCTCATGTGCATAATGTATTTCATGTGTCGGTGTTGAGAAGTTATCATTATCATCCACTGCATATGGTACAATATCCGTTCGATAAGATTCGGAAGGATCTTACTTGTGAGGAACAAGCCGAGAAAATTTTAGATCGTCAAGAGCGGATTATGAGGAGGAAAACAATTTCGTTTGTTAAAGTTTTATGGAAAAATCATTCGGAACGAGAGGCAACTTGGGAGATGGAGGAGTCTATCCGGGCGGAGTATCCGCATCTTTTTGATAATTAGGCACGTTCTTTTTCTTTTGATTCCGGGGACGAAATCATTTTAAGGGGGAAGTAATGTAATACCCAAGCCTTTGCTTAAGTCCCACATCGCCCCTTTACTAAAATTCTCCTCCTCCCTTAGCCTATATATAAGATATCAACCTTTGCTTTATTTTACCAAACAATTAGTGCCTCCAAATTTTGTTTTGTGAGGAACTTTTTGTGTGAAGTCCTTTTTGGTAAGGACCTCCTTAGTAAAAAATTTCAGTATTGAGGGCGTAGGCAGACTGCGAACTTCATAATTTCGGGTATGTTCTTTTTCTTTATTTCTTTCTTTCTTTCTTGTGTATTAGTTTAATTTAATTTTCTGTATTATTAGTTTATAATTTTAATTAGTATATTTTAGTTAGTTTGTTAGTTAATATTGTGGTATTATTTTGAATAAATATTAGATATCTCAATTATAAGAAAATGTTCTCTTTAATTTATTAATTTAATTAATAATATGGAGGGTTCAATATATGCATAAAAACTATTAATACTAATATTATAGTATTTAATAAAATGTATTATTTTTGTGAATAGATTATATTGAGCGAGTTTAACCAATTGCATCTGTAATTGTGGGTATTGCATTACGTACTCCAGGTACGGATTCCGTACTCCTTCAGCGAAACTCTTTTTGAAATTTAATTAATTCGTTTTGTTTTTTATTTTGAATTTCGTTATTAATTCACATAATTGTTTCATGTGACATTAATATGATAGTTTTTGTTTTAGCGTTGATACATAGAACTCGTATTTGTACTCTTTGAGTTGGATTATCATGTTTAGAATTATTTTGATATTTATATGTCAATATATTTTGGAGGCTTGTATCGATGATTTGTTTGATTTGACATATACACATTAGAACCCCATTTTTGTTGGTATTATGTCGCATGTGTTGTGACATCATATTTTTGTTAGAATATACCGTAGGGTATACTTGAGCTATAACCACCTGTGGGGGTACCACAGGCATGTCGTCTTGGCACGAGAGACATGACACTTTCCGTGGCAGTGTGATCAGTTCACGGCGTCTCCGTTTTGTGCTCCTATGGGAGTTGGTCATTTGGTGATTTGTTGTGGGAGGCGTATGGGTCGACCCTAGTTTTCTGTTCTGTTCTGCGGATTGCTGATGTTGTGCCAAACACACTTTTCGATTTTGCATGCATTTGGATCTGCAGTCCAATGTGTGATTTGTCTATGTGGCATTATTCGACTTGTCTATGTGGCAAGCTATATTTCTGAGCTCGGTATGAAATAACACCCAGCCATTTGATTCAGCCTATTACTTCGTTGTGTTAATTCGTTTCAGTTCAATTCAGTTCATTAATTGATTTAGTTAAATTCAGTTCATATTTCTGTTCTCTATATCCGTACTGGGCATTTGGCTCATGCTGTGTCTTTCTTCCGGCAGGTACTCAAGGGGATCATGGGCAAGTGTGATGAGAGCTCCTCACCTAGATGGTTTAGATATTTTAGTTATGTTTTGATGTTTGGATCTCTGTTTAGAGTTGTATTGAACCTTTATTAAGATTAGGTTGTATTAAACATTATGTATTTTGAGCTGGTTGGGCAGTTATTAATATTTCGTTAGACTAATCTTTTGCGGTTTATAACTTTGATATTAGTTTATATTTCTGTTATATCTGTGTGTAGTCTCCCTTCCTATTTTGGGAAGAGGGTGTTACAAATGCACTTCCACTCAATGAAAAAGAAGTCAAATTATTCCAAACACTCCCTCGTTTTGTGTTCTGTGCCAGGAGAATACCGAATCGGCAAATCATCTTTTTTTGCAGTGTCCTTTTGCCCGTGCTGTCTGGTTTGCAAGCAAAGAAGGAATACTTACTGATCCGTTACAGCAGTTGTCTGTGGAACAATGTTTAAAGGTTTTAATTTTCGATATTTGCAAGTTGTCGGGAGTGGAACAGTCTAGGAGTCTTCATCATATTGGGATTCTATGGCTAATTTGGAAACATAGGTGTGATATTGTTTTTAGAGGTGTTAAAGAGGATCTGGGGTTTGTTATTAAAAATGTGGGTGAATTAGTACAGCAATGGCAAAAGGCGGCTATGTTTAGGAAACAAAGTGGGGCGATGTATGGAATAAATAATAGTGCGAGAGATGGTAGAGAAACTGGGGATTCAGTGTTCTTGAGTGGGGGCGAATGTGGATTTCGGTAGTATAACAGTTACAAAAATTCAATCTGATGGAAGTTGGGTTAAAAATGGTTTTCAGGCTGCGGTGGGATGGTCATGGCAAAAGGTGAATTTGAATTCTGCTGGCATTGCTATTCCTACTATAGCATTATCGCCTCTTCATGCGGAAGCACTGGCAGTGCACCATTCTCTCCTTTGGGCTCTTCATAATGGGTGGAATAATGTGGAGTGCAACACAGATTCACTTCAATTGGTGGACTCTTTGAAGAAATATCCTTTAATTTTATCTCCCACTAGTCCTTTAATTTATGACTTAGTTAAGTTGGGATCTTTGTTTAATTTGTGTGTAATTAGGAAAGTTACTGGGGCCTGTTCGGGAATGACTTATTTTTTTTGACTTAAAGTTAAAATTTTAGTAGATTTATAAGTTAAAATTTTAGTAGATTTATAAGTAATAGTGTTTGGTATTATTTTTACTTATAAGTCAGGAATTATAAGTAATAATTGTGGATATGTTCGGCTAATAATGACTTATAAGTTAAAATAAAATAAGAAGATTACTAAAATGTTCTTCAATAAGAAGAACATTAAAAACAAAAGAGGACATTTTTATCATTTCATAGTCGTTGACCAACTTAAAAAAAATAACTTATAAGTCATTTTTTTAAGTAACTAAATGTTACTTATTTTTTTTGACTTTTTTTTCGACTTATAAGTAAAAAAAAAGTTGTTTCCGAACACCTTTTTTGCTTAAACTACTTATAAGTTGGTCAAACCAACTTATAAGTAGATGCCTAACAGGCCCTAGGTGGGCTATGGCGAGAGCAGATTTTTTAGCTAGTTTGGCTAGGAAAAACAGGTGCTCCTACTTTATTTTTTAGTGTTTTGATTTATTGATATATAAAAAAGAAAAAAAGAAAAAAAAAAGTGTTGCACCAACCACTAAAATAGTTTAAAACTTAATTTAAAAATATGCTTTTAATTCACCATTGCTCTGGCGGACTTTCAGACTTTATAAATGAAGATTTAGTTTATAAAAAAGAAAAGAAAAAAAAAGAGTGATGTTGGGGGTCTCAAACTTTTGATCTCAAAAAATATCTCAAATGATGTGTCAGCATAACATTAGTTGAATAAATCTATCATGTAATTGGCTATGCCATAAATTGTCATTAAAATATTCAGTGTCATGTTTTTGAGACCTCTAACATTATCAAAAAATAAATAAAGGTAGTAGGTTTTTGGTTAAAAAAAGATAAAAAAATCTGTTTAAGCAACCCAAGTTGAGCTCAAATAAAGTTATTGGGTTGGGCTAAATTTCAAGCCCAAATTACTTATGTTTTGTACGAAACACTTGAAATCGAACCTCATGTCAATTTACATGTCTATATTAGTAGTGTGTGTTTACGGTACTTTTAAACCGAACCTCCTGTCAATTGACATGTTTATTTAAGTAGCGTGGTTTACAGTCCTTTTGAGACTGGTTTCAAAAAAAAATATAAAGCCATTAGTAACTCTTATATTTATTGGTTATAAGTTTGGCAAAAAGGGAGGTTAGAGTTATATCATGATCTTGCGTAAAGTATCCCTTAAAACGATGTCATTTTATACATTTAAATACGCTTCTTCCCATGTTATGTATAAAAAGGTATTTTTTTAATTTTTCAAAATATTGTTATTATAAAAGAGTACCTCATACAAGAGCGTGAGGTAACCCTCACCTCCTGTGCCCTCTACAAGTTTATATCCCCTTTCCAAAATATAAGAATTACTTTAGAATTTTCAAAATCAATTTTAGACAATCAATACAATGTAAATAAAAAAGTACCAGTTAAATAAATTATTTTTAACTTTTTAATAAATCAATTCAACTTTGAAAAAAAAATATTTCACCTTTTTCAAAAAGCCAAAATTATTTTTAATATTTTGGAACAGATGGAACACTTGTATTAAGTAAATGATATCTTTACAAAAAAAATATGATACCTTCAAATTGTTTTTTTTACATAAATAATGAAAAGGGGACTACGTCCAGCCATATAAAAAAATTATGTAAAAGGATAATATTTTTATGTAAAAATATCAATTCCATTTGTACAATAATATTGATCTTTGTGGAACCTAGTTTAGTATGTGGGGGAGTGTCAACTAATGAACTAAAGAGGCGATTTGGTCTCACAACAAAGGAACCAACCAATGGCTCCTTGGAAAGTAAACACGTGCACTGAGCCCAGACCAGTTAAGGGTGGGCTGGGCTATTAGAATCCGAAACTCGAATACAAGTTTCTAAGCTCAACGTTTTCTGAGCTCAGCCCAGTAAAAGGTTAATGACAAAGGCTTAAACATTTCCTATCTTAGAATATTCTTTTACCAACTCTAGATCATTTAGATTCACATAATGTTAGGCGTCTCAAATATTTAGTCTCAAAAAATATTTTAAATAACGTGTTTTTATTTTTTGGATATATCTCTTGTGATTGATTATACTATAATATATCATTAATGTAAAAAGTAAAAAACATTTTAGATTGACATAAGACAAATTATCTTATGTCCCTTTTAATATAATATCATTTGATCGTCAATTTAATAATTTGACTGTATGAATGTAAAGAGTATTTAAAAATAAAATATTATGTAAAATTTTATTTGATTTGAAGTTATGCAACAACTTTATAACAATAAAAGTTACTAAAATCTAAGCTGTCGAAATATATATTATATACGTATTATTTATACTATTATCAATGATATTTCAATGCCTCAAATCAAATGAAATTTTGTATAATCTCATATTTTTGCATGCTCATTACATCGGTACGGTTAGATTATTAAGTTGACGATCAAATGATATTGTATTAGAAATAACCTAAGATAACTTATCTTAGTAAAAGGCATATGAGATTGACCTTATATAAGCGAAATGTCACTCTATCAAAACTATGTCGTTTTACTTGAAATATATTTAAAAAAAAAAGAAAAAAATAGAAAAGAAGAAAGAATAGTATAATAAATTACAGATTACATGATACGTTAATTTCTCCAAATCCTAATTTTCTCCTCTTCTTCTTTTCCCAAGTTCAAGTTAGTTCAGTTTCCTCCTTCCTAGTCTTCTCCTTACCGAAAAACTCTTATAAAGAATTCATTTGAAGATTAAAAGTCTTCTTATTTAAAGTTTTGGTAAGAAGAAACCCTACAAAAAATCTTATTATAGACATGCAAGTACTTATATATGATTAAAAAAAGTGACTAGGATTAAAACGAGTGACTTTTGTTGATGAGTTGATGTTAAATGCTACTACACATTCCATTTCGTATCGTTGTTACCGTTTTAATATAGAACTTATTCTCTGTATATTCCTCCGTTTCAATAAAGGATTTAGATAAAAAAAATAAATTAAAATTAAGTTGAAACGTTTTAAACTTCAAAATTGACTTAATTTATTATAATTAAAAATAATAAATTTTATAATAAGTAATACTTATTAAATGGTTTATAATATTCATAATTTTCTTGACTAAATTTAAATAAAATTATATATATAAACTTCAAAATTGACTTAATTTATTATAATTAAACATAATAAATTTTATAATAAGTAATACTTATTGAATAGTTTATAATATTCATAATTTTCTTGACTAAATTTAAATAATTATATATATGAGAATGATTTGTTATGTCATTATTTCAACATACATTTCTGACCATTCATAGGAGATCAGGCAGCGCTCTACGAGTCGTATATAGATAAATATAATCTTGTATGTAAAGCAGTTCCTTATTATCCAGTGAGAAAGACGACAGATGGAATTACCCATATTGAGCTTGTCCGAAATGATTAATCCATCAAAGAAGATATTGCTAAAAAACACAACTCTGTTTCCAAACGACAAACATATTCATGAATTCTTATATTATAAAATAACCAAAGAAGGTGATGGGGTCCGTCAAGCTACTTTAACTTAAGAAAAAATGTGCCATTGACCTTTCAGAATGTTCACAAGCATTGAAGGTCATGAATAAATACTTGTTCTTTAAAAGATTTAGTGAACTTTGTGCCAAAGAGTGAACTATTGAAGATTAGGCACGGGAATGTTAAGTACAAGTCACTGTACATGATCAGGTTCATGTTTACAAGGGAGGTCCTCAGATAGCTCAGCAACTACTTTCTCTATTCGCAAGTTTTCTTTGTCGAAGAGGGTTTCTCGAAAACTGTGAAGATGAATGGTTTAAGTAGAAAAGGTCCCAGCGATGAAAACAATCAAATGAGATTTCTGATGATACAATCAATAGAGCATTAGAAAACTTGGTCAAGCTGGAAAGCATTCATTGGTTGAACTGAATATGGATATAATCAAAGGGCATCGTAGATGCTTGCTATATACATAGGTAGCCAATATCTAAGGTAGGAAATGAGCTACTGCATAATTTTCTGAAAACATGATCCCTAACAATTATAAATTTTAACAGTCACGATACCAGGAGCCTGAAAACAAAGATATTAATCATGAGAGGATTGCCATGTCATAATGTAGTGATAACTAAGCCAGAGCACAAATAATGATTTCTATTGAATTGCCAAAACAAAATTAGTTTCCAAGAAGAGATGTCAAAATTGCCAAAACTGCAATCACAATCATGATATTAAGAAAATAGTTCGATCGGAGAGGCTTATCTGGGCTTCCCCCAACAGCTTCATACTCCGCCCGTATCTTCTGCTTCATAGAATCCGATAGTTCTCTCTGCAATTCAAATACGCAACACTCATTGAAATTATTCGCTCCTTCATTAAGACCCCAAGTTTTAGAAGTGAGCGAGTTGACAAGATTTGATATAGCTTCATCTTGTGTTATTTAAAAGAAACATCAGAAGAAAACAAGATGCTTTTTAATCCTGCAGCAACCATGAAAAGTAAAAGATTTAAAATAACCGTGTAAAAAGAATTCTTAAATTGGAGTATCATGCAAGAGAAAACCAGAATTTTTTTATGACGCATTAAAAACTTGTATGATGTAGGATCTTTATGGTTACAACCTTTCCTGACGAGTACTTGGCTGCCACAAACTTCTCCGGCACAGCTCCTGTGGGAGTATCTAGTGAGAAGCCCTGATCAGAAAATTCAACAGAATTACTAGGTATGCAATCATATAAAGTACTACACAAGCAACGGAGAAAGGTTTCAATAGAGGTTCAGAAATCAACAGTGAAAATATTAAGAAACAAATTATTTATAAACAATAATGGACAAGCAATTTGAAATTGAAGAGTGTACTAATGCTTGCAAAAGGGGAACACTATTCTGGCACTAATCTCGTAACTGATCCATAATTTTTTGTTTTGTATTTTTTTTGTGTTTGTTTCTTGGACATGTAGAAAAAGTAAATGCAATATACAGAAGATAACTACAAAGTGTTTCCGTATGCAAAAAAGAGAACTAACGTGATTGAGGCTAGAATAAGTCAAAACTCAAATCTCCTTTTTATTTATTTATTAATTATTATGCATCGCAAACTAGTAAAAACCAGAGGCTATTGCAGCTTATTTAAAGATGACAGACCAGCTCATAAACTAGTTACACTTTATTACCACCAGCTTACTTAGCTTGCAATGATGCGGAACATGGGCCTAACATACCTCTGAAGGATCAAATTTGGCTCCACCATTGCTGAGTTTGGCATGGGCTTCAGCATAGTCCTTGAAAAATGCTTCCCGATCTTCAGCATATTTCTCAGCATATTCCTGCAGAATATGTAAATTTCTAAATAAACAAATACTTGTTTTTGAAAAATATATAAGGGTGTAATTTGTACTAGAAGTCTAAACTTCTCTTGAAAAAGAATCTTTCTCTGTCTCACCTTAAAAGAAGGATCTTCAAAAAGAACAGCATCTGTTGGCAAAACCAGGAGATCTTCATCCCTTCTTTCTTTGATATCCTGTACCCATCAGTTGTATCTAGCTATTCAATTTCAACATGCTTCTGAGCTTAAATGACTCAAAAATTATCAGTGAAGCACACCTTGAAGTAAGAATTATCAAACTTTAGCCACTGCACTGTCCAAGACTGTCCTCCTGGAGCTCCAGGTCCATCTTTCTGTCATGCAAGCAAAGCATTTCAGATCTCCAAATAATCGTTGTATAATATAAGCTATCACTATGATTCGCCCCATAGGATCTACAAATCTTTGGTAGGGTAGTACCAAAAAAAAACAAGATCAAGATTTGAGGTAATGGAGATAGTAATGATTTCTAGGATTAGCAATTGAAAAAAAGCTAGAGCTAAATGCAAAATAAAGTATCAGTTCATCTATTCTCACATGGTAAATGAATTTCAAATCTTATTGAGGTTCTAGTCAGAAAGTACATCGAGCAATGTTTAATATGTCACTTTTGTCAAATTGTCAAATAAAATGATTTCAATGCTATGGTTTCATTAAAGAAAAGTTTCAGATGCATGTGGTTGTCTGGGAGAGCGAGATATAGGAATATAAATTACACATCTGGGTCACCTTACTCACCAAAGTAATGCGTACCAAGCTTAACCTTAATTAGCTTTTAAAATTCGAGAATGTACGTCATGTGGTTAGTCAATACTTGCATAACAACTCTAAAAATTATCCAACAAGAGGGTAGAGATATAATGACAAGTCATATCAGGCAGAATAACAAAGATTTTAACTCCATCTTTCCACTCAACAATAGACCAATAGAATTAACTTATGAGCACAAAAGTCTCTATTTAAAGGTATACTAGTAGATCCCCACCTCAAATCGTGTCAAATGCTAATTGTTCACACGTACATGTAAACTTCAGAGTGGACGTAACTACTGCTAGTTTATTAACCACAAAAAGTTTGTCTAACAAAGGTGTCTACATCTCAACAACTTCTTGAACTAAGGGAGTTGATATTGATAGGGTGTAGACTGTGTAGTAATCAATTGCTATCACTTTTGACTTTCCAAACTTCGGCAGTTGCACCAAAGAAAAGCCTAAATGTTAGAGAGAAAAAAAGAGAAAGAAAGAGGAAGACCACATCTTGCTCAACACATTTGCCAAAGAAGTACCAAGGTCAAGAAGGTTAATGAGCATTCAGAATTACAGAACGGCCATCTAGTATTTAGTTACTTTCACCTAAGTAGTTGAGATCAAACATTTATTCAAAGCAGAAACTGGTGAACTTGGAAATGGCCATGGCCATGGCCATGGCCAAAGCCGGGGTACTAACCCAGAGATGATGGCGTTTCCATCTCAAGGACTCGGAATAATTAATCTTATTGAACAAAGGGAGCCAGGTATTGGTCACATTTAGCCACTGAAGAAAGATTACTCATAGGATTTAAGACGTAAAGCCACCCTTCAAACAATAATATTCAGTCCGTTCCGAAATATGAGATCAAGTTTGACCTTTCAAAGTCAATTGATATATTTTCAAATTCAAAACTTTTAGGGTTTAGGGTTTAGAATGAATTCATATTAGTTTTGAATTTGATGAAAATATCTCAAATTGACTTCAAAAGGTCAAAATTGATCCTATATTTTGGAACGCATGAAGTAGTAAAACATGCCAGCACAGATGATTTAATCAGGTCTTGGAGCATAGGTGGTTTGTATTACCAAGCACCGTTCTTTTCTGAGCAGATTATGATGTTCCACTTCCACACAAGCAAAATAATTTTCAATTTTGTTAGTGATCACTATGATTAAATTGGCTTATGAAAGAATATGGAAAGAAACAGCAAACCAGAGGTTTGCAACTTTTGGCAAGTTTGAAGCAATAAAAGTCAATGTCTTACTAGCAGTGTGTAATAATTTTGTGTATGGTTTGCAAGTAATATATGATAACTATAAGGATTATTTGCCTTCTCATTACTAATTTCTCATTTCAGAACAATCGCAAGGATTGCCAAATTAAATCTCCTTTGACATGTTTTACCAAGCTGAAACTAGATAAGCTGCTCTAATACCGTGTATTTAGTCTCTGGCTTGCCCCAACCGCTACGTTCTGGTCTTGACCTTCCTAATGTGTGCGCACCAGAGAGTGCGACTATTTCCTGAAAATCAAACCACTGAATGTAAACATCATAACCAAGTACAGAGACATCTAAAGATAAAATGACCGTCTCATGAGAGTAACCTTGTCATTCAATCCCATCCTGTAAAAGACATCACGCAAATGAGCAGCAGGAGAAGGAGGACCCGCATCTGATCATGAGATGAAAACTTCAGAAGTAGTTTAAGCTGATCATAATGTACAAAATCCCTTTTCTCCACCCCCCCTCCCCTCCCTCCTTCCTGTTTTTTTAATCTTGGGCCTGAATTTCTATGTTGTAAGAGCAAAAATTTCTAATCACAATATAGGAGACACTAAACACACTCTGTTCAAATTTGATTTCTAGAAATAGAAAATAAAGATTGAAATCTCATACGTGCATGTATTGCTTAAGGCCAGATAATTTATGCAAAAGGGCTCTAGGCCACTAAGTGCTTGAAACTTCCATATGCAAGAAATATATGTTAGCGGATTATGATTTGCCGGATAGGCATGAATTAAAGCAACACTATGGTAGAATCATACCATCAATCTATTAGAAGCATCATAAGATACATTATTTTTCCTTCTATAATTCATCAAAATTGATGAATGTATAGTACTTTTCCAATTCAGTGACCATCTTTCTGCATTTGCGATATCCCCAATCAGACATTGTTTCACATATCAATGCATTAATAGTTCAATTTGACTATATCATGCTTGAGTGTACCAAAGTTGACAAAAGACCTTATAGCTTTGTGGACCCATTCCATATATTGATGCATTACTTTAAGAGTACTTACTAAAGGAAGCAAAATTATAGTCTTGGTCAACTACTCCTCTTTCTTCTACTATGTGCCAAGCAATGTTGTTAAAGGCACTCGGGGCCTCGCAAAGGCGCTAGGGCAACTTGAGATGGCCATAAAGTGCCTTAGCACACTTGAGGCATGCCTAGTCGAGGCACCAATGCAATTGACTCTTTTGTGACGCATTGTTTTCCTTCAAAACCCTCTATAAGTTGGTTCTTATATTTTAATAGGAGTATATTAGTGCTAGTGCAGTAATTTCACTACCCATATAAGAAAGTGAAGGGCAACAATTTACCCAAATTCATGCTTTGAAAAATGAAGAATCATAAGTACAGAGAGAAAGAAACATAGGGTGATTTATTGCACTAAATTAGGCTCATGAAGAATCTCTTGATCAAAAGAGAACTCACAAATTAATTTAGTTATCTTTCTTTTTTCATATTTTACCAAACACCACCTATTATGGTGGGGGTATGGCATGGACCTGTACCTATTTTTTTAGAAAGGCTATTTTTTCAGAAAGGAGAAAGAAAACAATGAAGGCCATAAAACCTTACCCCCAAGAAATTGTCCCAAAAAGTGTGATACAAGGATGTTCCTGCATCTACAAAAAGCTATACCTTGTCTATCAGCTGTGTGTTTGATGACAAGTAATGGGGAAAGGAGTCGATGTAAGTGATGGTGCTGAAGATGCCCTTGTGCTGCCAATCTGTCTGCAAGATGGTTACCCTCTCTAGTCTCTATAGATGTGCTGAAGTACCACGTGCAGCAGCAGGATAATTGGACTTCATTACTACAGAACGGGTATGGGCATCACTCACTCTATGCTCACACAATCACGCACGAACTCTGTCACACACAGAAACAGAGACTTAGACCTTCTCTCACTCTCTGTCACGCACCCCCTCCACATGGTCACATGCACTTGTGTACATTGACTCCCGCAAATTCTATTATTTTTTGCCGTAAATATAGGTTTAAAAGTATTAGAAATTTGCAACGTTTTTTTATATAAATAATCAATGATGTTATTCACATGAGTTCTACTTCATTATTTTCTTTTAATTTTTTTTGTTGCTTGCATTAGTTTGGTTTTTGTTACTTATTAGTAAAATATAGCTTTACTGTAAAAAGGATATTGTTTAACTTGAAACTATTAAGATTTTAATAACATAATGTACTATTAAATAAATTATTAATATACAGGAATTGGAGAGGTGCAACTTTTTGAGTCCTTATTTTTCCATCTGTTAGTCTTTTTCTATCTTCATGAAATAATAAACATTTAATATTGAGATGGTAGCGCCTCATTTCACTTGGTGGTTCAGCTTTTTGTCATCTCCCTCCTTGGGGTATATAACCTTAGCACCTTAACAAAAAGTCTTTCACCTTTAACAACACTAGTGACAATAAATAAGAACACATCACTAGGACGGAGGGAGTACAAGCAGTATTAATTAAAAATCTCATTTTAAGGAATAGTGTTCTAAAAATCGTTAGGCGGCGGAGGGGGCGCCTAGCACCTAGGCCGCCTAGGCGGACTAGGCGTTTTCTTAAGCGATGTCATTTATTTATTTTTTTGTTGTACATACTTATTATACTATACAAAGCATATAGTAGATGTAATTTTTTAAAATTTTACATTCAAAAAATAAACTTTTAATGCTTAACAAATTCATTTTAGGTATTGAGAGCTTCAAAATAGAGGTCTGATTCTGCCTAGCCGCCCAGCCAAATCGAGGCGGTAGAGGGCCTAACGCCTAGGCGGGGATTAATCGGACCTAAGTGGGGACTTTTAGAACACTGTCAAGGAAGCACAGAAACTGCCATCAAAGGTGTAATGAAACACACAAGATCCTCTTTTTATAATCAAACTTGGCAGATCAATTTTTATTTATTTTTTATTTTTTGCTACTATTGAGCGAAAATTTAACATTCTTGCCTTTGGTAAGAATGGATCCCAAGACCTCATGCACCCAAGCCTTATGAGTAGTTGTTTTACCATTGAGCCATAAGGGGCTTGGTGGCAGATCAAATTTATATCCTGACATCACATTTCATTTTGAATATTTAGACATGGCAATAGGTATCCACGTCAACTATTCCGCCAATCAATTTCTTGTGTACGGAAGAATGTATTTATCTAATGCTTCAGATGTTTTCTGTTGGTATATCTGGTGTCTAGCAAGAAATATTATTTGACAGATGCACATAAAAAACATATACAGCAAACCAGCTAGAGCTAATATACCAGGAAGCCTCCCTTCTTCTGGACATTGATCAGGTCCAGAAACATCTACTCTTCCATACTTCATTGGAATTTTGGGGCCCCCAGCCTCCTGTAATTTTCCAACTAGATCAGTGAAATCAATAACTAAATTACTTTATGGGTAAAATTAACATTAGAACACAAAGAATGACCTCCACAGCAGTAGCACTGGCCAATTGGAATAAGTCTGCATAAGTAACACTCGAATACTTGTCTTTGATAGGCTGCAGAAGTTTGAGTGCATTCACAAGCCCTGTAATGCCAGCTTGTAAGGCAAAATTACTCTCAACTAACCATGATAATTGACAAATACTATATTAAACTGACCAGCATTCGCCGCATGTTTCTGTTCAATTTCAAATCTTAAACTTCCATTAGCTCCACCTCTTTGTGGCCACTCCTCAATATTCTTGTTGTAAGTACCAGCATCATGCCATCCTAGGCGAACCTGTAATTAGACAAAAAATATTCTACCATATTGTCATCAATTCTATCTTTCCAGACTAATATTATTGCGATCATATAATTCACACAACAATTTGGATAATCGGCTCCATAAACATGACTAAGGGAGCACTTGGAAACAAATGCAAGTTTTAATTTTACAAGTATATAGATGAAAAGCTTTACAGAGAGAGAGAGAGAGAGATTTTGGTGAACTAATGAAACTAAAGTGAGAGACATTGTAGGGTACAAGATTCCACCAAAATGGTCCCCTCCCTTTCTGAGTGGAACCTTACGCTTCAGAGAAGAAGCAAGAACTTGCAATTTAAGAAGAATGGAAAGAGTTAGAATGCATAAAAAAGTTAAGTTGACGAAGAAGAAACTATATAAATCAAATCACAAGAAATTGTGTGGTATTGGCGTTTCTAAATGCACCCTAGTGCGTTTTCATGAGTGTATGATCCGGGTGATAAAACCGAAATGTAAATGCATTATGCATTGTGGGTTGGGGGTTGGGATTTAGTGTTCTGGTTGGAAGGAGAAATCAGTTTCTAAAGTATATTGTAAACTCATTTCCCAGACTTGTATTGATGTCTGATCTCCTGCTTCCAAGTTCTATTTTCCATTGTTTCTATTTAAATACTTTACATTCCAAGTGACTTCATATGACCTCAATTTCTTTCATTTCTGTATCAATTGTATCAATGCATCCTTGATGGGCTAGGTTATGCGAAGTTAACTAGAGGTGGTTGAGTCAAAGCAGAGAAGGAGACTAATTCATCTTGCAACCATTTCATTGATTGATTTGGTATCAAATCTCTCTAATATCCGTCTCTCACACATGTACACACATATCTGATAGTCATTACTTCGATCTCTATCTACAAACTTACCTATAGTGACATATTTATCTTCATTCTATGTACCTTCTATAACTGAAAGTCGTGATCCCTTCTGATCCAGGATGAGCACACGAGACATGGTTGGATCAATACAAGAGATTTTGGAATCTCAGACCAAAAAGTCCAACAAGAAGAATATTCTAAAATTTAAGATTTTATATTTATTTTAATTTGTAACTTTAATGTTTATCATATTAGAATTGTAGTTATCATATTTATTTTATATTTGATTTAGGAAACTATATTAGATTAGGATCCGCGGGAGGTACACCACTGCCCACATTTTATATTTGAGCAGTATGGTACATTTTACATTACGTATTGTACTTTGCGATCCAAGGTACAACGAAGTGCACACAATACTATATTGCTCACGTAAAAACCTTTTTCACATTAGATTATTATAAATATGATTGTAGTGTACTCTTTGAATGGTCGAGAATAAAGTATTTATTTATGTCTTCTTTTCCTCTTCTTTCTTAGTTCTTTCTCAAAATTTCTCAAATTCTAAACCCTAATTTGATCCCCCACCATAGTGGTATTAGAGCCAAGCCACCACCGTTTTAGCCCTACACTATCCAATCCCTAACCAATCATCGGTGATCGCCAACTCCCTCCACACCTCTGACGATCTTTGCCCTAGACACAACATTATCAAACAAATAGTACCCATGACACCAATGCCTTACATTAGATTGCCAACATGCCGTGATCTATTGACGTCAATGTCCATTGACCAAACCATCGCACTGACCATACTCAGATAGACCTGGTAATATGAGCTGAAATCCATTGGGCAGTCCACATCCACCCATAATAAATGGGTTTGGGTTACAAATTATGAGGTGAAAATTTTAAAAGGTCTCACCCATATCCACCGACATAATATATGGGTGGATGTGGGGACCCCATTTATTCATTTACTTATTATCAAAAGTTAGCTCATTTCAAAATTATAGCTCACTTTTCACACTCTAAAATTTTTCACTTTCTTTATCTAAAATTTTTACTTGTGCTCTCTAAAAAAATTCTCTCTAGAAATTTTATACTTGTTCTCTAAAAAAACATTGCCCTCTTTCTAAAATTAATTACTCTCTCTAAAAATTGGTAAATTGTTGATAAATAATGAAAAGTATCTTAATAGTATCAATGTAAGTAACACCTAGCTCTCTTCCTCAAAGTTGAATTCTTTTTTTCTATATTCTTTAACATAAGGCGAAGATAGAAAATTAATTTTGCATATAAAGGATGAATTGGGTTTAATAAATTATGATTAAAAGTTACAATTTCTGTCTCTGTTTCAATTTCTCTGTGTCTCATGCATGTCATTCCTGCTAGTTATTATATTATGAGTCTGACACGTAGAAAACTTGGCACAATAATATATTATGTTATTTCTATATAAATGTCTTATATGATGATCAAATTATGAAATAAGTCAACATTTTTATAGGTCTGTAAAGATTTATGGGATTGGTTAAATACATTAAGGTATCAATTAGCTTCATAAATGATCCAAATTAAGTTAATTAAAAGGGAAAACAAAAAGACCATCCTATCCCCATGATCACACGCCATCATGTGAGATTAGAAGATATGTGTTCATACTTTAGAATTTTAAATTTGTGATTTGATTCATTAGATGATTTTTATTTATATTTGGTATAGAGAGAGAAATTAGGGTTAGAAAACATATAAAATTTTAGAGTAAAATTCAAAAAATCTCCTGTGATTTACCCAAATTCTTGAGTCACCACCTGTGCTTCGGAAACTAACGATTCACCACCTGTGGTTTGCACTCAAGCCTCAAGTTACCTCATTTACATCCAAGTTAACATAGTGGTATTTACTCGCCCAAAAGCGAGTGAAGTGTTTTTCAACCACAATACTTTGTGTTTAAATTACAATAATAACCTCAAATCTTCCTCAAATTTAACCAAGTATGCCCCTCATTGATCAATATCCCAAAAATTAAACCCTAACCTATAATATTCAAATCTAAACCCTAATTAACCCATAAATCAAACCCAAAAAACAACATATCCGTGATGACAATTAAAGAGAAAGATAAATGAGAGAGAGAGAGAGAAATTGAGTTTATAATTGATCTTTTTGGGGTTTTCGGGCTTAACCCCAATAGTTCATTGGATGGATTTTTTTTTTTTGGCTTATCAAATCTCTCCAATATAACTCAGATAGCATTTTCATCTAAACAAATCTCTTCATCATACATTTAATTATAGATTCCGTCTCGATTTGGCCCTCATAAGATGAAAAAATGCGTGAAATCTAGGTTCTCTATTAGGATCTTTAATTGGGGGTAAAGGGCCCAGCTAGAAGGGGAAGAAGTTAGCTAGACAAAGAAAGTGTTTTTTGTTGGGTAGAGAAGATATGCAGTTTGTTGGATTTTACTTCCGATGGAGTTTGTAATTTAGGAATTCCTTCAATGAAGGTACCCGGCAATGAAGTGAAGGCCAGGAAGACGGTTTGTGCTTTTGTTTATATTATTATAATGTTAATTTATTTTAAAATTGCTTTTATTTAATTGCGCATATATAAATATATATATATATATTAGATAATTTAATTCTTTTTTTATTTACTTTACAAGTTTTTATTTACAATTTTTCAAAAATTAAAATTAATATTAGCCAAAAAAAACTAAAATGTAATTATTTTTTAGTTTTCTTATTAAGTTTATTTTAATTAATTTTAATACATTTAGTTATAATGTTAGAAAAAAAAATGAAGAAAATGCTACTTAATATTTAATGCTAGAAAATGCTTCTAGATTAGGTTCAATTTTAATTTAGTTTATTTGATAGTAAATTTGCCCATAAATTGGTTATTTAATATGCATAAATTAACTTTATTTATTGTTGATAGAATTTAATTTTAATTCTAATGCAACAATGCATTTAATAATTTCATTTATATTATTTTAGATTTGAGATGCTAAAGAAAAAAATTAAAAAAAAAAATTATTTAGGAGAAATAAAATATAAAGGTTAGAATAGTCTTTAACCACAAAACTAACGGTGTTAGTCGAAAATCGTTAATAGGTGCCGTTGTGATACTAAGTGTGAAACCACAGGTGGTGAAACGATAGTTTCCGAATCATAGATGGCGACTCAAGAATTTGGGTGAACCACAGATGATGTTTTGAATGTTAATCTAAATTTTAAAAAGAGAAAGTTTTATAAAATTTTAGAGCGAGAACTTGATTTACATTCGTTAGAAAGAGATAGAGGTAAAAACTAGAGACAAAAAGTGGTATAAATTTTTAAAGACAGAAAACTTTATAAAATTTTAGAGAGAAACTAAAAGATGGGGTTTTTGTATAAATAATGTGAGGAAATATGGGCTAACCCATATCTATTTATGACCGCTCACTTATAATCTACTCAATTTTCAACTCATTTAAACTTAACTTATATAAACCCAAACCCACTTATGTCCGTCCAAACCTGTCCACACCCGCCCACACCCGACCATTTGCAAGGTCTGCTCATAGACATCGTCTCTGACTAGTGAAATATTTATTTGCGCTTGAAGAGATCAAGAGATAGTAATCATAGTGAACCCACGGAAGTAAATGCAAAACTCAAGCACCAAGAGCTCAACAACGAAATTGAAGTCTCACAAGGAAATTAAACAGTCCCTCAAAGCACTAATAGCAACTCTTCAAGCATTTTGGCCGATCATGCAAACAAGAAACATAAATTGTTAATAGTTGTCCATGAGATCTATTTAGATTGAATACATGCTTTGGAGAATTTCTAACCTTTTATGACCTGATTGATGACAGGAAGCAGTTTATTGTTGAAGCAAAACTAAAGCATACAGCTATAATCTGGTGCACTCAATATTAGAGGACTCACTATACAAACCTTAGAAGATGGGAATATATGAAAGCTTTTATGAATCGTCATTTCGTGCCTTCAAATGCATATCCAATTCACGGACTTGGGGAGGAGTATACGACTGAATTATGAGAATTCAAGTGTGGTATCTTCTAGAAAACCCTTTACCATGAGGAAATTGTTCAAGTAGCCCATCAGATAGAGAACAACTTGAAGAAGATAACTCGTAGAATTTTAGTGCAGACCCCAACCAAGAGTGACAACATTTTTGTGGAGCCTATTATAAGCATTCCAACAAATAGAGGACAACTTGAAACAAAAAATTCGTGGAATTTCAGTGCAGACATAACCAAGAGCGAGCACACTTTTGTGGAACCTATTAGAAGTAGTCAAGTAAATAAATTGTGAAGCTCTACAGTCGATAGCAGTCTTAATTGCTCTCCAGCCTCTTCTTGCAATTGTAGTGATACCCCATCTAGTGTTAACAACTGTCATGACTTTGAAAATATAGCTTTCAATTGTCGGTCCCCGCGGATGAATATCACCCATTTTAAACAAGTTGTCATGTTAAAAAAGGAAGACTTTAAATCACAAATTGAACCCTATACTTTAGGGCCAAATTCAATTTCCACCCCAAACCTTATTTTCAATTAAACGCACCTTGAACTATGAGCGCGTAAATAATTTGCACTCTTCGCTATACATCAAAAAAATTTGTACCCTAAACTTTAGTGCGGATGGTGCAAATTGTTTTGACACTCAAAGTTTAGGGTGCTTTTAATCGAATATAAAGTTTAAGGTGGAAATCAATTTTAAGCCTAGATTATAGGGTGCAATTTGTGATTTAATCAAAAAGGAACTAGTGGATACTGGTGTAAAAGAGGAACTATGTGAACCCATGGTTGAGGTACACAATAAGGAGGAATGTGACACTCAAGCTCTTGACACTGAAGCTAATACTAGCCTAGTAGTCCTTCGACTTTACTTGTCGCCAACCAAAGGAGGGATGATCAACAAGTACATAAGAATAAATAGTCCAAACAAGAGTGAATTCGCGGTACATGTGTATTCTCATGATTGATACCAGAATTTATACCAATGTTATTTAAAAGAAGTTACGAAAAAACTTGGATCCCGAACTTATATATTACCAACACAAAGCTACGGGTTAATAAGAGGTGTTTGGTTACTTTTTATGTCGACAAGCTTACAGAGAATGTCATGTGTGATGTTCCACCAATTCCTTGCACATGCTGGAATCGTGAAGCCCAACATGCTGGACGCACCAACACTAATTCATTTATCAAGGAAAACACCAAATATACTTCACTTGTGTTATCGACATACCAATTTTGAAGCTCACGAACTCCTTGGTGTTTCAGCTTGTATCTTCTTTCTATGGTATTCTTGGCCATTCCCCAAATTCGACAGAGTCAAGATCTTTTTAGCGGGAGAACTGATGCAGGATGAGCACGCTAGACATGGGTGGATAAGTACAAGGGACTTTGGAAGCCTATACCAAAGAGTCCGACAAGAAACAGATTCTAGCATTTAAGATTTTAAGAAGTTTGTTTTATCTGAAGCTTTAGTAGTTATCATACTAAGATTGTAGTTATCATATTAGAAATATATTTGATTTAGTAAATGAGCTCTTTGAAGGGTAAAAATTTAATATATAATTTTGTGAGAGTATTTATTTGTGTGTTCTTTCCTTATTCTTTCTCAATTGTTTCTCATAATTTTCCCGAATTCTAAATCCTAATTTGAAACCCCACTACCTGGTGTTGTTATTATTTTCCTTCTATAGCATCTTTCACCTTCTTCTGTTGTTAGTTTTTCTCTTCAAATTCCATCTCCACCAATTACATTTACAACTTTTCTATTTTCCCAATTTTATGCATTACTAATAGCTGGAGTATAGTCATTCTGATGCACACTTGTAGAGACGACCAACTTTCCACTTATAGTGACACGTTTTTATTTGTTATGCAAATGGACTTTGAGCCTCAAGGGTAAATCTTGATTTGATAAACGTTGATTGCAACTTTAGTGAGTAGGTGTTTGCAGAAAATGGACAAACAAACTGACCATAATATTGATTTGTTGATTTCCACCCCTTGATTTTACTCAGTATCTTCCCAAAACAGTGAACAGGCAATTAGCCTACACCAAATCCTCCACTCAACTGAACCTAATACAGCTATTGACTTGGCTGAGTCAAGCTCTCCCTGTACAAAAGTGAGGCAACAAAGAACACTACATTCTAATTTTTTTTTTCTTCCCTTACAGACCAAATACAAAAAAATAGAAATTCAAAAATTCCAAATAGCACAGAAACAAAAAGCATAGTAGCATGAATTTATAACCAAATCACACTAATACATTTGATGCTACTGTATAAATTAAGGAATGTATGGTTGAGCCGAACACGTGAATAAGTAAATAATAATTAATTTACCATAATAGGATGGCAGAAAGTAGTTTTCAGTAGCTCTTTAATGTCTTCCCTAGCACTCTTCAACTGAGCAGGATCTGACGCAAAGCATTTTGGCGAGGTCACTGTGCTGAAATTACCACTGGATACTCGACCCGCCGATCTCTTCTGATAAACAGACAAATTAA
Source organism: Aralia elata (assembly GCA_034770075.1). Taxonomy (NCBI): domain Eukaryota; kingdom Viridiplantae; phylum Streptophyta; class Magnoliopsida; order Apiales; family Araliaceae; genus Aralia; species Aralia elata. The sequence continues at coordinate 41,152,622 of CM068378.1, forward strand.
GATACAAAAATATGTATCATATTATATGTATAGAGAGAGAAATAAAATGAGAAACGAGAATGAGATTGTGAAATTACCTGGTTGAGGAATAGGTGAGAAACAAGAGGAGATGATCCGAGGCATTTGAGAGAAGAAGTGGAGGAGAGAGAAAGTGCAGTAGACAAATTAGAGAGAGAAACTCTGGTTGCGGTAGGTGGGGAGAGGAGGCGAGAAGAGGCGGCAACACCACCGACGGCGGCGATTGGCGGAGATGATGAAGAGAAAGAGAGCCGCTGGGCCATTGGATTCAGTCGATGAACACCGTTTAAATGTGTACTGTGTGCAAGTTGGCTCCTTTTGTACTGGGTTGAGATTTGGAGAGTATACATATGTGGTGAGGTTTTGGCGATTGTGTGAAACGAATCTTGGCGGTTGTTTTTGTGTCTATCCTATCTCAAAGGGACACAGGCGAAGTGTATTAACCAAAACAAAAATTGCTCCTAAAAGTCCTAGCAGTGGACTATTGGTTCGTTGAATGTAGATCACAAGTACAATTATATACTTCCTTTGGTCAAAGAAATTGAATTATACTCGGCTTTTACCCCATAGCAATTGGTGTGTTTAAACCATGTGCCTTAAGTTTATGAGTCGAATAAATTATATTTAAAATAAATTAATTTTAAATAAGTAAGATTTTAAAGTACATTTAAATTTTTAAGCCATCTAAATACATTAAACGTCTTCTAGCCAAACAAACACTTAGAGGTGTAATGGAACATTACTGCATAACCGACCTTGTGTAGTTGCGTTATTTAAATTTAGCCTCATTTACTGTTCACAAACTTGAGATTTTGTTGAGCCCGAGTCGAATTTCAAAAGGTAAATTCGAGCAGAACTTATAAATTTGCTAATTGTTACAATTGAACTTAGTTTGAGAGTTTACAGTTGAGTTTCGTTTGCAAATTTGTACTAGGGCTTAAGGATTTTCAGTTGCGTGTCTAGTAGTTTTATTTGTGCCAATATTGAAGTTAGATTGCAAAAGTTAGAGATGTTAATGTATTAAAATAAACCCAAATTAATTAGCAAACAACATATTAACATCCCAAAACCACAACAAGTGGCACAGTGGTGCAAGCCGCCCTAAAAACGAACCGTAAACCCGGACGACTCAGGATCGACTCCCACTAGCAACATTTGAGGGACACTAATAATGCTCCGCTGTGGCCACGGGCCCCCCTTAAGCGCAAGCTGGGAAGCAGACCGCCTGAGCTCGGGCTGGGGAGATTAGTCGGGTTGTGACCCGAAAATTCCACATTATCAAAAAAAAAAATATTAACATCCCAAATTAAAAAGGACACAAAAGTTTTCTTGGTTTTATATAGATGGTCACATTTACACCGTGTTTTTTAGTTTTAAAATGGATGAGGAAAAATGATAAAAAAAAATAACTTATGTTTTTTGTCTAATTCTTTTATTACAATTTTTTTTAATAAATAGAAAGGAAAAAAAACCATAGACGAAAATTTTGGCCACTTTTCTTACCAAAGTTTTTCGTCCAAAAATGGACAAATTTGAATGAAAAATTGAATAAAGTAAGCAACATTATTGTCGAGGTCGAGAATTTTTCCTTATTTTTTTTGATTTCTACCCTTTTTATTTATTTATTTATTATTATTTTTTAAGGGTAATTTTTAGGAAAAAGCCGACATAAATGTCGACGGAGTTTTGAAAGGTTTATTTTAATGATGGGTCAATTAACCAGAGTCGTTAGTTGGTAAAAGTTTAAACAGATGTACCAACTCACCCGAATTTTAGAATTTTTCGCAATTGAGATGGCTCATATGTGACTCCGAAAAATTGGTCTACAACCGAGATTTATAGAGTTCGGGGACTTACTTAAGCGAGAGAAAAGTGTTAGGCACCCCCCCGACTTCCGTGAAAACACAATTACTGCTTTCTTAATGTTTTCCTTGACACGCATCATGAAGTGTGTGTGAGTGTGTGTGTGTGTGTGTGCGCGCGTGCACGCTATGCCCATATAGATTTAGAGGAAAATTTAGGATATCACCTCCTAGTTTTGAAATTTGTAAATAACCTAGGGGTCGTCTCCTAAGGTTAAATCGTGCTATGTGCATTATTTTGAAAGCAATTTTGAACCCCTCTGAACCTATGCACGAAGGATTTGATTTAGAGAAAATGTTCTATTTTAGCTGTTATTTGATAAAAAATGTCTTTTGGGGATGACGTTTTTAGAGAAAATATTGTTTTTAAACCCTTCGTCAAATACGAATCGAGGTTCTCTATTACTTTCAATTTTAACCTAGAATTGATCTAATAGCCTAGGTTGATTCAATTTTAAAAGATCTTTGTCGTTTTGTTTGAAAATCGTTTTGTGTGTCAAAAGATAAAATCAAGTATCAAAATAGGGTTGGGCTACCCATGGGCATGTAAGCCATCTAAATAGCCCCAAACACCTCGCAATAATAAGATTTACTATCACGGGGCCTTAAATTTGTTTTTCATGGGATAGAACCCTCAATATAGTTTTAAGGCCCGAATTTATATTTACAATGATCGAGTATCAAATATTACAATTGTAAACTATGTCCACCGTGGGAATTACATCAAGGCCCGATTTAAAGGCCTCGACTCCATTCCTAGGCTCACATGATTCAAAATTACAACGAACAATACATCAAAAACGAAATCTAAGATATAGGAAAAGGGCTCTAGAAGACCCTAATTCATAGATCGCACAACGAAACCAACATTCTAAAGGACTATTATGTATCGACTAGATCAACCGAAGGGATCTAGAATTTAGGAAATGAGATCCATAGATCTAAGATCATGTAGATCTGGCGATGACGTAATCGGGATCTAATAGATAATATATCCCAAATTGGCTATCAGTATATTTTATTTATGAGAATTCCTGGCTGGCCAAAAGATGGGATCCCCTCACCACTAGATATGAATCTAGGATATGCGAGTGGCCTATAAATAGATATGAAACAACTCCCAAGCAAACAATCGATAAAAAGGAGCTGATTCCGCGATAAAATCAATAAATCAACAAACGGATATCATCGGTTGGTTAGGAAGAGATTGCATTTATGAGAAATCCTTTCTAACCATCCATAATCCTAACATAGGATCCACACACGCTAGATCTAAGATGCTATGAGAGCCTCAATTAAACATTAATCAGAAAATAAGTAAATCCCAACCATAACAAGTAATAAAATATACCAGATTTAGGCTAGATTTATACAAAAATTACATAAAGATCGAATCTTTCACCTTGGGGATAATGAATTATGCCTCCTTGAGCTTGGATCCAGAAGAAATCACTCTAATCTAGCAAAAGATTTGATACAATGGACTAGATCTAGATTGAATCTAGAGAGAATTCTGAAAGTAGTATGCACACAAGCCAATCATATTTGATATGATGTAGCATATACTTTGTAATCTTATTCATTTATTAATAAAAGAATTAATATGTTAAAGGCATTTTACTTTATCTACATGGTGCTATTATTTTATATGCGATAAACCCATAGTTTTGAGCAATGCTTTTAGAATCATGATGATGATCATGCTAATGAGATCTAAATTCTTAGAATGCTTAAAATTAAAATCGTTCCTAATCGTTGGATTACTAAAAAAAGGGATTAATGAATCCGGATAGATTAGTACATACTTTGCTTGCTCTTAAGAAGAGGATGATTGATCTCATAATCATTTGTGTGGAGACACTAAAGCAAGTATGTAGGTGCTTATTGGAGAATAAGTTTACTGAACATGACTCGCTAAAGGAATACCTAATGGAGTTTTACTTGCCTGTCAATAGGAATTCCTCTAGTGATAGTAGTACAAGTGATCCTTAGACTTGAGATCATCATAGTATCTTATGTATGATGAGTTATACTTTGACATGTTCCTTAAGACCCTTAGGGTACATCAAAGAGTATGCTTGGGTATAATAAGTTGTACATGGAGATAATAAATGACCAATAAAGAATCTACCGCTTCTAGTAAAAGGAGATAATGTCCTATGTGATTTGATAAATGACAACTCAGTAGTCCTTGGCCAAGGTAGAATGAAATTAGAAAGTAGTTTCTAATTTGCATTATTTAGAGTTGTGCATTTAAGAATCGAAATACATATAATTAAATAAAATAAGGCTTGACAGTAATTCCATGTCTTATATTTAATTGAGATATTGTATGGTAGAAGGATTGAATTGTATGGTAACTATTCACTGAAAGGTTCTTTTATGATTAATGTTGAAATCTATATTTATTTAAGAAGTAAATGGCATAATCGCTAAGAGGGCTTACCCTTATTGTAGAATAAATATTATTTATTTAAATAAATTAAATAGTTTAATTAATTTATTTAAATAAGATTAGAATTGTTCTAATTGATTTATTCATAATCGGTTTAATATGGAGAACCTAAAGGGTCACACCGCAAAAAGAAAATATTTATTTAAGAAGTAAATGACATAATTGTAATAATAAGTTAAGTATATTTAATTTAATCTATGGTGATAGAATAAATTAAATAACTTAATATTTATTATTTAATATTTTAGAAATATTAAATATAAATTAATAAGAGGAGTCTTATTATTATTATTACTATTATTATTTAATTCTAAAAGGGTTTAAAAATTAATTAATAAAAGTACTCTCATAAATTCCTAATTGGATTAGGAGTTTAATTAATTAAAAGAGTTTAATTAAAATAAAACCCTATTCCTAAATAGTTTAGGAGGGTTGCTTATATCTATAAATAAGAGGAGTCTTATTATGGATTGGGGTTACACATGTTTCCATAAGATTTAGAAGAGTACTTACAAATTCTATAGAGATAGAAACTAGGATTTTGCCAACACCCATCTTCTTGAATACATATTATTCCTTGGTGGATCACCTCTAGAGGCCAAGCGCTTGGGTGGCTAACGTTGATCAAAGGAAGGAATCTAACCAGTGGAATTCAAGGAGAACGCAAAGAACTTAGAGTTGAACTCGTACCTGTGGAAGCACGGTTCTACAAGGGTATGATTCTAATTATTTATCTTCCTTTGTTAATTGATAATTGCGCATAAAATATGATCCTGGTTATGATTTGTAAAATTTTAAATTCTAATTTTACCATGCTTCCGCTATTAGTATGCAATTTGATTGTACGCTCATGAATATTACAAACCAACAAATTCTCCTACTTTGCTCCTTAAAAAACAAGTTTTCTCTCTTTAAAATTCCTCTTCTTTTGAAAACAAGTTTTCTCTCTCTAAAATTCCTCATATTTTTTCTCAAAAAAAAGCTGAAAACTACCTTATATAGGACCTCAGCCTGGGGGCAAGTCCTCCAGCGGCTGGTTGGGGCGGGGCCCACCTAGTCGGGCTTTTGTGCTGCGAAGTCGATTTTTCGTGCTACGCGCTAAAACGTCCATAATTTTCAAACCAAGAAGAGTTAGGGAACGTGCTATACCATTACGGAATGCTCTTTCTGAGAGCTACGCAATGACATCAAGTTTGACTAATTTCAGATCCGAGAAGGTAGAGAAAAAGGGAAAAAACCATCCCTTGGTAGATGTCTACTGGTCATTCGTCTTGCCTTGCGTAGTCTGTTGCTCGAAGGCCGTCATGATAGCTTTATATACTTATCCTGAGCCTTGCAATGTTCGCTTGGATATCTTAGCGTTGGGGTGAAATGACACTTTTGCCCTCTTGCCATGGTTAGAGAATAGATACAAAATTTTAAGTGTCTACAGATGCCCTTCTTTGTCATGTTTATGCAATGCAATGAAATGAACATGATAAAGATATAGACATCAGATGTATGACAAGATATATCGATGTTGCAAGACAATATGGAATGATGAAATGATGCAAGTCAATTATAAAAGGATACAAATTTCAAACCTCGTGATGATATCATCGCATGTGTTATTTTCCTGGGGATAATCGGCATGGTATCGTTGTTGGGATCGTCAATCATACCACCACCGGTTATCATCGCCAGAGGACTTGTATCATCAATCGTGTCATCACTGGTTATCGTTGTCGATGGAATCATATTATCATTGCTGGTTTTCATTGTCAACGGAATCGTATCGTCATCACCGGGTATCGTCGCCGATGGAATTGTATCGTCATCGTTAGGTATCATAGCCAACAAAATCATATCGTCATCACCGGGTACCATCCCCAATAGAATCGTATCATCATCGCTGGGTATCGTCGCTAACAGAATCATATCGTCATCACCGGGTATCGTCGCCGATAGAATCGTATCGTCATTGCTGGGTATCGTCGCTAACGGAATCGTATCGACATCACCGGGTATCGTCGTCGATGGAATCGTGTTATCATCGCTGGGTATCATCACCGATGGAATCGTATCATTATTGTTGGGTATTGTCGCTAACGGAATCGTATTGTCATCACCAAGTATCGTTGCCGATGGAATCGTAACATCATCACTAGGTATCGTCGCCAACAGAATTGTATCGTCATCACCAGGTATCGTCGTCGATGGAATCGTATCGTCATCGCTAGGTATCGTCGCCGATGGAATCGTATCGTCATCATCGCCAATAAAATCATATCGTCATCGCTGGGTATCGTCGCCAACGGAATTGTATCGTCATCATCAAAGGAAACCACTATTTCTTCTCCTACTTATCCATTTTTCCCGTTTTGACCGTTTTTCTTGATTTCAGGCCTCACAACACTTCATTATTAGATTTCTGCTTCTTAAAACGCCTTTCCCAATAAAAATAATTTATGAGCCAAAAGTGCATTTTTCTTTGCAAGAACACCTATTTGGACTCAAAATGACATGTTTTAACTTCGAGTGCAACAAAACAGGTGGGGTGGGATACACCTGGCTTGGCCGCAGGTACACCTGCGGCTGGCTAGGTGGGTTTATACCCCATGAAGCCCCTCTCTTTCTCTCACTTATTTTGTGCAATTTAACTCCTCTTCTTAGATTCTCTTAGATTCTCATACATATTCTCGCTCGTTTCGCTCCGTAGAGTTCGATTCCGCAAAATATGACTTTCGCAAAATCCGATTTCGTACATTCGTTCATTATATCATGGGTAACGTATCCAAGTATTATTTTACTATTTTTGCTTTCATTTTGTTACATTATGGCCACTAGTTAGTTTAAACATAGAATGATCAAAATGTATGCCCAAATGTTATGCTAAAATTATTCTGACTCGATGCATGCGCGTAATAAATCACGGAGAACATTTGTATGTAAAAATTTTCAAAATCGGAGAACGTTTCTCGTCACACTTTTTGGATAAAAATTGTATATTTTACTGATGAAAATTACTTTAAATACTCGTTTCCAATTTTTCTGATATTTTTGCGGCTCTTGCATGCGTTGGGTTGATTATTTAGCGGTTGAATTCTATTGAGCTATAAATTGTGCAATTTTTAATTGTTTGTGGCTTGGGTATTTGAAAATTAGTGTAAATGCATGATAACGTGCATGGGAAAAGTTCATTTTAAAAAGGAGATTATGGCGAAAAAAATTTCTTGGGCCCAACCACTGAATGCACGTATATGCACGTATTATACCTAAGTAGTGGCTTGAAACACCTAATGCGTACGTATGCAATGCATGATATCTAAATAAATACAATGACCTATACTTCTACATGCCATGCCTCATATTTATTGATGATGCACTTACACTTTTGAAATAACCTATTTTTTGGTTTTTTTACGTATTTTTATCATCTCTCGTACTTATTTCCCTTTTATTAAAAGACTATGGAATAGATATTTAAAGAATAGATAGGGTTAAAATAGAAGTGTACCTTATCTGAATCGTATTTTCGCGTGTTAGATATGGATCCTGACGCGCTGAGCAGTTCCACGGCCCATCGAGCTTCTTTCGGGGTTCGACCTCGCAGGTTAGCTTCGTTAGCTTCGTCTCCTCGGTTGACATGACATCCATTATTTCTCCAAATACTTAATTAGAAATATTAGTATTTCTCCAAATACTATATTATTATTATTTAGTCAATTTAATAATAATAATAATAATAATAATAATAATAACAACAATAATAAGATGACTACTCTTATTAATTTATAATGTAGTATTTATCCAAATACTTAATTATAAATATTAGGTTATTTAATTTATTCCACTAATAAATTAAATACACTTAATTTATTATTATTAATTCAATCACTTCTAAAATCATATTTCACTCTTTTAATGACGTGACCCTCTAGGTTCAATATTAAGCCGGTAAGTAGAATAAATAAATTAGAACCATTCTAATATTATTTATAATGAATTAAACTCCTTTAATTCAAATATAAATAAATAATATTTATTCTACATCATGAGTGACACCTTATAAATAATGTATCATGACTATCCGGATAATATGAATTCAACGTTCAATCATAAAGAATTATCACAATGAATACAAAGAACCTATTCCGTGAATAGTTACCGCACAATTCAATCCTTCTACCATGCAATGTCCCGATCAAACATAAAACATGGAATTACTGTCAAGTTTTATTTATTTGATCATACGTATTTCAATTCTAAAATGCACAACTCCAGTTAATGTAAATTAGAAACTCCTTTCTAATTTTCATTCAACCCTAGCCAGGGATTTTTGAGTTGTCACTTATCGAATCACATAGGATATTCTCTCCCTTTATTGGAAGTGGTAAATCCTTTGTTGATCATTCACCTATCTCCATATATACTTAATTATATCCGAACATACCCTACAACATACGCTAGAGTATTAAGGAATACGACAAAACATAACTCAGTATATATAAGATACTATAATGATCTCAAGTTCAAGGATCACTTGTACTACTATCACTATAGGAACACCTATTGATAGACATGTAAAACTCCATTAGGGTTCCTTTATTCAAGTCACGTTCAGTGAACTTATTCTCCAATAAGCACCTACATACTTGCTTTAGTGTCTCTACACAAATGATTATGAGATCAATCATCCTCTTCAACAAAGCAAGCATAGTATGTTATAATCTATCCGGAATCAATAACCCCACATTAGTGATCCATACGATTAGGAACGTTTTAGTTTTGAGCTATCTTGAATTTAGATCTCATTAGCATGATCAACATCATGATTCTAAAAGCATTGCTCGAAAACTATGAGTTTATCACATTTATTAATTCAACTAATTAACATGGATAAAGAATGCCTTTTATTAAATAAATTCTCTTATTAATAAATGAATAAGATTACAAAGTAAATACTCATCACATCAAATGTGATTGGCTTGAGGGCATACTACTTTCAATCTCCCACTTGCACTAAAGTCAATCACCTTGGTATCTAATACCCATCTTCTCTACGTGACGATCGAACTGCTGCTAAGTTAACACTTTAGTAAATGGATCTGCAATGTTGTTCTGAGAGTCCACTCTCTCTAAGGTGACATCTCCTTTTTCAATGATTTATCTAATCAGATGAAATCGCCGCAACACATGCTTGGATTTTTGATGAGACCTTGGTTTCTTGGCTTGTGCAACAGCTCCAGTGTTGTCACAATATACATGCACTGGTCCTTGTATGCTAGGAACTATTCCAAGTTTAGTAATGAACTTCTTCATCCAAACAACTTCCTTTGCAGCTTCACTTACAGCTATGTACTCTGCTTCTGACGCTGAATCAGCAACTGTTTGCTGCTTGGAACTTTTCTAATTCACTGCACCACCGTTTAGGATAAAGATATAACCTGAGGTGGATTTACTATCGTCTTGGTCAGTTTGAAAACTTGAGTCTGTATAGCCATCTAGTTTCAAATCAGACCCACCATATACTAGAAAGACATCCTTAGTTCTTCTTAAATACTTTAGGATGTTTTTCACCACTTTCCAGTGTTCTTCTCTAGAATTAGACCGATATCTGCTTGTCACACCAAGTGCATAAGCAACATCAGGTCTCGTACATATCATCCCATACATGATAGATCCTATTGCCGAAGCATAAGGTATCTTACTCATGCGATCTCTCTCTTCATGTGTCTTTGGGGACATTATCTTAGAGAGATTCACTCCAAAACTCATCGATATGAGTCCTCTTTTGGAGTTTTTCATGTTAAACTTCTTTAACATCGAATCAATGTACGTTCCTTGGGTCAAGCCAAGCATCCTTTTAGATCTATCTCTATAGATTTTTATCCCCAAAATGTAGGATGCTTCTCCCAAATCCTTCATGGAGAAATGTTTAGACAACCATATCTTTACTGATTCTAGCATTGGAATGTCATTCCCTATAAGTAATATATCAATAACATATAGTATCAGGAATGTCACAGTGCTCCTACTAACCTTCTTGTACACACAAGGTTCATTCGCGTTTTTGATAAAATCAAAGTATTTGATTGTCTTATCAAAACGGATGTTCCATCTACTAGAAGCTTGCTTCAATTCATAAATGGATCGTTGTAATTTACAAACTTGATTTGTTCCAACTTTTGAAACAAATCCCTCTGGCCGAGTCATGTATACATCCTCTTCTAGTTTCCCATTGAGGAAGGCCGTTTTCACGTCCATTTACCAGATCTCATAGTCATAGTAAGCTGCAATCACAAGCAAAATTCGAATGGACTTGAGCATTACAACCGGTGAGAAAGTTTCGTCATAGTCAACTCCTTGCCTTTGTTTAAAACCTTTTGCCACCAGTCTGGCCTTATAGGTCTCTACCTTGCCATCTGCTCCAGTCTTTCTTTTAAAAACCCATTTGCACCCTATAGGCACTATGCCTTCCGGTGGAGTAACCAAAGTCCATACTTGGTTCTCATACATGGAGTCCATTTTAGATTTCATGGCAGTCTGCCATTTCTCTGAGTCTTTCCTACTCATTGCCTCATCGTATGTTACTGGATCATCATCCTCTATGATACGTACCTCATCATCATCATCTATGATGAATCCATACATTTCAGGTATCTTTGGTACTCTTCCAGATTTACAACTTGGCTGTGGTACAGAAGGTATCTCTACTTAGACAGGTTCATCCACTTGACCTGTAGTGGTTTGTGGTTCTTGAATTTCTTCAAGATCTATTTTCCTCGCACTAGCCCCTTTAAGGATAAACTCCTTTTTCAAGAAGGTAGCGTGTTTCACAACAAACACCTTTTGCTCAGTAGAATTATAAAAATAGTATCCTAAACTTTCTTTAGGATATCCCACAAATCTACACTTATCAGATCTTGTCCCAAGCTTATCATTCTGAAACCTTTTCACATAAGCTGGACATCCCCAAATCTTAACATGCTTAAGACTGGGTTTCCTCCCTGTCCATAACTCATATGGAGTTTTAGGGACGAATTTTGAGAGGACCTTATTTAGTAGATACGCAGCCGTTTCTAGGGCATAACCCCAGAAGGATATTGAAAGATCGGTAAAACTCATCATGGACCGCACCATGTCTAACAAGGTATGATTTCTCCTTTCAGAAACACCGTTAAACTGTGGTGTACCAGGAGGCGTCCATTATGAGAGAATACCATTATCTTTGAGATGATTAAGAAACTCATTGCTTAAGTATTCACCTCCTCGATCCGATTGAAGAATCTTAATACTCTTGCCAGTTTGTTTCTCCACTTCACTTCTGAATTCTTCGAACCTTTCAAATGATTCAGATTTGTATTTCATCAAATACACATATTCGAATCTCGAATGATCATCAGTGACAATCCTGCAACTATTTTTCCATGTCCACTAAATGGAGATTTAGTCATCTTTCCCATGAGACAAGATTCACAAGTTGGATATGATTCAAAATCAAATGGCTCTTTAAACCCATCTTTATGCAACTTGTTTAGTCTCGTTTCATTTATATGACCGAGTCTGCAATGCAATACGAAGGTATGATTCATATCATCTCTTTTTCTTTTATTAGTTTGTTCAATTTGTAAAATATTTTCATGCAAGTCAAGTACGTAAAGACCATCAATTAATCTACCAGTTCCATACAAAACATTGTCATTATAAATAGAACAACTATTGTTCTTTATTATAATATTAAAACCTTCCTTGTCCAACAATGGAATTGAAATAATATTTCTAATAAGAACTGGAACATAATAACAACTTATTAAATTAATTGATTTGCCAGAAGGTCAAACAATAAGTTCCTACGACTAATGCAGTAACCTTTGCTCCATTCCCCACGCGCAGGGTGACTTCTCCTTTGTTCAGCTTTCTACTTCTACTTAGTCCCTCCAAAGAATTGCATATGTGAGACCCACAGCCGGTATCCAATACCCAAGTAGAACTTTGATATTTACAGAAAGATTTATTTCAGTCATGAACAAACCTATATCTGTAGCTGAAGCTGAAGCTTTTCCAAGCTTCATTTGCTTTTGCTTTGCAAGATACTCCTTGTAATTTCTCTTCCAATGTCTAGGCTTGTTACAGTGGAAGCAAACTCTTTTGCTATCAGCATCAGCCTTTTTCTTGTCCTTAGGTTTCGCCTTTCCTTTTGCCTTCTTGGGATTTTTCTTCTTTTCAGAAGATCCTTTGGCCCTCTTCCGCTTCTTAGAAGAATCGTCTATAAGCAAGACTTGGTCTTTCTTCATTGAAAAGTGACTCTCAGCAGTTTCAACATGTTAAGCAATTCAGGCAAGCTGGCATCAAGCTTATTCATGTGAAAGTTCATAACAAATTGTGAAAAGGAGCCCGAGAGTGACTGCAAGATCAGATCTTGGTTCAACTCACCATCCATGATAAAATCTAGCTGTCCTAACTATTTAATCAGATTGATCGTCTTTAGGACATGTGTCTGCACTGAAGTGCCATTGGTCATCTTAGATCGAAAGAGCTCTTTAGATATTTCATATCTAGCCAACCTACTTTGCTCACCATACAAATCCTGAAGGTGCAACAACATAGTAGGAGCATCTATTTTCTCATATTGACGCTATAACTCGTTACTCATGGATGCTAACGTGATGCACTGAGCCACCTGTACATCATCCTGCTACTTTCTAAAAGTAACCAACTCTTCCTCAAAGGCATCTTCTACAACTGTTGCAGGAACAGGCGAGTTAAGGATATATGCCAGCTTTTCAGCTGTGAGAACTATTCGCAGATTCCTTAACCAATTTGTGTAATTTGGTCCGGTTAATTTGTTAGCATCAAGTATGCTTCGCAGTGATAGCGAATTAGCCATTTATAAAATTCTGCATGTGAAATTTAATTAACAACGTTAGGATGCATTCTTTTATTAATCACCAGATTAATTTAGGTCTTTATTAAAATGGTGTCTCCCACTATTTTTTCTTCAAACTATATAACCCTCTTCATATATAGTTCGATAGATCTTGTATTTGTAACTTTGTAAAATCTGCTTAGCGAGAAAGGATCCAATTGCAATAAATATATAGCCTTGTGTGTGCACAACAAACTACATATTTATTCAAAAGGTAGACAATTTTTGTCGATTACATCTCCATGTAACTCTATTATATTTTGCCTCTTAGATTATAATGGTCAAGTGTGTGCACATCCGAACTAAAATAATCTAAGTTAAGTCAAACCCAGCATTTCCATATAAGTGAAGAGAAAAATACAGTCCTTGTGTGTGCACAACAAAACGGTATTGTTCAATTCTTTATACACATCCAATGTAATAAAGTAACATCTCAAATATTTAATACTTGCCTTGTGTGTGCACAACAAACTCATATTAAATATTCAATACTCTATCGCTTTACCATGTTAGAAGGCTACGTTCGACATTCTCCAATGTTTTTAAACTCAATCAACTTAATATATTATCTTTTGAGGGTTTTGTTATTAATTATCTCATCTTGTTTAGCGCGCATGCAAATATATATATAGAAATACGCATCATATTAAACATACATCAACATGTATAATAATATATTTACTATATAATTAACATGCATTTATAGAATACTATATTCTATCCGGGATGATTATGGACTTGATTCTAATTTAGTTCATTGGAGCCACCTTGAACCAAAAGGTCAAATCTAGGGTGCAAGAATAAAATTGGAATATAACTATTACATTCAACCCGGGCTTCATTATAAACAGGTCTTCAATGCTCCTGCTCTTCAGCTCAAATTTCTTGAGTAATTCTATAATAATACTATTACAAACTATTTTTCATAAAGCAGAAACCTTGATCAGCAGTCAAGGGGAAGTACAAAAGAGGGAGATAGAATTTACATAAGAAAATTAGATAGGCGAGGTATGCAGACCCCATTTATAAAACCACATTCATTCAAGCATCCATTAAAATTAAATCCAATCGCATTGGTCAACGATCCATAATCATCCCCTTTATTATCATACATGTCATCACATGTATCAAAATATATTCATCTAATGAAAAAAAACATTCAATATATATATATATTGATATCATTTAATGGGCAATATTAGTTAGCATAAAATCTAATTTTGGATCAAAATAAACTCCTTTATTTTAATCTAAATTAAATCAAAATAAACTATTTATTTTAATTTAACATGGAATCTAATTTCAAATAAAATAAACATCTTTATTTTAGTCGAATTCTAAATCAGAAATAAACTCCTTTATTTTAATTTAGAATTTTTCAAAAAATTGTACAAAACGATCTAATTAGGCCTTCATGCGCTGCGGCTCACAAAGAGCACGCCGTGACTCAAGCTAAGCGTCGCGGCTCATGGAATTGAATACCGTGGCTCTCAAGAAGAAATCTAGCACCGTGACTCAAAGATTAGAGCGCCGCGGCCCTCGCCATGCGCCGCGGCTCATATAAACGTACGCCGCGGCCCACAAGCTTCTGTCCGTTCCCTTGGTTTTTCCAGATCGCGATTTTTGTCCTTTGTTCCATAAAACATGATTTTATACCAATAAATATGCCCAAATAAATTATTCTAAACACATATCAATATATACATCGAATCAAAATAATTAATAATTCGCATAAGGATGGCTCTGATGCCACTGTTGGTTTGGAGAAATAAGATCACAACATGTAATCTAATTGAAACGCAGCGGAAACATGCAAGAAAGCAATTTAAAATTTTTCTGCAATCCCAGGAATCACCTTATGCAATATTATTAATTAAACAACAACGAAGAAGAAGGAATTATATCTTTGCAGATTCAACCTTTGAACAGCTACAAGTTCACCTCCTTTACTCCTTCGCGTTCTTCTCCAATTCTTCGAATCAAACGTTCGTTATAATAGTGTGCAACGCCCAAAAGGTGATCCACCAAGAGTATATTGATTGAAGAAGATGAGTTTAGGTTCTACTAGACCTTGGGTGGCTAACCCTAGTTTTCTCTCTTAACTATTTAGGGTTTTGAGAATACTTGCAAAATTACATTAGCATTAGTCTATCCCACAATAAGACTTCTCCTATTTATAGACTAACCCTTTTCTAAACCTTTTAGAAATTAGGGTTTTATTTAATTTCCAATCTAATTAGGAATAATAATAATAATAATAATAATAATAAGACTCCTCTTATTTATTTATAATTTAGTATTTCTCCAAGTTTTATTTATTTGATCATATGTATTTCGATTCTAAAATGCACAACTCTAGTTAATGTAAATTAGAAACTCCTTTCTAATTTTCATTCAACCCCGGCAAGGGATTTTTGAGTTGTCACTTATCGAATCACATAGGACATTCTCTCCCTTTACTGGAAGTGGTAAATCATTTGTTGATTATTCACCTATCTCCATATATACTTAATTATATCCAAACATACCCTACAACATACCCTAGAGTATTAAGGAATATGACAAAACATAACTCAGTATATACAAGATACTATAATGATCTCAAGTCCAATGATCACTTGTACTACTATCACTATAGGAACACCTATTGACAGACATGTAAAACACCATTAAGGTTCCTTTATTTAAGTCACGTTCAGTGAACTTATTCTCCAATAAGCACCTACATACTTGCTTTAGTGCCTCCACACAAATGATTATGAGATCAATCACCCTCTTCAACAAAGAAAGCATAGTATGTTCTAATCTATTCGGAATCAATAACCCCACATTAGTGATCCATACGATTAGGAACGTTTTAGTTTTGAGCTATTTTGAATTTAGATCTCATTAGCATGATCAACATCATGATTCTAAAAGCATTGCTAAAAAATTATGGGTTTATCACATTTATTAATTCAACTAATTAACATGGATAAAGAATGCCTTTTATTAAATAAATTCTCTTATTAATAAATAAATAAGATTACAAAGTAAATACTCATCACATCAAATGTGATTGGCTTGAGGGCATACTACTTTCATATCGGGGAGTGATTTTAGTTTATTTTTATACTTTTGTTTTACTTATTTTATTTTAATTGTTTTTCATAGGTAATTTGAATTTTCTTGATTGTTTATACCCGAAACTCGATCTACTAATCAAGGTGATTTAAAGTGTGATCCAGAAATAGAGAGAACTATTTGCAGATTAAGGAAGTCAGCTCAAACGAATTGTGAAGAAAAGGAAGCCATGCCAGCAAATCGAACTCTGAAAGAGCTTGTGGCTCTCGATTTGAATCAACAACCCTTATGCACAACTTTCCCTAATCTAGATACTAATACTCATTTTGAATTGAAATCTGGACTAATACATCTTTTACTCTTTTCATGGCTTGGCAGGTGAAGATCCTCACAAACATTTGAAAGAGTTTCATGTGGTATGCACGAGTATGAAGCCTACTAAAGTAACGGAAGAACCAATCAAATTGAGAGCATTTCCATTTTCTCTGAAAGATTTGGCTAATGATTGGCTTTATTATCAACCCTCCGAAAGTATCACCACATGGGAAAAGATGAAGAAATTATTTTTAGAGAAATATTTTTCCGCTTCAAGAGCAGCCAATATTCGAAAATCAATTTGTGGTGTGAGGTAGAACAATGGAGAATCCCTACACGAGTATTGGGAATGTTTTAAAAGACTATGTGTAAGCTATCCCCATCATCAAATCAATGATCAACTTCTTATCCAATACTTCTATGAAGGCCTTTCAGCTATCAACAGAAGCATGATCAACGCTGCTAGTGGAAGAGCTTTGTTGGATAAAACCCTCGAGGCTGCGAGAAATTTGATTGCAAATATGACAACTAATTCTCAACAATTTGGCACCAGGCTTAATTTCTCACCTAGGAATGGTAATGAGGTAAAAATTTCTTCAATTGAACAACAAATTGCGAGTCTAACTTCTCTTGTTCGTCAAATGGCTGTATGTAAAGCACAACCAGCAAAAGCTTGCAGAATTTGTGTGGTAATAGGACATACGACGGATATGTGCCTAACTCTTTAAGAGGAGTCCGTTGAATAAGTAAATGCAACAAGTGGATTTCCTGGACAACCACAAAGGTCATATGATCCTTATTCGAATACGTATAATCCTAGATGGAGGGATCATCCTAATTTGAGTTACGGGAATCTGCATGTGCATCATCCTGTAAATCACACTTTCCTAAAACAACAGCAGTACAAGCAACCGTATCCCAATAGACTGCAACAGGGACAATCTTATAACTCTAGTATGTCTTTATAAAATATTGTTAAATTTCTTGCCACTAACACTTTGCAGTTTCAACAGAAAACGAGGGCAAGCATTCAGAATTTGGGTACGTAGATGGGATAAATGGCAACTGTGATCAGTCGCTTGGAGGCGCAAGGTTCGGGGAAGTTACCCTCTCAAATAGTGGTGAATCTAAAAGATAATGTAAGTGCCATCACTTTGTGAAGTGGTAAAGAGGTAGAAATTCCAGAAAAGCTATTACCTACACCACAGGAGCAAAACAATACAGATGAGGGTAAAGAAGATGCAGACAACAGTGTTATATGCGGCAATAATAAACCTAAGCATAAATTTCTACCTCTCTCTGATTATAAACTGGTACCCCATTTTCCTCACGCTTTAACAGAAAATAGGAAATATGAGAAAATTTCAGATTTGTTTGAGACTTTTAGTAAATGCGAGGTAAATATTCCATTGTTAGATGCTATTAAACAAGTACCTCGATATGCTAAATTTTTGAAAGAACTATGTACACACAAGAGGAAGCAGGAACTAAAAAAAGTTAGAAAGGTAAAGGTAGGAGAGAATGTCTCTGCAGTTATTCAAAGAATACTCCCTACTAAGTGCCAAGATCTGGGTATGTTCACTATCCCTTGCACGATAGGTAGCACTAGATTTAAAAGAGCCATGTTAGACTTAGGAGCTTCTATCAATGTCATGCCATATTCTATATATACTTCATTGAAACTTGAACCCTTGCATAAAACTGGTATTGTGATTCAGTTGGCTGATAGATCTAATGTTTATCCTAAGGGTGTAGTTGAGGATGTTCTTGTGCAAGTCATTGATTTAATCTTTCCTACTAATTTCCATGTGCTAGGAATACCATTTTTAAAGACATCCAAAACTAAGATAGATGTTCATAGTGGTACACTTTCAATGGAATTTGATGGTAAAATTGTTAAGTTTAATATCTATGATGCCATGCAATTTCCTAGTGATGTTAATCCTGTTAAACTTGAACCCTTGCATAAAACTGGTACTGTGATTCAGTTGGCTGATAAATCTAATGTTTATCCTAGGGGTGTAGTTGAGGATGTTCTTATGCAAGTCAATGATTTAATCTTTCCTACTGATTTCTATGTGCTTGATATAGAGAACGATGACCAAAATGTACCTATTTTGTTAGGAAGACCATTTTTAAAGATATCCAAAACTAAGACAGATGTTCATAGTGGTACACTTTCAATGAAATTTGATGGCAAAATTGTTAAGTTTAATATTTATGATGCCATGCAATTCCCTAGTGATGTTAATCCTATTTATTCTATTGATGTGACTGACTCTTTAGCACAGGAAACCTTTGCCCTTGTTGGAAAAGATGACTTGAAATTGCACCTAGTAGGAATATTGATAAAGGAACTATTGTAGATTTGAGTGATGCTCTAAAGTCGGGTAATTTCCAGATTGCAATCGATCCAGGGGATCCAGAGAAGACGATTTGTACATGCCCATTTGCTCTTCTTTATTTGATGACGAAAAAGAAGGCGAAACCCAGACTGCATTCGCTCCAGAGTGCCTTTGATGTATTTTGAAAGAGGAAATTTGGTCGAGCCAAAGACTATAAACAAAGGCGCTGCATGAGGGGCAACCCATAGGGGAGTATCTCTTCACTTTTCTTTGCATTTGACTTTACATTGGGGACAATGTAAGTTTTAAGTGTGGGGGGAAGGATTTAGTGAAAGTAGTATGCACATAAGCCAATCATATTTGATATAATGTAGCATATACTTTGTAATCTTATTCGTTTATTAAATTAATTTATTAAAGGCATTTTCGTTATCTACATGATGCTGTTATATTAAGTGTGATAAACTCATAGTTTTGAGCAATGCTTTTAGAATCATGATGATGATCATGCTAATGAGATCTAAATTCAAGATAGCTTAAAACTAAAATCGTTCTCAATCGTTGGATTACTAAAAAGGAGATTAGTGAATTCGGATAGATTGGTACATACTTTGCTTGCTCTTAGGAAGAGGATAATTGATCTCACAATCATTTGTGTGGAGATACTAAAGCAAGTATGTAGGTAGTTATTGGAGAATAAGTTCACTGAACGTGGCTCACAAAAGGAATACCTAATGGAGTTTTATTTGTCTGTCAATAGGAATTCCTTAAGTGATAGTAGTACAAGTGATCCTTAGACTTGAGGTCATCATAATATCTTGTGTATGATAAGATATACTTTGACATGTCCCTTAAGACCCTTAGGGTATATCAAATGGTATAATAAGTTATACATAGAGATAGGTGAATGGTCAACAAAGAATCTACCACTTTTAGTAAAAGGAGTGAATGTCCTATGTGATTCGATAAATGACAGCTCAGAAGTCTTTGGCCAAAGCAAAATGAAATTAGAAAGATGTTTCAAATTTATATTATTCAGAGTTGTGCATTTGAGAATCGAAATACATATAATCAAATAAAATAGGACTTGACAGTTATTCCATGTCTTATATTTGATTGGGACATTGTACGGTAGAAGGATTGAATTGTACGGTAACTATTAACTGAAAGGTTCTTTTATGATTAATGTTGAAATCTATATTATCTGGAAAGTCGTTGATCGCTAAGGGGACTTACCCTTATTGTAAAATAAATATTATTTATTTAAATAAATTAAATAATTTAATTTATTTATTTAAATAAGATTAGAGTTGTTCTATGGAGAATCTAAAGGGTCACACCGCAAAAAGAAAATATTTATTTAAGAAGTAAATGGCATAATCGTAATAATATGTTAAGTATATTTAATTTATGGTATGGTGATAGAATAAATTAAATAGCTTAATATTTATTATTTAATATTTTAAAAGTATTAAATATAAATTAATAAGAGGAGTCTTATTAATATTATTACTATTATTATTATTTAATTTCTAAATGGTTTAGGAATTAATTAATAAAAGTACTATTATAAATTCATAATTGGATTAGGAGTTTAATTAATTAAAAGATTTTAATTAAAATAAAACCCTATTCCTAAATAGTTTAGGAGGGTTGCCTACATCTATAAATAAGAGGAGTCTTATTATGGATTAAGGTTACACACACTTTCAATAGTTGGGAGAGTACTTACAATTTTTATAGAGATAGAAACTAGAGTTTTGCCAACACCCATCTTCTTGAATACATATTCTTCCTTGGCGGATCACCTCTAGAGGCCAAATACTTGGGTGACTAACGTTGATCAAATGAAGGAATCTAAACGGTGAATTTCAAGGAGAACGCGAAAGGATTTAGAGTTGAACTTGTACCCGAGGAAGCACGGTTCTACGAGGGTATAATTCTTATTCTCTATCTCTTTTGTTTAATTGATAATTGCACATAAGAAAACATCATGGTGATGGTTTGTATAAAATTTTAAAATTCTGATTTACCATGCTTCCGCTACTTATATGCAATTTGATTGTATGTTCATGGATATTACAAACCTAACAATGGTATCAGAGCTAAACTTTATGAAAATTATTAATTATTTTGATTCCGTATATGTATGAGTATGTGTTTAGAATAATTTAATTGGGCATAATTGTGGGTATAAAATCATGTTTTGGGAGAACACTAAGAAAAATCGCGATTTGGAAAAGAAGGACGTCGCCGAAGAGCAGCAGCGCAACAGCGCTTGGATTTTATGTGACTTGCACAGTAGCTCATAACCCTTAAGAGCAGCAACTCATGACCCTTAAGCGCATCAGCGCATGTCTTTTAAGAGTTGCAGCGCATGGCTCATAAGAGTAGCAACGCATGACCCTCAAGCGCAGCAACTCATGGCCCTTATGAGCAGCAACGCATGATCGTCAGAATGTTTAGGATTTTCATGTTTTTTCAGGAATTCTAAATTAGAAATAAAGAAGTTTATTTTTAATTTAGAATTAGACTAAAATAAAGATGTTTATTTTATTTGGAATTGGATTCCATGTTAATTAAAATAAAGGAGTTTATTTTGATTAGGAATTTGATTAAAAATAAATTAGTTTATTTTTATTCAAAATTGAATAAATTAAAATAAAAGAGTTTATTTTTATTTAGAATTGGATTAAAATAAAGGAGTTTATTTTGATTCAAAATTGGATTCATACTAAATAAATTGGAGTTGAAATTGAATTTTATGCTAACTAATTTGATTTGGTATTGGATTTCATACTAACTAATATTGCCCATTAAATGATATCAATGCATATACGAAATGGTTTTCTAATTCATGAGATAAATATTATTTATTGATGCATATGGTGATATGTATGATAATAAATGGGATTGATTATGGGCTATTGACTAATGGATGATTGGATTTTATTTTATGAGGTTGCATGAATGAATGGTTTTTTTTTATAAATGGGGTCTGCGTACCTTGTCTTCTCTAATTTTTCTTAATGTAAATTCTATCTCCCTCCTATGTACTTTCCCTTGACTGCTGATCAAGGTTTCTATTTATTGTAAATAGCAATTGTAATAGGTTTAGTTAGAATTACTTGAAGAATTGGAGACAAAGGAGTAATGAGCGCTTGAAGACCCGTTTGTAATGGAGCCCAGGATTTAAATGTAATAGTTATATATAAATTCAGTTCTTGCACCCTAGGTTTGACCTTTTGGTTCACTTGGTGGCTCTAGTGAACCAAACTAGAATAAAAGTTCATAATCAATTCGAGTAAAATATAGTATTCTATATGTGCATGTTTACTATATATATATATATATTATACAACATGTTTCGCATGTTAAATAATATGATGCGTATTTTATATATATGTGTGCATGCGCGCTAAACAAGATGAGACAAATAATAACAAACCCCTCAAAGAAAATATATTAAGTTGTAATGTTTAAAGATATTTGGAATATCGAACGTCGCCTTCTAGCATGGTAAAGCGATAGAGTATTGAATATTTAATATAAGTTTGTTGTGTCACCACAAGACAAATATTAAATATTTAAGATGTTGCCTTATTACATTTGATGCTTATTAAAGAATTGAACATTACTGTTTTGTTGTGTTACCACAAGGACGGTATTTTTCTCTTCACATATATGGACGTACTAGGTTGGACTTAACTTGGATAATTTTGATTCGTATGTGTCACCACTTGATCAAAACAATCTAAGAGGCAAAATACAAGGAGTTACATAGTGATGTAATTTGAAGAAAATAGTGGGAGATACCAATTTAAATAAAGACCTAATTTATTTTGGTAATTAATAAAATGAATGTATGCTAAAATGTTGTTAAATTATAAATTCATTTACAGAATTTTATAATGTCTAATTTACTATCACTGTGGAGCATATTAGATGCTAATTGATTGAACCGAATTACACGGATCGGTTAATGAATCTTAGAATAGTTCTCAAGGCTGAAAAGCTATCTTATGTCCTTAATACGCCTATCACTACAATGGTTGCAAACAATGCCTCTGAGGAAGAGATTGCTATTTTTAGAAAGTGGCAAGATGATACAACCGTGGTTTAATGCATCATGCTCGCATCCATGAGTAACGAGCTTCAACGTCAGCATGAAACTATGGATGCTCCTACTGTACTCCTGCACCTCAAGGAGTTGTATGGTAAGGAAAGTAGGACTGCTAGATATTAGATATCTAAGGAGCTCTTCCGATCTAGAATGATCGATGACACTACAGTATAGACAAATGTCCTAAAAAATGATCAATCTGATTAAACAATTAGGATAACAAGGTTTTGTCATAGATGGAGAGTTGATCCAAGATTTGATCTTGCAATCACTTCCGGACTCTTTCTCACAATTTGTTGTGAATTTTCACATGAATAAGTTATATGTCAGCCTGCCTGAGTTGCTTAAACATGTTGAAAACTGTAAAGAGTCACTTTCCAACCAAGAAAGACCGAGTCTTACTGGTAGATGATTCTTCCAAGAAGCGGAAGAGAGTCAAAGGATCTTCTGAAAAGAAGAATAATTCAAAGAAGGTATAAGAAAAGGCAAAAACAAAGGACAATAAGAACAAAACTGATGCGGATAGTAAAGGAGTTTGCTTCCACTGTAATAAGCCCGGACACTAGAAAGAAACTGCAAGGAATATCTTGTAGAGGCTAACCAGAAGAAGCTTAATGCAGCTTCGGTTACAGATACAGGTTTGTTTATGATTGAAATAAATATTTCTGTAAGTCAAGTTTCTATTTGGGTATTGGATACCGACTATAGTTCTCACATATGCAATTCAATGCAGAGAACAAGCAGAAGTAGAAAACTAAACATAGAGGAAGTAATCTTACGTGTGGGGAATAGAGCAAAGGTTGCTTCATTAGCCGTAGGAACTTATAGTTTAGCGTTACCTACGAGCAAGTCTATTAAGTTAATAAGTTGTTATTATGTTCCAGTTGTTATTATGTTCCAGTTCTCATTAGAAACATTATTTCTTTCCGTTGTTGGACAAGAAAAGTTCTGGTATTATGTTTAAGAACAATTGTTGTTCTATTTATAATAATAATGTTTTGTATAGAACTAGAAAATTACTTGATAGACTTTGTATACTTGACTTATATGAAAAATAATTTTGCAAATTGAACAAACTAGTAAAAAGAAAAGAAGATGATCATTCAAATAGTTGCATATGTGTATTTGATGAAATACAAGTCTGAATCATTTGAAAGGTTCAAAGAATTCAGAAGTGAAACAAATTAACAAAGTATTAAGATTCTTTGATCATATCGAGGAAGGAATACTTGTGCAATGAGTTTCTAGATCATCTCAAAATGGTATTTTCTCATAATGGTCACCTCCTGATACGCAATAATTGATTGGTGTATCTAAAAAGGAGAAATCGTACCTTGTTAGACATGGTACAGTCCATGATGATTTTTACTGACATTCTAGTATCCATCTGGGATTATGCCTTAGAAACGGCTGCATATCTACAAAGTAAGGTAACCTCAAAAATTCGACCCCAAGATTCCATATGGGTTATGGATAGAGAGGATTCCTAGTCTTAAGTATGTTAAAATAAGGAGTTGTCTAGCTTATGTGAAAAAGTTTCAAAAGGATAAGCTTGGGATAAAATCTGACAAATGCAGATTTGTGGGATATCCTAAAAAACGTTTAGGGTATTATTTCTATAATCCTACTAAGTGAAAGGTGTTTGTTGCGAAACACTCTGCCTTCTTAGATAAAGGTGTTTATCATTGAAGGAGCTAGTGGGAGGGTAATAGATCTTGAAGGAGTTCAAGAACCACAAAGCATTTTAAGTCAAACCGAGGAACCTGTAGATAGACCTATTGTACTACAACCGAATCGTGAATATGGAAAAGTACCGAAGATACCTAGGAGTTATGGATTCATCATAGAGGATGATGATGAGGTACACATCATAAAGGATGATGATCCAGTTATATACGATGAGGCTATGAGTAGTAGACACTCAGAGAAATGGCAGATGGCCACAAAATCCGAAATGAACTCCATGTATGAGAATTAAGTATAAACTCTGGTTACTCCACCGAAAGGCATAGTGCCTATAGAGTGTAAATGAGTCTTTAAAAAAAAGACTAAAGCAGATGACAAGGTGGAGACCTGTAAGGCCAGAATGGTGACAAAAGATTTTAAATAATGGCAAGGAGTTGTCCATCATGAAATCTTCTCATCGGTAGCAATGCTCAAGTCCATTCGGATTTTGTTTGTGATTGCAGCTTATTATTACGAAATCTGGCAAATAGATGTGGAGACGTCTTTCCTCAATGAAGACTTGAAGAGAATGTATGTATGATACTGAAAGTCCAATAATAATCTAGAAGGGGGGTTGAATAGATTATTACAGATTAAAAAATCATCTTAGGCCTTTTTGAATTTTTAGATAATTAATTTGCAGTATTAGAAATTAATATGCAAGACAGTAAAAAATTCAATCACACAATGCACAAAGATTTGTCTGGTTCACAACATACATCCCAGGTATGTTGCTATGTCCAGTCTTAAGCTCCTCTCCAGGACTTGAGATCCTATTACTATCAGTAATAAATACTCCTTCAATAGGCGGAGAAGCCTTTACAAAGTTTTATAGACAAACTTACAACTATTCTCAACTAATTATCTTGGACAACAAGCTTCCAGCTCCTTCCTCAAGCTTAGTTGTACCTTTCTTTTGAGTTCAGTTCTACTTTATGATCTGGTCTTGAAACGACTGCCTCTTCTTCACCTCACAAGTACACTAGAGACCCAACTCCCAGCTGACCTCTCTAAGACTCTGGTCTTAGTCAAAGAATTACACGTCTTTCTCACATGTACATAAAATAAACTAACTCTACCCTGTTTCCCTTTACAAATGATTGAAAGAAATATGCTTCTTTGAATAAATAGATAGCAATTAAAGATCAAATAATTATATAAAAGTTCAATGACTTATATATATATATATGTGTGAACTGTGCTTCTGTGTAAGCAGATATATAGTTTTAAAGTACGTTTATAAAGAATTATTTATTCTTTATAATAAAAAATGTGTTTCTATGGATTTAAACGGATATAACGGTTTGATCAACTTTTATGAAATGCAACAAGTATTTTATGAATATGAGTTTAAGTTCAAATACTTAGAATGACAGATATCACAGTATAATAAATGAATCGATTAAAAGATACTAGATATAACAAATAAATTTGTTTCACTCAAAGATATATATAATAATATATTCAATCTATGATGTGAATCCGTTAAATAAGGCCACTTAGGACTTTGAGCCCTCGTTTGGCTAATTCCCTCACTTAAGAGGAATATCTCCGCTTTAGTCTCGGTGTCTAAGTACTGACCAAATTTATAGTTTCACAACTGATATATATATATATATATATATATATATATATATATATATATATAAACACTTTCGATAGACCACTTAGGACTTTGAGCCCTCGTTTGGCTAATTCCCTCACTTAAGAGGAATATCTCCGCTTTAGTCTCGGTGTCTAAATACTGACCTACTTTACGATATTTATATACTTTACGATATTTATATAAATACACTATATCAATAAAAGGCCACTTAGGACTTTGAGCCCTCGTTCGGCTAATTCCCCCACTTAAGAGGAATCTCCGCTATAGTCTCGGTGTCTAAGTACTGACTTTTTATGTGATATAAATAGATGAAATATAGATATATATAAACGTGTATAACAATTTATATTTGTATATCTATAAATCTAAACAGGTATGAGATAATTCAAATAAAATAATTTAATAACTTATCAAATACTTTGACCAATTTTTCTCTTCTGCAAATAATCAGAACTTTGAGTAGAAGAGAGCAAACTTCTTTTTAGAGAGAGTATGTAGGCAAGGAGAGTATGTTTTTTTTATTTGTAAATTGGTAATTTTAGAATGAAAGGAAAACTTCCTATTTATAGAATTTCTTGAACCAAGGGCATACTTGTATTTTTGGAAATTTAGTTTGAGACCAATGGTTCGGATTGGGTTATTTGAAAAATGAAAGGCTCAGATTTTGTTTTGTTTTAAAAACATCACGCGGATTGGACCAACCATTTCTTAGCCCAAGGCTGCTTACGGATTGTCCAGTCAAATAGTCCACTGACTATTTTGAATTTCAAAATGTTTTAGCCTAATGAATGATTAACCATAAGCATATAGCAGGCAATGGTAACAAGGCATTTAAGCCTTTGAAAAACTTTTTCATTAATCAAACCAATGGGCCCACACGTTTTCAACAATCAAGTATGTTCGGTAAACATACACAAATACATTCAGCATACACACATGTACATGACATATATTAAATATATAAATGTATTATATATATATATATATATATATACACACACGGTATACACACACACATATATATGTATGTATTTAATGTATTGCTTTTCTTTTGAAAATGATTTTTGAGAATTTAGAATGAGAAAATCATTTAAGAGAAATAGGAGTTCTCCTTGCCTTAGGAAATATTAATGTATGAATTAATTCCTCTGACACTTGATATTTAAATTATCAAGGTCAAGAAAAATAAATTCAATTTTGAGATGAAAAATATTTTTGGTCAAAATAAATAGGATAATTCAAAATCAATTATGTAAAATCCTATAGAGAGGATTCTACCCATTTAATTTAATCCTATTTATTAATTTATTGTTATCATCAAAATAAGACTAAAAGATGAAGACCTATCAATCTCCCCATTTTTGATGATGACAATAACTATAAATATTATCTATGAAAGACTCCCCCTCAGAATGAGCATAGTTTTCAAAAATTTGAATTTTGAACTCTCTAATACAACTAGTACGGAGCATATGATATAACAGATATATAACAGTTCATAGTAGTTCATGACAGTATATAATAGTCATATAATATTTGTCTTCTCCCCCTTTGTCAACATAAAAAAATGGGGAAAAGAATAATATACTTTTCAGAACTTGCAAAAAAGAAATTAGCTTTTTGAAACAGTTATATCCTGCAGAAAGTGAAAAAGTTAAAAGAGAAACAAGGCATAGTTAGTACTTTGTTAGTTTTACAGTAATCCCAAATAGTTAATAGCAAATATATATAAGTTTACAATCTTCCCAAATAGTTAGAAAGTCAGAAATCTCCTAAACTGATAGGAGAAAGATACAATCCCAAGTTAGTAATAAGATCTTCAGGAAGAGACTGGTCCAGTAGATTAGGTGGAGCTGAACTTGTGCTGACAGTGAAGAGATTTAAAGGCACTGTGTGTTCTGATTTTTTCATCAACAACTGAATCATGACTTTAAGATGCTCAATGGACTGTTGAATCCCCTCAATTTGACTAATCAAATTACTTTGATTGTGGAAAAGAAGTTGGTTTAATTGACTCAGTGTTTCTGTAATGACCGTGAATTTTAAACTCCATTATTAATTAAATATAAATTTTAATTTTAATGAGTTAGCTTTGTATGCTTATTTAAATCTTGTGTGATTAATTGGTTATGTGATTATTGTTGTCGATTTTAGATACAATTAATTATGCGCAAGTGTACACGATCAACAAGTAATATAGAATAAGTAACGAGTGTCGAACCCACAAGGAATCCAGTTAAATAAATTCCAACTACTAGTTTTTTACCAAATCAGCTTCTATTTAAACGATCACAATTTTCAAAAGTTATTTGACTAATAGAATTAACTAAGGAAATTATCTAACACAAAATTGAATTTCAAGACGATTAAGACTTAAGACTACAATATTCCCAATTATGTCATACGAACCATTATATTCAATCTAACCAATTATCACATTCATCCAAGTTGTTAACAGGAATTCAACTTTATTTATAAGCCCTTTTCCAAGTGATCAAATAATATTATCTAACTCAATTAATTCTGCAATATTCCTATGCAAAACAAAGAATCAGATTCATTAAGCATCAATTCCCCAAATTGTTATATGCAGCGAAAAGATATTCCTATTCACTTCACAACCCTAATTATTCATCCCATGCAAATAATTAATAATACATGCTGTCATGTCATGATCTAACCCTAGATTTCATCTCCCGAATTCACCTAGCGTATCCCACTAATTGTTGGCCAGACAATTAATTAATTAATACAAACATGATAGACAACTTGATAATGAAAGAATAATTGAAATTAAATAAGTAATTAATTCATAATCAATAATGGTTCAATTGTAGCCTTAATTGAAAAGTTAGTTCATGCTGAGAATTAAAACCAAATATTCCATGAAAAACATCTTAATTCAAATTACAAACAGAGGAGAAGAATGAAATTTTGATAAAAGCCTCCAATCTTCAATCTCCAGTTGCAATCCCTTCAAGAGCTCTCCTAGTCTTCAGCCAAAATTTCTCTCCTCTTTCCCTACTTAATTGTTACCCTATTTATATCAGTAAAAAAACCTTCTCCCATTCCAAATTGGCTTCTTTTTAATGCCCTAGCCGCACCACAATCTGCCTCCAGCGCCCCGGCGCTAGACCTCGTACAAATTCAGCGCCCCGGCGCTCGGTCCAAAACACTAACATATTCTCAGCTTCAAGTTCAATTCCCATTAATCTTCATTATGCCTCATTCTTCACTCGAAATGACTTTGATACCCCTCCAATTCCTTCCTACATAAAATAAACACAAAAACGAATAAAATGATAATAAAAATACTCAAGAATAACAATAAATTAAGCTAAAAGATACTAGATTCGTAGGTATGAAACCCACTCATCAAATACCCCCAAACTTAAATGAAGCAATATACAAATCACCCTAACTATATGACTACTAATCAAGCAACCAAACAACTTAGTATCCAACTCCGGCCTCAAAGATAATATAATTATTCAAATAGAATATTCAACTAATGCAAAATTTTCATCACGAACCAATTAGCCAAATTACACTTGTCATCACCCATGTTATGTGTGTGTGTGTCAACCACTCCAATCAATCATAATTCAAATCACTAACATACTCAGTTTCTTAGAAAGAACTCCAGTTAGACTTAATTTCACCAGTGAACACAACCAATTCAACGACTGCAAGCAATGACTAAGCACAGGGATATCACTAAGGTTTATTAACGACATACTTTATTCTTTAACGAGTGCGTTTTACGCTCCATCTCGCTTCTAAACTCGACTCGTGCAATGTCTAGTTTCCTTAGGCTTACAGAGCTACCCATGTATCGAGTTTTCAATCAATGACTCCCAAACCAGATGGTTTTAGGGCACTAGGTGTTAAAACACCCCTACGGATCTAATAACCCGAGTAGCAAAGGCCACAAAACTAAACTAGCCAAGTTAGATTATTAATTCATATTTTTCTGATTTTTTTTCTTTCCTTTTTTTTTTTTTACCTTAATGCACCCCCCAAACTTAAGGTCTAGCTTACGTTCGCTTTCATAAAGGATTCACTGAATTCATCAAATTTTATGCCACAGTTACTTACCAGAAATAGAGTATGTAAAGATTTGAATCAGATTGACCAGACCATAATTTTTTGTGCTTTCCTTGCTAACATGAGTTTCAGACAAGCATAATTAACTTCACTGTTTCCATCGTCACTCCACATTAGTTTTCAATCCCATTTAAAATCTCAAACGATCAATCAATTCTTATCATTGGCCAAAATTAAACAACTTCATCATTTATTACTTGATTCATGCAACTAAATGCAAAACACACCTAAAAATGCAAACTTGTAATCCTAAGTTACCAATGTCATGCAACCTATACTATAATGACACATGCATAAATGCATAACTAAACGACATGCTCCTACTCTATATGCACTAACTATCAAGAAAACATAAAGCACCCCCAAACTTAAATGACGCAATGGCCGCATTATGTAAACATAAATATACAAAGAATGAAGGACTTCCCTGACTTGGTCACTCGTCCGGAGGAACCTCATCATCATCGCTTCTCTCCAGATCAGATGGGGGAAAAACAGGCAAAACGGGCGCAATCGGAAACTGACTTGAATCAACTGAAGGGTTCAAATGAGCAAACATATTTACCATTGAATTATGGAAGGCAACAGTGTACCCATACATAGTATCTTATCGCTTAGCCAAACGAACATTCTGTGCCTCGATATTATAAAACCACCCATCAATTTGACGCTGGACCTCATAAGGAACTTCAAAACGAGGCCGCGCAGCATAAGAACTTGACGGCACAGGGTCAGGCACGTGCTGAGGGTCTGGCTATGAAATTATGAATCCTAAGCCACGTGGATGATTTTCACCTCTCATCCATTTAACCGTGTATCGCATTCTCATCTTATGGTCTAAAACTGGCAGGGGTGGCTGAATCATCTCATCATCCTTCCAATGTACCCCCGCCCGTGCACAGAGAGCACAAATAAGAGAGGGGTGTGGCAACCCACCAGTAGTGCCGCCCTCTGCTGCACGCAGGATAGAGTTCCTAATGATGAGGCTGACATTCATCGACTTTCCTGTCAGTAAGCAATACAGAAGCACAACCCTCTCCTTCGTCACATCGCTAACATGAGTACACGACATTAATTTCGCGCATAAGAAAGCATACCAAGCCTTTCCATACTTACTGAGCCTCGATTGCGGAAAAGTCATACCACCACGCTCACGAGTTTTCCATGTGGTATTTGGCTGGCACAATTCTTGAATGATTCGATCATAATCCGGTCCCTCATTCACAAAACTTGCGTATTGGGTACAGGAACCCAAATCTTCCAAGTTGTAGATGTGGTTGATATCACCACAGTCAAAGTCCACATGCTTCCCTCGCACATGTACTCCAAACTGGACATGTTCCTTGACATTTGCGTAAAACTCCTTCACCACCGCAATAATCGCTTGGTCGGGGTGTGCAGTGAAGGTACCCCATCTACGCTCAACTATCATGATAGCCATCTCTCCGTCCTGCGCGTCTGGTTGCAAACCCCTTTCCGGAACTAGTGACCGCTGCGTCAGTTTAGTAAATCTGTCTTGAGCCGCGGCACTGACAAATCGCTTTTTATCAAATGACTTGATTGGGGCAGAAGAAGAACCTTCACCTCTACGCCTTTTAGATGCCATGCTTACCTAAAAGTAAGAGATGGCAAAAATCAGTCCAATACACTATGAAAATTTGCACAAATAATATATTAAGCTAAGAGTAAATGAACACAAACGACTTAAAACGACTACATAGCCTATACCCCCAAACTTAAGGTCTAGTGCAAGCACATGGTGAAGTAAGCCAAAATGGTGTCCTGTGGGTTGGGCACACTACGCAATACATTATAGAGCCACACGAGCGGCACCTTGCCCATAGTTACCACAATAGTCAGAATAGAAATCAATGACATTGCCAAACAAGTTAAGCAAGCATACACCACAAAAGTTATTCCATATGTCATAATTACCATGATGCCATACTACTCTCTAAACATGTATGAATATAATTGCAGAATAACATCATGATTAGTTCCCGAAACTTGTGTTGTAATGCAATTTCGAAGGCAATCAAAACAATTGGATGGCATAGTTAAACATCAATGAGAGTTAATTTTATGGCATGAGCCAATAAGCCTTCAATTGCACATTTTCTCAAAGGAAGTTCTCACAAACATATTATCAAACACCTGGCGGTCGACAAAGAATTTCAATATGCTATGCTAATAGGCATGAAAGAATAAACCCAAATCATAGCATTCACACACCCAATCAAGGTATTATAGAAACAAAGTATAATTATTGATGAATTAGCACCATACCTTACAGACCTAACTCAAGTTCAAACTAGAAACAAAATAAACTCACCTTGAGATATCTTTGAAAGGGAGAGAGAACGGTGGGTAGAGTGAACAAGTGATACTGACTCCTTGATATATGGGAGCACGGAGTTACTGATGCGTGGAACCAAATCGGAACGGGAATGGGGAGGGAATGGCGATTGTGAGGGAGGAGAAAAAGAACAAGAAATGGGAGAAGGAATGTGGCGGCTTACCTGATTAGGGCGAAAAGCCCTAATTTTTTTTCATTTAACTGCTCATAGCGCTGGGGCGCTGGAACGTAGCTTACCTATAGCGCCGGGGCGCTGGAGCTGCTTAGGAGGTACTGCCTTTAGTGCCGGGGCACTGGAATGCAAATGAGTATAGCGTCGAGGCGCTGGAAGCAGTTTTGAACTTCCCTGTTGCTCCTTGCCAATGCTCCTTCACTCATCCTTTTTATTCTACTGTAGAGATTAAAACACAGTAATAGAAATAGATTAATAGAAAATAAAACATAAAAATAACTAGCTATTATATAATTTGGAAATCGAAATTGCTATAGTAAAATTAAACGTTGGGTTGCCTCCCAATAACACTTAGTTTAAAGTCCTCAGCCCGACTGTGCTACTGTACTCAGGAAACAGGTGCTTCTATCAAATAGATCGATGTTGGGTTACGGTCGACGTCTTCCCCCCCAATAGTGTTTCAAACGTTGACCATTAACCTTGAATGTACGCTTCGAGCTAGGTTCTTCAACCTCAATGGCTCCATGCGGCGTGACTGAAGTAACCACAAATGGTCCTGACCATCTTGACTACAATTTTCCAGGAAAAAGACGCAACCGAGAATTAAATAGCAATACTGTCTGGCCCGGCTTAAACTTCCGATCAAGGATGCGTTTGTCATGCCATTTCTTTACTTTCTCCTTATAGAGTTTAGCATTTTCATACGCATGATGTCGAAATTCCTCCATCTCGTTCAATTGAAGAAGTCATTTCTCGCCTGATGCTTGGAGATCAAAATTTAACTTACGAATAGCCCAATACGCATTATGTTCCAGCTCCACCGGTAAATGACATGCTTTTCCATAAACCATTCGATACGGTGACATTCCGTTGGGGTTCTTATATGCTGTGCGATACGCCCATAAAGCATCATCTAACTTCATCGCCCAATCCTTACGTGACGGATTCACGACTTTCTCCAATATGCTCTTGATCTCGCGATTCGACACTTCGGCTTGACCATTTGTTTGAGGGTGGTAAGCCGTAGCTATTTTGTGTTTAACCCCATACGTAGCAAGAAGCTTGGTGAAGTGTTTGTTGCAGAAATGGGTGCCTTCATCACTAATTATGGCTCGTGGTGTTCCGAATCGGGTAAAAATTTTCTTCCGTAAGAATCGCAAAACAACCTTGGCATCGTTTGTTGGTAATGCGGCGGCCTTAACCCATTTGGACACATAGTCCACTGCCAATAATATGTATTGATTGTTAACTGATGAAGGAAATGGTCCCATAAAGTCAATGCCCCATTCATCAAAAAGCTCAACTTCAAGGATGTTGTTGAGAGGCATTTCGTTCCGTTTTGAGATATTTCCAACCCGTTGACATCGGTCGCACTTTAGAACAAAAAGATGAGCATCTTTAAACAACGAGGGCCAGAAAAATCCTGATTGGAGCACTTTTGCCGCTGTTCTCTCTCCTCCATAGTGCCCACCATACTCTGAAGAATGACAACGATTTAAGATGTTATCCATCTCATCACCGGGCACACATCGCCTGATCATTTGATCCGCACAAGTTTTGAACAAGAATGGCTCCTCCCAGAAATATTACTTGACATCATGAAGAAATTTCTTGCATTGTTGAAAATTCAAATCCGGAGGGAGTACGTTGCTTACCAGATAATTGGCAAAATCCGCATACCAAGGCACTGTCATAGTGATCCGCAATAATTGTTCATCTGGAAAAGACTCATTGATCACTATTTCATCCGTTCTCACATCTGGGTTTTCTAATCTTGAAAGATGATCAGCAACTTGATTTTCTGTGCCTTTCCTATCTCGGATCTCTAAGTCGAATTCTTGTAAAAGAAGAACCCATCGAATCAACCTAGGCTTCGCATCCTTCTTCTCAATCAGATATTTTATAGCTGAATGATCGGTATACACTATCACCTTAGTCCCTACTAGATATGCCCGGAACTTATCAAAGGCAAACACAACCGCAAGCAATTCCTTTTCGGTGGTGGTGTAATTCGTTTGCGCTTCCGTAAGCGTCTTGCTTGCATAGTAGATTGTGTGAAAGATCTTATCTCTGCGTTGTCCCAACACCGCACCCACAACAAAGTCACTCGCATCACACATCAATTCAAACGGTAGAGACCAATCTGGAGTAACCATTATCGGAGCGGATATTAATTTCTGTTTCAACACTTCAAATGCATCAATACAAGACTGATCGATTTTGAACGGTACATCGTTCTCAAGGAGCAAACATAGTGGCTTTGAAATTTTTGAAAAATCTTTGATGAAACGTCTGTAAAAACCCGCATGTCCCAAAAAAGTCCTTATACCCTTCACAGATGTTGGCGGAGGTAGCTTTTCAATTGTTTCAATTTTCGCTTTATCTACCTCTAGGCCAGCTGCAGAAACCTTGTGACCCAATATAATTCCTTCTTTGACCATGAAGTGACACTTTTCCCAGTTAAGCACCAAGTTTGTTTCCACGCATCGTGTCAGCACTAGGATCAAATTGTTAAGGCACAAATCAAAACTATCATCGAATACCGAAAAATCATCCATAAACACTTCCACATTCTGCTTGACCATATCAGAAAAAATCGCCATCATGCATCTCTAGAATGTGGCTGGTACGTTGCAAAGACCAAAAGACATCCTCCGGAATGCGAAGGTTCCATACGGACAAGTAAACGTAGTCTTCTCTTGGTCTTCCGGAGCAATTGTAATCTGATTATAACCCGAATATCCGTCCAACAAACAGTAAAATTGATGACCCGCTAATCTATCCAACATCTGATCAATGAATGGCAAAGGGAAGTGATCCTTGCGAGTCGCCTTGTTCAACTTTCGGTAATCGATGCACACTCTCCACCCGGTCACAGTCCTCGTAGGAATGAGCTCATTATGTTCATTTTCTACCACAGTCATTCCGCCTTTCTTTGGTACACAATGCACGGGACTGACCCAACAACTATCTGAAATCGGATAAATTATTCCCGCATCCAACCACTTGATGATTTCCTTCTTCACCACATCCTTCATGATAGGATTTAATCTTCGTTGTTGCTCAATCACTGATTTTACCCCTTCTTCAAGCAAAATTTTATGCATGCAAAATGACGGGCTAATTCCCTTTATATCGGCTATGGTCCACCCAAATGCCGTCTTATACTCACGCACCACCCTTAACATTTTTTCTTCTTGAACTTCAGTTAAATGAGCAGAAACTATTATAGGTAAGGTGTTTGAATCGCCCAAGTAAGCATACCTCAAATGATTTGGAAGGGGTTTGAGTTCTAATACCGGCGGTTCCTCCATTGAAGTTTTAGAAATCTTCCCTACTCCTTCGGGACGATCAAGACTATCAAATCGCTTGTTAAATTCTCGAGAAATCGGAACCGCATCCAATATTTTCACGTAATCCTTACGATCCAAGTCATCATTAGCCTCATAACCAGTTAATGTCGCTTCAAGTGAATCTGCTGAATAAGTTTTGTTGAATACTTCAATTATCGCCTCGTCCACTATATCAAGCCGTGAACATTCCTCGGTTTCTTTAGGGAACTTCATTGATTTAAACACGTTGAAAGTTACTTCCTGATCTTGAACTCTCATTGCCAATCCCCCCTTTTGCACATCTATTAATGTCCTCCCTGTAGCTAGGAATGGTCGACCCAATATAATTGGAATTTCTTTATCCTCCTCGTAATCCAGAATGATGAAATCAGCCGGAAAGATGAACTTGTCAACCTTTACCAGAATGTCTTCCACTATTCCCCTCGGATAAGTTACTAACCGGTCTGCTAACTGCAAGCTGATATTTGTCAGTTTTGGTGCTTTCAACCCAAGCTGAGTGTAAACCGACAACGGCATTAAATTGATACTTGCTCCCAAATCGCACAATGCCCTCCCAGAGAACTGATTACCTATTACGCACGGAATAGTGAAACTACCCGGATCCTTCAACTTCGGTGGTAATTTCTTTTGCAAAATTGCACTGCACTCTTCAGTTAGAGCAACTGTTTCAAACTCGCCCAACTTCCTCTTTTTAGACAAAACTTCCTTCATGAATTTGGCATAACTGGGCATTTGTTCCAAAGCTTCTGCAAACGGAATGTTGATATGAAGCTTTTTGAAAACCTCCAAAAATTTTGAGAACTGTTTGTCTAATTTGGACTTCTAAAATCTCTGCGGGAATGGAAGAGGAGGCACTATACTACTTTGCTCGTTTTCATTAAGTTTAACCTCCACTTCTGAATTCTTTCCCAAATTAGTACCATCGCTCACAGTTTTCTCGGTAACTTTCTCCTTATCCTCAGTAGATTTCGGCTGGCCACTTCCTTTCACCACCTCGGATAGCTCTTTTCCGCTTCTCAAAGTTACAGCCTTGCAATGCTCTTTTCCGTCTCTTCTCGGATTTATTTCAGTATCGCTCGGTAATGCTCCTTGTGGACGAACATTCAGAGCATGAGCTAACTGCCCCATCTGATTCTCCAAATTTTTGATTGACACTGCCTGGCTTTTCACATTTAAGTCTACCTGATTTAATAGCTTATCTTGCTCTGCCATCCTTTTATCGGTAGCTGCAACAAACTTTGCCAGCACATCTTCTAAGTTCGTCTTCCTTTCTGCCTGCTGTGGGCCTTGATTCTGAAAACCGGGTGGATTCTGTGGTCGTGGAGCCTAAGTTTGAGCTTGATTATTACTCCAAGAGAAACCCGGATGATTCCTCCACCCCTGACTATAAGCATTCTGATACGGTGCCGGTGGTCTATTATAGCTTCCTACAAACTGAGCTGACTCTGCATTTATGGGACACTGATCTGTGGAATGCTCTCCTGCACACTGTTCACAAATTACCGCCACTTGTGCAACCGACCGCGGCCCCCATTAATCTATCTTCCTTGTTAGAGCGGACATTTGAGCTGCTAAAGCTGTAATTGCATCTACTTTTATCCTCCCGGCTACTTTTGACTAACTCAACCTTGCCGTGGGCCACTGGTAGTTATTGGTTGCCATGGTTTCTATCAATTGGAAAGCTTCATCAATATTCTTACCCATGATGGCACCTCCAGCAGCTGCGTCAACACTAGCCCTCGTAGGAGCATTCAACCCATCACAAAACGTTTGTATCTGCAACCAATCCTGGATCCCATGGTGCAGACACTTGCGAAGCAAATCCTTAAACCGTTCCCATGCCTCATACAATGTTTCAGAGTCGAACTGGGTGAACGTGTGAATTTCATTCCTAAATCTTGCCGTCTTTGCTGGTGGGAAGAACTTAGCCAGAAATTTTTGAGCTAAATCGTCCCAAGTTGTGATTGAACCTGGTGGCAAGGAATGTAGCCAACTCTTCGCTTTATCTCTCAGTGAAAACGGGAAAAGTCTTAACCTTACAGCTTCTTCTGTAACATTGCTGAACTTGAAGGTGTCGCAGATTTCTAAAAAGTTCCTTATGTGTTCACTCGGGTCATCATTCGTACTACCCCCAAACTGTACTGAATTCTGTAACATTTGAATCGTCCCCAATTTTATCTCAAAGCTGTTCGCGTTGATTGCAGGTCTCTGAATGCTAGACTGAATATCCGTTACTGTCGGCATTGCGTAATCCCTAATTGATCTTTGCTCTTCCCTAGCCATGTTTATGGGAATTTCTTCTTCCTCTGCCAGTTTTTCTTCCGTATATCCTCACTAGTCAATCTTATTTTCCGTAATTGCTTCTCAATATCCTCGGTGTATAGCAAAAGCTCCTTTTTACCCTTAGACCTAGTGTGCATACACAAATGAGCCACCTGCGAAAAGAAGAAACTCAATAAGAAGAGTTCAAAAAAAAATAAAAATAAATAAATAAATAAAAAGAAAATGTTTAAATTAAAACTGAATCGATTGTAACTAATATGGAATTAATATTTAAACAAAGGGTCCCCGGCAACGGCGCCAAAAACTTGTTGTCGATTTTAGATACAATCAATTACGCGCAAGTGCACACGATCAACAAGTAATATAGAATAAGTAACGAGTGTCGAACCCACAAGGAATCCAGTTAAATAAATTCCAACTACTAGTTTTTTACCAAATCAGCTTCTATTTAAACGATCACAATTTTCAAAAGTTATTTGACTAATAGAATTAACTAAGGAAATTATCTAACACAAAATTGAATTTCAAGACGATTAAGACTTAAGACTACAATATTCCCAATTATGTCATATGAACCATTATATTCAATATAACCAATTATCACATTCATCCAAGTTGTTAACAGGAATTCAACTTTATTTATAAGCCCTTTTCCAAGTGATCAAATAATATTATCTAACTCAATTAATTCTGCAATATTCCTATGCAAAACAAAGAATCAGATTCATTAAGCATCAATTCCCCAAATTGTTACATGCAGCGAAGAGATATTCCTATTCACTTCACAACCCTAATTATTCATCCCATGCAAATAATTAATAATACATGCTGTCATGTCATGATCTAACCCTAGATTTCATCTCCCGAATTCACCTAGCGTATCCCACTAATTGTTGGCCAGACAATTAATTAATTAATACAAACATGATAGATAACTTGATAATGAAAGAATAATTGGAATTAAATAAGTAATTAATTCATAATCAATAATGGTTCAATTGTAGCCTTAATTGAAAAGTTAGTTCATGCTGAGAATTAAAACCAAATATTACAGGAAAAACATCTTAATTCAAATTACAAACAGAGGAGAAGAATGAAATCTTGATAAAAGCCTCCAATCTTCAATCTCCAGTTGCAATCCCTTCAAGAGCTCTCCTAGTCTTCAGCCAAAATTTCTCTCCTATTTCCTTACTTAATTGTTACCCTATTTATATCAGTAAAAAAACCTTCTCCCATTCTAAACTGGCTTCTTTTTAATGCCCCAGCCGCACCACAATCTGCCTCCAGCGCCCCGGCGCTAGACCTCGTACAAATTCAGCGCCCCGGCGCTCGGTCCAAAACACTAACATATTCTCAGCTTCAAGTTTAATTCCCATTAATCTTCATTATGCCTCATTCTTCACCCAAAATGACTTTGATACCCCTCCAATTCCTTCCTACATAAAATAAACACAAAAACGAATAAAATGATAATAAAAATATTCAAGAATAACAATAAATTAAGCTAAAAGATACTAGATTCGTAGGTATGAAACCCACTCATTAATTATGTGCTTTCGCGTAGCTGCCAGGATTTATTAAAGGGGGGTCACTAATGAGTTAATTAGATTGGAAGACTAGCCCTAAGGTTTAATATCAGAAGAATGGGTAAAGTTGTCTATTAAATTAAATATTCAATTTACTTGAATATAGTGGAGGAATTTAATGTGCATAGATTAATTAATATAATTATTAACTAATGTGTGCAACATAGATATTAATATTTAATAGTCCATTTAGTGGGTTAATACTAAGCGGACTAGATTAAGTTATTAATTCCATCTTCTATGTAATTACGAATTGGGTAATAAAGGTATACTAGAGTAATTGGGTTTATATGGTATGGCTTATTTAATTAACTAATAACAATAGAAGAAGACACAAATTATGGGACAAAATCCCTTCATCAGTCGTGTCTGGGAAGAGAGATAGAGAAATGAAATTTGGATATAACTGATTATGAACAGTGGGAGTCCAATCCCCTCTTTTCCTCCTTTTCCCAGCCGCGCCTAGCCTATTGCTATTGCTTGTATCAGAAGAAGAAATCCTAGCTGAAGATTTGGGTTGAATTGATTTTCTGCATTACCCATCATCTTCATCCCATTCCCGTTGGTTAACCAAATTGGACCATTTCATTGTCTGGATATTAAATTCTCCATAAATTAGAGTTTTGCCTTCATAAATTCAGTTGCTAAATCTGCTGATAGGTTAGTATAGTGAGTGAGCATTGTTGAGAGTAAGAGTAATCTGAAATTAAGCAAGTTAGGAGTATCAATTTAGCTTCATTGGAGGTAAGAACTCGTCACTGTGTTATTAATTTCTTAGTTTATGAAATTCTATGAAATCCATGCTTCTTGCTAATTAGTTTGATTAATTGGTGTAAGATGTTATATGGGTCTATATTCATGTTTGGGACCAATGTGGTTGCACTGAATTGCGTTTAGAAAGGTTAGGCCATATTAATTTTCGAGTTCTGCAGAAATAGAGCCGAACCTGAAGCAGTGCAGGAGTGGCGCGGCCGCGCCACTCCTAAGGCCAAAACCAGCGCGGCCGCGTTGGCTTCCAGAAAGTGCTGCTATGTTTTGATAATTTGAGCATGCTAGTTCAGTCCATCTATTCATGATAATAGGTCTTCTATGTTATCAATTGACCCTATGAGTGCCATGACTTGCACACGTCGTTCTAGCATGCATTTTCCAAGTAAAACTTAAGAATTTCGAAATGAAAATTGTCAAATGGGCGTGTCTCTTTATAAACTGACCATTTGAGTATGTGGATATAGCTTATATATGTGTTCAAATGCATGCGAGTTATGATTTTTAAGTTGTCTTGCATGAGCCATGTGGCATGAGTTGTTTTAGAATGATTTTCAAGAGAAAACATAGAGTTTATAGATGAGTATTGTCCAATGCTATGGAACTTGTGTCTGACCATACAAGAATAATTATTAGGACTCATTATGCCTATAGACATGATTGACATGAGCACCATTTAGCTAAGTATTATTTTGGCATGTGCGAGTAGGTTTAAGGCATGAATTCCAAGTGTAAGCTATGTGTTAGCATGTGCATGTGTTGTTTACATCCAAGCATGCGTATTAAGTATTGTCTAGTCTTATTATAGGACATTACGACCATAATAGTGGACTATTTGTGAAATGGACTTGTTTGGCCTAAAGTGTAGGAATTTCTGACATAAAGCTTTATAACTTTGGATTGGATTTAGAATGGGCATGCTAGGTTTTAAACCCTAGTTAATAACCTTATGAGCATGTATATACGATTAATATTAGTAGCTTGCATGCTAAGAGAATAGGCTCGAATCCCTGCTGAAGGAAATCTGTGACGCCCCTAAATTCGGGTCTCCAACTACCCGGATCCGGTCATCACGATCCAATACAACATTCACCTCCAACAACATACATTGACTAAAATGCGGAATATAACAAACATATGTTGTTCATTAGAAAGGTGTTACTAGTCCCAAGATACAATAACCTTAAATACTTAACACAAACCCATACCCCAAATAACTATCAGGGTTTAAATTACATTAATAATAATTAACTACACATAAGATAAAATCAGCTACGTGAATCCTATCACTTCATCTTTTCTTTACCCTTGCTTTTTCCTGATGTCTCGGTTTTAGTTGCAATGAAAGTCAT
Source organism: Aralia elata (assembly GCA_034770075.1). Taxonomy (NCBI): domain Eukaryota; kingdom Viridiplantae; phylum Streptophyta; class Magnoliopsida; order Apiales; family Araliaceae; genus Aralia; species Aralia elata. Next base: position 41,195,019 of record CM068378.1, read on the forward strand.
GATATAACAAGGGTGAGCAACGCATTTGCCCAACAAGTTTAAAGTACCACAATAAGGATATATCATGATGAAAGGAATATAGAAAGAGAATTCAATAATATAATTATCAGAAGCAAGAACAATAATTACTTTTAGAACGATTGATAGTCAAGTAGACTTTGAACAATAACATCCAAAGGAGTCAATAGCTAATTGACCCTTCGGTTACTGGCTACAGAATAAGTACTTGAGGGGATCAGCCTCGCGTACGCTATGTATATGCATAACATTTAACTCTGCTGTTTGTACCTTATATACGGTACCTGGGGTACTCCCCTATAATAAAAGGGGTGTTCATTCAGTCTAAGAATCCTTACCGTCGATTGGTTCAGATAGCTTTTATAAATTCTCACATACTTGCCTGACCGAACAAAGGTTTAGACTTAATTATGAATAGTTCGTGAATTTCAGAACTTTAATAAATGTACGAATTCAAATGCACCGAATGCGAGTGTCAATAATATCGATGTGGACTAACCGTAAATTAATTAAACTACTTAAGCATTCTTGGGATAAAATTTCAAGATACAATGCAATAGTAGCCTGCTCGAATGAAAAGAAATTTGCAACAATTAAAGTTTCGAGATAGAGAACTTGCTCAATGTAAAAGTTGAGTAAGATGGAACTTGCTTGTTTGCTCAGCTACAGATAAATTTTAGTTTTAATTAATCGACCTTGGATGACCTATCATTTGATAAAGTCGACTTATCAGTTAATATGACATAGTTGTATATTGGTACACCTTCTTATGCTATTTATTTGGCAGATAAACAATTCATCATCTACATTTAATTACTATTTAACATTAGCTAAACAAAAATTAATTAATGACCTTTAGCTATTAAAATAAATGATAGCTAATCATGATTACTTATTCTTCGAATACTCAGATTATCACCCTTATTTGTCTCTAAATATGGGTTAATAATCCTTATTTACTATTTTTAAAATAAATAATAAATTTATTATGGTTTAATAGCAACTAAATGATAATTGATTACTTATTTAGTTTATTTGCGCTTAATTACTATTCACCTTTAAGGGTAATTGAGTAATTATTATTCCTTGTTCCTTATTCAAAAATACTGCTTGAACACTCTGTTCATCATATCCATAAATGCCGCTGGCGCATTTGTTAATCCAAATGACATTACCAGAAACTCGAAGTGCCCGTAACGAGTTCTGAATACAGTCTTCGGGATATCTTCCTGCCTCACCTTCAGTTGATGATAGCCTGTTCTTAGGTCGATTTTTGAAAAGTACTTCGCTCCCTTAAGTTAATCAAACAGATCGTCAATCCTAGGAAGCAGATACCTATTCTTAATCGTAACTTTGTTCAACTCCCGATAGTCGATACAAACCCTCATAGAATCATCCTTCTTCTTTACAAACAGAACTGGCGCTCCCCACGGGGACACGCTCGGTCTGATATAACCCTTGTCTAACAGTTCCTGCAGTTGGACCATCAACTCTTTCATTTCTACAGGTGCCATTCGATACGGCCGCTTCGATATTGGTGCGGTTCTCGGTACCAAATCGATAACGAACTCGATTTCCTTGTCCGGCGGTAGTCCCGGAAGCTCATCTGGGAAGACATCGGTGAAATCCCTCACGATTGGTATTTGACTCATCTCATCCCCAACCTGACGAGTATCAACCATATGGGCCAAATAACATACGCAACCTTTCTTAAGTAATTTCTTGGTTTGCATCATAGTAAGACAACAATATTGTCTTGGTGATTTATTACCATAGAATACCACCTTTGACTTGTTAGGAGTCTTCAGGTGTACACATTTCTCCTTACAGTCAATAACTGCTCCGTGAATTGATAGCCAATCCATTCCCAGGATTACATCAAACTCTCCCAGCCGAATTGGTATCAGATCCACATTTAGCTTAACTCTTCGCAATTCAGCACAACAGTTCCTATGAATGCATTCTACGGGGATAATTTTCTTGTTTGCTACTTCTACGTTCATAGAGTGTTCTAACTTTTCACGAGGTAAATTTAACTGACTAGCAAATTCTTCAGAAACAAAAGAGCAGGTAGCACCCGAATCAAATAACACATATGCATTTATATCATTAATTGGGATGATACCTGACACCACGTCCCTGGATTCCATTGCATCCTGAACGATCATGTTGAATGTGCGTGCTGTGGGTCTGTTGGCTTGACTGGCTGGTGCCCCGTAGCTCAGTCGGTTGTTGTTCCCGCTGTTGTTGTTGCTCTTGTTGCCACTCCCGACGTCACCCTTCCTCTTCGGGCAATCCTTAATCTGGTGGTCGGGTGATCCGCAAGAGAAACATCCTCCTTTCTGTTTGTTAGGGCACTGAGGAGCCATGTGCCCCGGTTGTCCATAACGGTAACAGGCGCTTTTCCCCTTCATACACTCCCCCGAGTGATTCTTCCCGCAGTTGCTGCACCTTCCACCCTTCTTAGCCTCTCCTCCGGATTTATTGCTCCCGGACGATTGGCTTTCATTCCATTTGCGCTTATTGGGGTTGTTGCCTCCGCTGCTCCCCGCCTTGGCTACTTCCTGACTCTTCTTTCTGTCCTGATTGAATCGTGCCACTGCTTCATTGCCCCCTTCTGCAATGATAGCTCTTTCTAGCAGTTCCGAGAAATTCTTAATTTTCAGTATCGCTACTGACTTCTGAACCCATGGTTTCAGTCCCAACTCAAACCTTCTTTCCTTCCTAGCCTCGGTGTCCACCTGGTGTGGGGCAAATCGGGCCAACTCATTGAATTTTACCGCGTACTCTGCGACAGTCATATTCCCCTGTTTCAGTTCTAGGAACTTAACTTCCATGTCCTGCTGTGTATTCTCCGGAAAGTAATTTTCGAAGAACAACTCTTTAAATCTTTCCCAGGAAATGACTCCCTCACCTGCTCGTCCCTTATTGATCTTCCACTAATAGTTAGCCTCGCCTTTCAGCATGAAAGTGGCAAATCTTGTTTTCTATTCCTCGGCTACCCGTGCGACCTCGAAGACCTTATCTATCTCTTCGATCCAGGTCTGTGCTTCGATTGGGTTAAGAGTTCCCTTGAACTCGGGTGGTCCAACCAGTTTGAAATCCTTAAAATTTGCCAAATGATGCGCTGGCCCGGGTGCTGCTTGGGTCCCTACATGTGGCGGTCTTGATTGCATGGCTTCCGCCAGCATTTCTGCGAACACCCTCATTGGATTGGGGTGGTCCCCCACCAAGCTTTCTGACTCTTCGACCTGCTAGTTACGCGGTCGTCTTCTCGGCGGCATGATCTGATAAAGGAAAACTGCCGACTTTTACCTATAATTTTAGGTTTTACACAATAGGGTATTGAAATCAGCAATCAGGAGTAGAAACATTTATCAAACACACTTGATTTAAATAAAACATCCGCATTTATATTTATATACCACTGTCTAAGTACAACTGAACTCAACCTGTGGCATACTTCTATAAATACGCCCTGGCATGTCCTATTAAACATTAAACATCCCCTAAGACAAAAAGTGGGGGAATGATAACCTTCTAACCCTCTATCAAACAAAAGTTGGGGTTTAACTGCTACCCCAAGCATGCTACAAATACGGGGTTTACAACACACATATGTCCCTAGTATAACAAAAAGTGGGACCTACTGCACATAAGAAAAAACAAGACATCCAACCTAACACGTCACTACAAGTCGTGACGAATCCGCGCCTGCTGATTTGAGGAAAATGCTCCACTCATGACTCGGCGACGAACCGAGCGACTAGACTCTCCCATCTCCGTCCGAGGCCTCCTATAGGCTGCGTCCAAAGCTAATCCCAAGGTCTCTATCCTCACTTCTCCTGCCTCCAGTTTGTCTTCCAACTCTTCTTGCCTCTCTGACCCAAGTATCTCTAACCCGCATCCTCTCAGCAATCTCTAGCCCGAACTCGAACCTCATAGCCTCCTGCTTGGCCTTCAGATGGGCGATCTCCATATTCTTTCGTTCCAGCTTCTTGATAAGTGCATATTATTCATTTATTTTTATTCCTTTATATCTAGTTTATTGCGTGTTTTATTGTGTATATGCACTTATTAGGTTATTTATTGATTTCAGGAGAATTCAAGGTCAAAAGTGGAAAAAGATGGAAAATTGGAGCTTAAAATACACATGGTGGCATTTTTGTAAATTCGAGGACTAGGGATAGCGCCAGCAGCGCTAGGGCCAGCGCTAGCAGCGCTACACACACCACCAGACACTGCACACCAGCGCTATTAGCGCCCAACATAGCGCCAGCAGCGCTACATCAGCGCCAACAGCGCTCAACCCTTCACAAACCAAGCGCCAGCAGCGCTAGGCACAACTTGAGCACACTACATAGTAGCGCTAGCAGCGCTTGGGACAGCGCTAGCGGCGCTAGTTGGCGTTCTTGAGTACTAAAGGCCAGCTGAAGGAGGAAAAGGAAGTTGATTCGGAAGAGGATTCTATTCATTATGATCAGATAGTAAGAAGGAAACTCTAAGTAGGAACTTGAGGACTTATATATATCTTATTCTATTTTTCTAGAGAGGGATCATGGCAACTACAATTGTAACTTTAATAGGAGGAGATTGAAGGCATGTCAGGCTAAACTCTTACTTTCAGTTCTAAGGGATGTTGAATCTTTTTCATAATTAATGGTTTAATCAGGTTTTATTTATTTAATCTTTCTTGCATGAGATTTATTCTGATAATCTGTTTTTAATTGATTATATGTTATCTAATCTTTTGATTTGATTTGGCCAATTGAATTAATTTGATTGATACCATCTGCTAGATTAAGATAGAGTATTAAGTAAACGATATTATGTCTGATCATAGGTAGCAATTGATAGTATCTGATTGTGGACAAGCTTTTGGATATTATTAAGATTATTAGAAGGCAAGTTAAATAATTCCTGATTGTGCAATTGTTGCTTGGAATAACCTAATTCTCTCATTCTTTATGCTGCTGTTATATTAAATCTAGACTGATAGTTCTAGGTTATCTGATAGTTAGAGTCTCTTGAGGCGATTGTCACATTAGATTTACACATAAGGAGAATTACGGATAATTAGCGATTGCGGTTATCTAGGGTTATTAGTCTCATTGAAGGATAAATATTGTTAAACTTGATTTTCCCATAATTGTGATAAGGTGATACTGAACTGAAGAACTGAAGCTTTTTATTCATTGATCATTCTTAATTACTTTTGTTAGTTTAGTGAATCAAACTCAAAAACCCCTCATTAATAGAAATAATAGGAATGCTAGAATAAGTAAAAGATTAATTCACTTCTCTGTGGGATCGATCCTTGCTTGTCATTATACTAAGTTTTGTGCTAGTAGAGTGTTAGTAAGGTATTAATTTTGGAGTATAAAACGACAGCTCCCAAATTTTGGCGCCGTTGCCGGGGAAGTGTTATTTATCTTTATTTATTCTTCATTTTATTTTATTTTATTTTTGTTCATTATTGTAGTTTATGACACGATCCTCTCAATCCGGTGATTTGAATTTTGATCCAGAAATTGAGAAAACTGCACGCAGGCTAAGGAAAGAAGCTCGTCAAGCTCGAGGCATCACTGCAGAGTCAGACGAAATTCCATCACCGGGACTCAACATAGCACTTGAGTTACTGTCAAATACATCATCCACCGATTCAGAGAAGGAAGAAGAAATGGCGGTGCCAAATAACAACAGAACACTCAAAGAATTAGCCACTCCCAATCTTAATCAACAACCCTTGTGCATTGAATATCCTACTTTAACTGCTGCTTTTGAACTTAAATCGGGACTAATTCATCTTTTGCCTACTTTTCGTGGTCTCACAGGTGAAGATCCATACAAGCACTTGAAGGAATTCCATGTGGTGTGTTCCACCATGAAGCCACATGGAATAACAGAGGATCAAATCAAGCTAAGGGCATTTCCATTCTCACTGGGAGATCTAGCGAAGGACTGGTTGTACTATCTTCCTTCAGGGTCAATACAGTCATGGAATGACATGAAAAGGCTGTTCTTGGAGAAGTACTTTCCTGCTTCAAGAGTTGCCAACATCAGAAAGGAGATATGCGCCATTCGACAGTTCAACGGAGAGACACTGTATGAGTATTGGGAAAGATTTAAAAAACTGTGTTCCAGTTGTCCTCCCCATCAAATAGACGATCAACACCTGATTCAGTACTTTTATGAGGGATTATTACCAATGGATCGGAGTATGATCGATGCTGCCAGTGGAGGAGCACTAGTAGATAAGACACCGGAGGCTGCAAGGACTCTAATTGCAAATATGGCTGCTAATTCTCAGCAGTATGGGACAAGGAATAACCATGCACCTGCAAGAGTGAATGAGATGACCACGAGCAACCTTGAACAACAAATTTCTGATCTAACTGTGCTGGTTAAACAAATGGCTACAGGAAATACACCAGCAGCAAAAGTTTGTGGGATTTGCTTAATGACTGGTCATAGTACCGATTCTTGTCCGACATTGCAAGAGGATGAAACCGCACAGCAAGCTAATGCAGTGGGAAATTATCAAGCACAACCGCAGCGGAAGTATGACCCATATTCAAATACTTACAATCCAGGATGGAGGGATCACCCTAACCTTAGTTATGGAGGACATAGGCCACCAGCGCAAAGCATGTATCCGGTTAGACAACAAGGGTTCCCACAAGGCTCTCAACCAACTCAACCTCAATATCAACCTAGACAGGCAGCTCCTGCAAATCCTGGAACATCTTTGGAAGACATGTTCAAGGCATTCATGACACAGACACAGCAGTTCCAGCAGGAAACGAAAAATTCTGTTCAAGACTTGAGAAATCAGATAGGTCAACTTGCCACCACAGTGGGGAGGTTGGATGCTCAGGGTTCAGGAAAGTTGCCCTCCCAAACAGTTGTCAATCCAAGGGAGAATGCTAGTGCGATTACACTAAGGAGTGGAAAGGAGTTGGAAGTACCCAAAACAGTGACGGAAATTGAAAAGGAGAAGGCTAGTGATGAGATAGAGACACCGAGGGAAGCTGTTACCCCATCTACTCCAGTTAAGACTCCACCGTTGTCGTTTCCACCTAGAACACACAAGACTTCAAAGAAGGAGGAAAAGGATAAGGAAATCTTGGAAACCTTCAGGAAGGTAGAAGTCAATATCCCTCTTTTGGAGGCCATCAAACAAGTGCCCAGGTATGCAAAGTTTTTGAAAGAATTGTACACTAACAAAAGAAAATTGAAAGATGATGACAAAGTCACTGTAGGAGAGAATGTGTCAGCAGTGCTTCAAAGGAAAATGCCTCCTAAATGTAAAGATCCAGGAATGTTTACAATCCCATGCAGAATAGGTAATACCAGATTTGAGAAAGCCATGTTAGATTTAGGAGCGTCAATAAATGTCATGCCATTATCTGTATTTGCTTCTTTAAATCTAGGACCTTTGAAACAAACTGGTGTTATCATTCAACTTGCTGATCGTACTAACACTTACCCTCAAGGGGTAATTGAAGATGTCTTAGTGCAGGTGAATCAGTTAATATTTCCTGCAGATTTTTACATTGTGGATATGGAAGATGATAGATCTCCAAATCCCTCGCACATCTTGCTAGGAAGGCCATTCTTGCAAACAGCAAGGACAATGATCGATGTGCACAATGGGACCTTGACCATGGAATTTGATAGAGAGAAAATTCAGTTCAATATATATGACGCCATGAGGTACCCTAGTGATGTTGATCATGTTTTTGCCATTAACATCATTGATTCTATAGTGCAGGGATCTTTTGAACAAGACCACAGGGAAAGCTTGGAGATGGCTATTGCTAATAACTTGGACATGGATAAAGAGGAAGAATTTGACCAGAATCAAGAATTGAAGGAAGTTGTGGCTGCATTGCACTCTTTACCAAAATTCACAGATAAGTATGCAGTTCAATCAATTCAATTGCCTATTTCTCATAAAAAATTGTTACCATCTGTGGAGCAAGCTCCAATCTTAGAATTGAAACCCTTACCTGTTCACTTGAAATATGCATATTTAGGGACAAATGAAACTTTACCTGTGATTATTGCTAGTAATCTAACCAAAGTGCAGGAAGAGAAATTGTTGAGAGTTCTAAGAGACCATGTCACAGTGTTTGGTTGGACGATAGCAGATATCAAAGGTATAAGCCCCGCGATGTGCATGCATAGGATTCTTTTGGATGACGGAGCAAAGCCCACGAGAGAAGCACAGCGAAGATTAAATCCACCCATGATGGAGGTAGTCAAGAAAGAGGTGATTAAATTACTAGATGCAGGCATAATCTACCCCATCTCCGACAGTTAGTGGGTGAGTCCGGTACAGGTAGTTCCGAAGAAGTCTGGAATAACTGTCATCACGAATGACAATAATGAGTTGGTGCCCACACGGATACAAACAGGATGGAGAGTGTGTATTGACTACAGGAAACTAAATGCTGTAACCAGAAAAGATCACTTTCTTCTTCCTTTTATTGATCAAATGCTAGAACGATTAGCGGGGCATACTTATTATTGCTTTCTAGATGGTTTTTCAGGATATAATCAGATCGTGATTGCACCCGAAGACCAGGAAAAGACCACATTCACGTGTCCATTTGGTACTTTTGCATACCGGAGGATGTCGTTTGGACTTTGTAATGCACTAGGTACTTTCCAGCGATGCATGGTAAGCATTTTTTCTGATCTTTTGGAAAATTGCATCGAGGTCTTTATGGATGATTTCACAGTACATGGTGATTCTTTGGATTTGTGCTTGGAAAATCTAACGCGTGTGCTAGATAGATGTTTGGAAACTAACCTTGTTCTTAATTGGAAAAAGTGTCACTTTATGGTAGAACAGGGTATAGTGCTTGGTCATGTTGTGTCAGCTAAAGGTTTAGAGGTTGATAAAGCTAAGATAGATATTGTGTCTGCTTTGCCTTACCCTGCTAGTGTGCGGGAGATTCGCTCTTTTCTTGGACATGCAGGTTTCTATCGGCGATTTATCAAAGACTTCTCCAAAATAGCTCTGCCATTATGTAAATTACTGCAAAAAGATGTGGAATTCTAGTTCGATGAAACGTGCAAGAAGGCATTTGATATGTTGAAGAGCCTATTGACTTCCGCACCCGTGATTCAACCGCCAAATTGGAATATTCCCTTTGAAATAATGTGTGATGCAAGCAATTATGCAGTCGGAGCTGTTTTGGGCCAAAGAGTTGACAAAGTTGTCCATGCCATTTATTATGCCTCTAGAACATTGAATGCGGCTCAGATTAACTACTCGACAACAGAAAAAGAACTTTTATCTGTTGTTTTTGCTTTAGATAAATTTCGATCTTATTTACTTGGCACTAAAGTTGTAGTTTATTCTGACCATGCAGCTCTCAGGTATTTGTTAACCAAGAAGGACTCTAAACCCAGGATTATCAGATGGATTCTGCTGTTGCAGGAATTTGACTTGGAAATCAAGGATAAGAAGGGAGTAGATAACTTGGTAGCAGATCACTTGAGTAGACTGGTGAGAGATGAGGAGGCACTACCATTGTATGATTCCTTTCCAGATGAGCGTCTATTTTCTATTCAGGAGGAATTGCCGTGGTATGCTAATATTGTTAATTATTTGGCAAGTGCATTTATTCCCAATGAATTTTCTAAAAACCAGAAGGATAAGCTTAGGAGTGATGCTAGACATTATGTTTGGGATGATCCATATCTGTGGAAATTTTGTGTTGATCAGATAATACGTAGATGTGTGCCTAATACTGAAACATTGTCTATTCTAAATTTTTGCCATTCCTATGCTTGTGGAGGTCATTTTGGACCCAAACGGACTGCTCATAAAGTTTTAGAAAGTGGTTTTTATTGGCCAACAATTTTTAGAGACTCATATCTATTTTGTAAATCATGCGAGAATTGTCAACGAACATGTAACATATCACATAGAAATCAAATGCCACAAACTCCCATTTTAATTGTTGAGATTTTTGATGTTTGGGGTATTGATTTTATGGGACCTTTTCCTGTTTCTTATGGTAATGTTTACATTCTCTTGGCTGTTGACTATGTTTCTAAATGGGTGGAAGCTAAAGCCACCAGGACTGATGATTCTAAAGTTGTTGCAGATTTTGTCAAAACTAATATATTTGTCAGATTTGGAACTCCTCGAGCTATCATCAGCGATAGAGGAACTCACTTTTGCAACAGGATGCTAGCAGCACTTTTCCGGAAATATAATGTTTTGCATAAGATTTCTACATCTTATCATCCGCAAAGCAATGGTCAAGCTGAAGTATCCAATCGTGAAGTGAAATCGATTTTGGAGAAGGTTGTCAAGCCAAGCAGAAAAGATTGGAGTCTGCGGTTAGAAGATGCATTGTGGGCGTAGCATACAAAACCCTCATTGGTATGTCTCCGTACAGATTGGTTTTTGGGAAGCCATGTCATTTACCCGTGGAATTAGAGCATAGAGCTTTTTGGGCGATCAAGCAATGTAATATGAGTTTGGATGACGCGGGAATGCATCGGAAGTTCCAGCTACAAGAATTGGAAGAGATGAGGAATGAAGCTTATGAGAGTTCTAAACTATACAAGAATAAAACAAAGGCCTTCCATGACAAGCAGATTTTGAGGAAAGATTTCACCGTTGGCCAACAAGTTCTCCTATTCAATTCGCGGTTGAAGTTATTTCCAGGTAAGTTGCGCTCTCGTTGGGAAGGTCCATTTGTTATTACTAATGTGTTCTCTCATGGTGCTATAGATATAAAGAATCCAAAGACAGGGAAAGTATTCAAGGTCAATGGACATAGGCTGAAACCTTTCCGTGAAGGATTTTCGATGGAGAGTGTGGAGCTGATAGACTTAGTGAATCCAAGTTATGAGTGATTGCGGAGAATCGATGTCGGGCTAACGACGTTAACTAAATGCGCTGCTTGGGAGGCAACCCAAGACATCAGATTTGCTTTTCTATCCCTTTTTATTTCTTTATTTGTTTTTTTTATTTATCTCGTCTTTGCATGATTGTCTTACATTGGGGACAATGTAAGGTTTGAGTGTGGGGGAGGGGTTTAGGTAGGATAGTATAGGGTAGGTTTGCTTTAAATGTGAAAATCTGAGTTGTTTTGTGAAAAATTTGTGCTTGGTCAAGTTTTCAAAGGTTTTTGGTTTTAGAATGAAAATTGATGCTAATTGATAGAATTTGTTTGATGCTGAATTAATTGATAAAAGATGATAATGAAGTTAGGACCCATAGTTGACTGATTTAGATTGAGTTGGTATTGCATGAGTACTTGAATGTGAGATACATGTTTACTTGACTGGGTTAGTTGTGGAGTTGACTATGTGCACTGCTTTCATGATTTAGAACTGTTTAACTGCTTATCTTGTTTCTAGGATCATGTGAAGACAAAATCAAGAATTGGAAATTAGAAAAATTGAGAGCAAGAAAAAAATTAAGGAAAAAAAAACATTTTGTCTCAAAAGGAAAACATGTGGTGGGTTGAGATGGAGCGTAAAACGCACTCACCCATAAACACATGCAATGAGATGGAGCGTAAAACGCACTCGTTGGTGAGAAGAAAAGTGAGATGGAGCATAAAATGCACTCGCTTGAGAAAAGAATGAGGAAGGTGAAATGGAGCATAAAATGCATTCACCTGAATGAAGAAAAAAATGAATGGCAGGAAAAAAAAAACATGTTCTGGTTGTGAGTCAGTGTGCATGGTTGTTGTTCCATATAAACTGAGTTGAGTATCTGTGTTAATCATAGGAACTGCTTATGTGGTTTCAATTTGATTTAGAGATGTTCAGTGGGGACTGATGGGATTATTGTTATGAATTGATTGATGATGTATAGAATGAATTTCTGTTGATTGGTGTTAGTATTCATGGATGCTAATTGAATTTGAACCTTTGGGAGCTTGGTTGAATAGAATTCAAATGATTCCATTATAACCTTTGTTTGAGTTTACACGAGGACGTGTAAAGACTAAGTGTGGGGGAATTTGATAAGTGCATATTATTCATTTATTTTTATTCCTTTATATCTAGTTTATTGCGTGTTTTATTGTGTATATGCACTTATTAGGTTATTTATTGATTTCAGGAGAATTCAAGGTCAAAAGTGGAAAAAGATGGAAAATTGGAGCTTAAAATACACATGGTGGCATTTTTGTAAATTCGAGGACTAGGGATAGCGCCAGCAGCGCTAGGGCCAGCGCTAGCAGCGCTACACACACCACCAGACACTGCACACCAGCGCTATTAGCGCCCAACATAGCGCCAGCAGCGCTACATCAGCGCTCAACCCTTCACAAACCAAGCGCCAGCAGCGCTAGGCACAACTTGAGCACACTGCATAGTAGCGCTAGCAGCGCTTGGGACAGCGCTAGCGGCGCTAGTTCGCGTTCTTGAGTACTAAAGGCCAGCTGAAGGAGGAAAAGGAAGTTGATTCGGAAGAGGATTCTATTCATTATGATCAGATAGTAAGAAGGAAACTCTAAGTAGGAACTTGAGGACTTATATATATCTTATTCTATTTTTCTAGAGAGGGATCATGGCAACTACAATTGTAACTTGAATAGGAGGAGATTGAAGGCATGTCAGGCTAAACTCTTACTTTCAGTTCTAAGGGATGTTGAATCTTTTTCATAATTAATGGTTTAATCAGGTTTTATTTATTTATTCTTTCTTGCATGAGATTTATTCTGATAATCTGTTTTTAATTGATTATATGTTATCTAATCTTTTGATTTGATTTGGCCAATTGAATTAATTTGATTGATACCATCTGCTAGATTAAGATAGAGTATTAAGTAAACGATATTATGTCTGATCATAGGTAGCAATTGATAGTATCTGATTGTGGACAAGCTTTTGGATATTATTAAGATTATTAGAAGGCAAGTTAAATAATTCCTGATTGTGCAATTGTTGCTTGGAATAACCTAATTCTCTCATTCTTTATGCTGCTGTTATATTAAATCTAGACTGATAGTTCTAGGTTATATGATAGTTAGAGTCTCTTGAGGCGATTGTCACATTAGATTTACACATAAGGAGAATTGCGGATAATTAGCGATTGCGGTTATCTAGGGTTATTAGTCTCATTGAAGGATAAATATTGTTAAACTTGATTTTTCCATAATTGTGATAAGGTGATACTGAACTGAAGAACTGAAGCTTTTTATTCATTAATCATTCTTAATTACTTTTGTTAGTTTAGTGAATCAAACTCAAAAACCCCTCATTAATAGAAATAATAGGAATGCTAGAATAAGTAAAAGATTAATTCACTTCTCTGTGGGATTGATCCTTGCTTGTCATTATACTAAGTTTTGTGCTAGTAGAGTGTTAGTAAGGTATTAATTTTGGAGTGTAAAACGACAGCTCCCACTTCTCTCTCAGTTCAACATTCCTGGCCACCATCTGATGTAGTAGTGGTCCAATCTGCTATGCTGAGACCTCATAACCCTGCAGTTGTGCCTTCAACACTCCCAACTCATGCTCCAACTGATATGCTAGCTCCCTATACTGATCCTCCATCGACTGATGGGTCTGGTTCTGTTCCTCCAGATGAGCTACCCTATTCTCGAGCTCCTCGTTCCTACTCGTCAATTCTTCAATGATATCATCTGCAGTAGAGCCCATGCCATCAATATATGCATGGGGCTCATCACCCTCAGTCTCTGGGTCCTCCTCGCCATTATCCGGGTCCTGACTTCCGGATCTCATTACTCCACCTATGACAGGCTCTACTAGATCCTCCAAATAGTCCTCCCCTGGGTCAGGCCCACCCAGTGGTACTCCTGGAGAAACAGGTGCATAGCCCACTAACTGCTCGGTAACAACAGGTATATCGGTGAATACCTCCTCCTCCTCCCGGACTCCACTGGTCCCTCCTATGTCAGTCATCCTACAAACACAGACAGAGACAACAAATGTCAGTATCATAATAAAATATGTTCATTGATAAAATGAGATGATATTTTATCATGTACAACTCGGCTTGGCAGATTTCCATAATCCACCCCTAGACAAGGCCATTATCCGAATCTCCTTGATTCATATCTTAGCGTACTCAATACGAGTTTAAAACTAAGGTCATAACCTAGGTTTCGCGATCCTAAAGTTTATAACCTACAACTTTGATACCAACCTGTGATGCCCCCAAATTCGGGTCTCCAACTACCCGGATCCGGTCATCACGATCCAATACAATATTCACCTCCAACAACATACATTGACTAAAATGCGGAATATAACAAACATATGTTGTTCATTAGAAAGGTGTTACTAGTCCCAAGATACAATAACCTTAAATACTTAACACAAACCCATACCCCAAATAACTATCAGGGTTTAAATTACATTAATAATAATTAACTACACATAAGATAAAATCAGCTACGTGAATCCTATCACTTCATCTTTTCTTTACCCTTGCTTTTTCCTGATGTCTCGGGTTTAGCTGCAATGAAAGTCATGATATAACAAGGGTGAGCAACGCGTTTGCCCAGCAAGTTTAAAGTACCACAATAAGGATATATCATGATGAAAGGAATATAGAAAGAGAATTCAACAATATAATTATCAGAAGCAAGAACAATAATTACTTTTAGAACGATTGATAGTCAAGTAGACTTTGAAGAATAACATCCAAAGGAGTCAATAGCTAATTGACCCTTCGGTTACTGGCTACAGAATAAGTACTTGAGGGGATCAGCCTCGCGTACGCTATGTATATGCATAACATTTAACTCTGTTGTTTGTACCTTATATACGGTACCTGGGGTACTCCCCTATAATAAAAGGGGTGTTCATTCAGTCTAAGAATCCTTACCGTCGATTGGTTCCGATAGCTTTTATAAATTCTCACATACTTGCCTGACCGAACAAAGGTTTAGACTTAATTATGAATAGTTCGTGAATTTCAGAACTTTAATAAATGTACGAATTCAAATGCACCGAATGCGAGTGTCAATAATATCGATGTGGACTAACCGTAAATTAATTAAACTACTTAAGCATTCTTGGGATAAAATTTCAAGATACAATGCAATAGTAGCCTGCTCGAATGAAAAGAAATTTGCAACAATTAAAGTTTCGAGATAGAGAACTTGCTCAATGTAAAAGTTGAGTAAGATGGAACTTGCTTGTTTGCTCAGCTACAGATAAATTTTAGCTTTAATTAATCGACCTTGGATGACCTATCATTTGATAAAGTCGACTTATCAGTTAATATGGCATAGTTGTATATTGGTACACCTTCTTATGCTATTTATTTGGCAGATAAACAATTCATCATCTACATTTAATTACTATTTAACATTAGCTAAACAGAAATTAATTAATGACCTTTAGCTATTAAAATAAATGATAGCTAATCATGATTACTTATTCTTCGAATACTCAGATTATCACCCTTATTTGTCTCTAAATATGGGTTAATAATCCTTATTTACTATTTTTAAAATAAATAATAAATTTATTATGGTTTAATAGCAACTAAATGATAATTGATTACTTATTTAGTTTATTTGCGCTTAATTACTATTCACCTTTAAGGGTAATTGAGTAATTATTATTCCTTGTTCCTTATTCAAAAATACTTAATGTATTAATTCTCCACACACTTAATTATTATTTAATATTAATTAAATAATCATTAAGTATTTATTATCTTTATTTATTAAGGGCCAAAAATAATTAACTTATTAATCTCACTCATACTTAATCATTATTTCAATAAGGATTAAGTAATTGTTATCCTTATTAGCTTTATTCACACCTAATTATTATTAATTGAATACAATCAAATATTTATTATCTTTATTTATTATTTAGTGATAAATAATAAATAATTATTTTATTAACTTCATTTATACTTAATTATTATTTAATATTAATTAAATATTAATTAAATATTTATTATCTTTATTTATTATAATAAATAATTATTTTATTAACCTTATTCATACTTAATTATTATTTAATATTAATTAAATAATAATTAAATATTTATTATCTTTATTCATTATTTAGTGATAAATAATAAATAATTATTTTATTAACTTTGTTCATACTTAATTATTATTTAATATTAATTAAATAATAATTACATATTTATTATCTTTATTTATTATTTATTGTTGAATAATAAATAATTATTTACTAACTTTATTCATACTTAATTATTATTTAATATTAATTAAATAATAATTAAATATTTATTATCTTTATTTATTATTTATTGATAAATAATAAATAATTATTTTATTAATGTTATTCATACTTAATTATTATTAAATAATAATTAAATATTTACTATCTTTATTTATTATTTATTGGTAAATAATAAATAATTATCTCATTAACCTTATTATTATTTAATATTAACTAAATAATAATTAAATACTTATTATGTTATTTATTATTAATTAATAAATAATAAGTAATTATTTTATTGACTTATTGTTAGCAGTTTGCCCAACAAGTCCCTACCCAACAACTGGGTTCGATTCCCAGCCACACCAAACATTTAAAAAAAAATTTGCAGAGTGCTGCCATATAATGTACACCCTCCTGCTTCAAAGCTTGCAAAACACACACTAACACGTTCAATACCCACGGTTGGGACTCATAACACAAGCTGTAATTAACAACAATATGCATACAACACTGATTTCACAGTTTGTAACCAGCCCAAACATTATCACATCAAAAGAAAAAAAAACCAAAGTTTGATTTTATAACCATGTTGCTGACAGACATTTGCTACCATATTGAAAACAGTTTTCGTTCGGGCATTATCACAAACACGTGGTGTGCCTTCTACAACACAACTGGCCTACTCGCAGTGTAAAAATCGAGTTGCCAAGACCTTAAGGTCCTTCAATATATAGAATTTTCGAACCAACAATCACACCCAATACAATCAACACAAAACCAATTATAGAAAGAAAGAAAAAGAACACAAATCACATAAACCACAGCAGCTCACTGTTATACCTTGAGCTCGACCGAACCGCCGTCCTTCTTCTCCTCCCAAAATAAGAAACAAAGCCGGACATCCACCTCTCGGCTAACCTGCGGCTGATTTCCCCTGTTCTCTCTTCTCTGCGATTATATATATATATATATATATTTTTTTTAATTTGGACTTACAACTATCGGCAGCCTTGCTAGGTTTTAGGGCTTCAATTTATAACAGATTGTTTGTCCAATTAGCTGGGTATTACCTTAATTGATCAAACAAGGACCAACGGTAGGAGGGAGTGGGGGTCAGCTATTCAGTCGTCGACCTTTGAGCCGCGTGTTCCATCGGTCGAATCACCGGTCATCTTAAACCCCTTGGTCCGAACGGTCGTGCCCGATCGCCCATCTCGAACCCTTGATTAGTCGCCGGTCGATGAGCTTCTCCTTCAGTCCCAACGGCCGGTCATTGCTGATGACGGCACTTGACAACCCTGGCCGATCTCTTCACGCCATCACCCATCCTGTTCGACTGATTGAGGCTAGGTCTAGGACCCCTATGGCTCGGCTTAATCCATCTTCCTTCCTCCCGTTTCTGTCTGATGCGAGGGTTTGAGTCCTTTGCTCGGTTATCCCCAAATTAACCCACCGATTGCCCCAATTCAATTAGGAATAAATCCAACCCGACCGGAAAGGATTGGGCTCAACCCAATGGAGTTGGGCCGGATAAATAGAAAGGTGGCCCAATAGGAAATGGAATTGAAGTTGGGTCTATGAAAGAAATGGGCCAATTCATTTATTAGAATTAATAACACTATACTTTTAATATTTAAATTCAATAACCAACTTAATTAATTAATTGCTTACAATATTTATTTTAACAATAAAGCCACATTCGAATTATTTGATCCGATAATGATAAAATTATTTATTTAATTTTTCCTAATTTTTCTTGCCAACCAATTCTTAAGGTTAAATCACTGATTTATTCAAACTATTAGTGACTCCCTTTAATGCAAAAAAATTATTATATCATATAATTCAATAATAATACTTTCATAGATCTAATTAAGTCCGTAAAATTAAATAAAAATGAATTTCATATATTAAATCAATCGATAACAAGGTTTAAAATTCTTGGACATTACAAAATCTCATCCTTGGTTTGTCCAGTGAGTGGCGCGGCCGCGCCACTCCTAAGGTAAAAACCAGCGCGGCAGCGTCGGTCGCCAGTTTTACCCAGTGGTTTTAATTTGTAACCAGAGTCTTGTGGGATGTATGTATGCAAGTCTCAAGTTGTATTGCATGATTTAATTGGTGTGCTATGTATTCAAAGCCTACGTTGATGCATAGAATCTAGATATTCTAGACTTACTAGCTCATTTATCTAAGATGGGAATTTATAGATTTAGTAAAGATGGTTACATCTGCGTGTCTATGTGATAGGATTACTTAGTGTGTAATCTCTTGTAAGTGTAAAACCATGCTAGTTTATACTGTACTAACTAAGGAATCGACTTATTAATGATATATAGGTCGTTTCACGCAATTTAATTTAAAGCTAGATTATTGTAGCTGAGCTATCAGGCAAGTTTCCTTTAAACCTACTTAATTTACATTCAAGTAGGATATGATGTATTATGCAAGTTTTCTACTCCGAAACCTCAATTGTTGCAAGAACCCATTCTTGTATTATTTATTGCAAGTTAATATTTAAGCTTGAACCTTTAATTCCTCAAGCGTGCTCTAAGTGGTTTAATTACTTAATAATTATTCCACATCGTTGTTATTGGCACTCGCACATTGTGAAATTGTTTTCGCGCAGACGTTAACTTGTATTTTATTTAAAGTTCTAATATTGATGAACTACCATAGTTAAGTCTTAGCCATTGTCCGGTTAGACATTTGCGGTATAGATTTTAAAAGCTATCCAAACCAATTGATGGTGCAGAATCTTGGACTTTATGAACACCCCTTCAATATAAGGGAATACCCCACGTATCGGATATAAGATACAAAGAACAGAAGTTAAATGTTATGCATACACATAGGGTACAAGAGGCTGATCCCCTCGAGTACTTATTTCTGAGCCAGTAACCAAATGGTCAATTAGCTATTGATTCCATTAGAAGTTTATTGGTCAAAGTCTACTTGACTATCATTTGTTCTAAAAATAATTATTATTCTTGCTTCCGATATTCATATTGTTGAATTTCTTTCTTCATATTCCGCTCATCATGATATACCCTTTATTGTTGTATTTAAACTTGTTGGGCTAACTAGTTGCTCACCCTTGCTATATCATGAACCTTATTGCAGTTAAGCCCGAGACCTCAAAAAAAGACAAGGGCAAGGAAAAGATGAAGTATTAGTCTACTAGTATCTGTATTTTATTTCATGCGTAGTTAAGGAAGTTCTATGGTTATTTAAACCCTAAAGTACTGTACTAGGGTAAAATTTATATTCTTGTATTAAGGTTATCAAATCTTGGGACTAGTAACACCTTTTGAATGAACAACATATGTTTATTATATTCCGCATTTAGTCATTTTATGTTGTTTAGAGGTGGATGTTTGTATTGGATCGTGATGACCAAATCCGGGTGGTGGAGACCCGAATTTGGGGGCGTCACATGTTGGTATCAAAGCTGTAGGTTATAAACGTTAGGATTACGAAACCTAGGTTACGACCTTAGTATTAAACTCGTATAGAGTGCATTAGGAGGTAAATCAGGGAGATTTATCGTATTTAGTATTTTGATGAATTGGGGAATTCATCGAGTCGAGTAGTACCCAATGAAATATAATTTCATTCCTTCAATGAATATATTTTATTTTTCTACTAATGTTAGTTTTGTGTGCTTGTAGGATGGCTGCCGATGGAGAGACTAGTGGAGTCTGGGAGGAGGAGGAGGTATTCACTGATATACCTGTTGTTACAGAGCAGTTAGTGGGCTATGCACCCGTTGCCCCAGGAGTACCATTGAGTGGGCCCGGCCCAGAGGAAGACTACTTGGTGGATCTGGTAAAGCCTGTCATAGGCGAAGTGTTCAGATCCGGCAGTCAGGATAGGGAGGATAAGTCTAAGGAGGACCCGGCTGAGATAGAGATAGGTGGCACTGCTGAGGAGGTACCTGAGGAGGGATCCTCGGTATTCCACACATTCCAGGATGACTTGCTTGGAGATTATGCCGATCGCATAATAGAGCAAGAGCAGATTATTGAGCAGCAGAATGCTCATATCACACACTTAGAGGAGGAGAATTATGTCCATCAGGAGATGGAAGATCAGTATAAGGCAGAGGCGTACTCGCTACAGTTCCAGATAGCTGAGCTGAAAGCTCAAATTCAGCAGTTAGAGAGTGCTACACCCCAGTTAAGCCCCATAGTGCAACAGTTGGTATTGCAAAATAGTCAGTTGAGGCAGGCATTAGAACATGCAGAAGTCAGGGAGGTAGAGCTGCAGATAGTTCTACAGGCTGTTAGGGCTAAGCGAGACTTGGAGCAGGTAGAAAGGATTCGGATGCAGGAGTTCTGGGTTCGCGCAGCCACAAGGGTGGATGTGCTAGAGGGAGAGATTCGAGATGGATCCGCCAGGATCGATACCTTAGAGTATGCCATATATACAGCAGTGGCCAGATTGCAGGATCGAGTCAGGAGATACCCTCGGGAGGAGGGCAGTAGTCGGCGCGTGATCAGACGCCGAGTGGTTGATCGGTTGGCTCGACAGGCACTCCGTCGGGCAGTCCGCCATAGCAGATATTGACTTATTGATGTAGTACCTTTGTATGTACTTAGTAGCTGTAGTGAGTCCCACTTTTGTTTAATAGGGACAGATTTATGATGTAAATCCAAATGCCGAGTTGTATGCTTAGGATGATAGACAATCCCAACTTTTGTTCTGTTAAAAAGGGTAGGTAGTAGTGAATCCTCACCTTTTGTTTAAGAGAGGATAGTTAGTAGTAGGCAGATGGTGCCATTGAGCATTTATAGTAGTTGCCAAATGTTGGGTCAGTCTGTATTAAAACATTGGTATATGAATATAAATGCAGTTGTTTCTTTTCCAAATATGTTTGATAGATGCTTTTGCTATATGCTGACTTAACCAGTATAGTGCGAAAATTGTAGCATAATAAGCGAAAGTCTAAGATTTACTCTTTAGCAGATCATAATGCTGCCAAGAGGTAGACCCCGCAACTAATGTGTCGCTGAGTCAGAAAGTGAGGTTGGAGATCAACCTAACCCAATGAGAATATTTGTTGAACTGCTAGCGAGGCTATGCAGGCTTGACCCCCACCAGCAGTGGTACCACCAGCACCCCAACCAGCGCATCATTTGGCTAACTTTAAGGATTTCAAACTGGTTGGACCACCCGAGTTCAAGGGAACTCTCAACCCAATAGAAGCCCAAACTTGGATTGAGGAGATAGAGAAAGTCTTCGAGGTCACACGAGTGGCCGAGGAGCAGAAAACTGGATTCGCTGCCTTCATGATGAAGGGCGAAGCTAATTATTGGTGGAAAGCCAATAAGGGTCGGGCAGGCGATGGAGTCATTCCATGGGATAAATTCAAGGAGCTATTCTTCGAGAATTACTTCTGGGAGAATACGCAACAGGATATGGAGGTTAAGTTTCTGGAACTAAAAAAGGGTGGTATGACGGTCGCAGAATACGCGGCAAAGTTTAACGAGCTAGCCCGATTCGCTCCACATCAGGTGGACACGGAGGCTAGGAAGGCAAGAAGGTTCGAGTTGGGTTTGAAGCCGTGGGTGCAGAAAACTGTCGTTGTATTGAAGATTAAGAGATTCTCTGAACTACTAGAAAGGGCTATCATTGCGGAAGGAGGCAATGAAGCCATAACACAATTTAAACATGAAAGGAAGGCCAGTCAGGAAGGGCCGAAAGGGGGAAGCAGCGGAGGCAGCAACCCCAATAAGTGTAAATGGATGGAGAGCCAATCCTCCGAAGGCAACAAGTCTGGGGAGAGGCCAAGTCAAGTGGGAAGTGCAGCAGCTGCGGAAAGAATCACTCAGGGGAGTGTATGAAAGGGAGAAGCGTTTGTTATCGCTGCGGACAACCGGGGCACCTGGTTCCTCAGTGTCCGAATAGGCAAAAGGGAGGGTGTTTCTCGTGTGGAGCCCCAGACCATCAGATCAAAGACTGCCCGAAGAGGAGGGGCGATGCAGCTAGCGGCAACCGCAACAACAACAACAATCACAACAACAGGCCTAGCATTGGAGGGCCAGCCAGTCAAGCTAACAGACCAACGGCACGCACGTTCAACATGACCATCAAGGATGCGGTAGAGTCCAAGGATATAGTATCAAGTATCATCCCAATCAATGATATATATGCATATGTGTTATTTGATTCGGGTGCTATCCGCTCTTTTGTTTCGGAAGAATTTGCTAGAAGATTAGACTTACCTCGTGAAATAGAAGTAGCAAACAAAAAAATTATTCCCGTAGAATCCATTCATAGGAATTGTGGCGCCAAATTGCGAGGATTTGAGCTCAGCGTGGACTTGATACCAATTTGTTTGGGGGAGTTTGACGTAATCCTTGGGATGGATTGGTTATCAAGTCACGGAGCAGTAATCGACTGTAAGAAGAAGTGTGTACACCTGCAGACTCCAGATAAGTCAAAGGTGGTATTCTATGGTAGTAAATCGCTAGGACAATCTTGTTATCTGACGATGATGCAAGCAAGGAAGTTGCTTAGAAAAGGTTGCATAAGTTATTTGGCTCACGTGGTTGATACTCGTCGAGTCACGAATGAACTGAGTCAGATACCTGTCGTAAGGGAGTTCGCTGATGTCTTCCCAGATGAAATTCCGGGACTGCCGCCAGATAGGGAGATAGAATTTATGATTGACTTGGTACCAGGGATGACACCGATATCCAAGGCGCCGTACTGGATGGCACCAGTAGAGATGAAAGAACTAATGGTTCAACTGCAGGAACTGTTAGATAAGGGTTATATCAGACCGAGCGTGTCCCCGTGGGGAGCGCCAGTTCTGTTCGTAAAGAAGAAGGATGGTTCGATGAGGCTTTGTATCGACTATCGAGAATTGAACAAAGTTACAATTAAGAATAGGTATCCGCTGCCTAGGATTGACCATCTATTTGATCAACTCAAGGGAGAGAAATACTTTTCAAAGATCGATCTAAGAACGGGCTATCATCAGTTGAAGGTGAGACAGGAAGATATTCCGAAGACTGCATTCAGGACTCGTTATGGGCATTTCGAGTTTCTGGTAATGTCATTTGGATTAACGAATGCACCAGAGGCATTCATGGATATGATGAACAAAGTGTTCAAGCAGTACTTGGACAAGTTCGTAGTCGTATTCATCGATGACATCTTGGTGTATTCGGAGACAGAGGAGGATCATGCTGAACATTTAAGAATTGTGTTAGACTCTTAGAAGGGAGAAGCTGTACGTAAAGCTTACTAAGTGTGAGTTTTGGTAGCAGAGGGTGTAGTTTCTAGGGCACGTCATTGACAAGGATGGTGTTTCGGTGGACCCCTCAAAGGTGGAAGCCGTTATCAATTGGGAACAGCTGAAGACGCCTACAGAGATCAGGAGTTTCCTAGGGTTAGCAGGATACTATCGGAGATTCATCCAGGATTTTTCAAAGATAGCATCACCGTTGACCAATCTCACCAAGAAGGCAGTTAAGTTTATCTGGACGGAAAAATGCGAAGGAAGTTTTATGGAGCTGAAGAGGAGACTTAGTCAAGCGTCGGTGTTGGCCTTACTAGACAACACTGGAGGCTTTGTAGTGTATAGCGATGCGTCACACAAAGGTCTTGGTTGTGTGTTGATGCAGCACGGCAAGGTCATTGCGTATGCGTCACGTCAACTGAAGGACTATGAGAAGGGTTACCTGACTCATGACCTGGAGTTGGGCACGGTAGTTTTCGCCTTGAAAATTTAGAGGCACTACCTATACGGAGAGAAGTGCGAGATATATACGGATCACAAAAGTCTAAAATATATCTTCACTCAGAAGGAATTGAATATGAGGTAACGCCGATGGTTGGAATTGATCAAAGATTACGACTGTGAGACTCTGTACCATCCGGGCAAAGCAAATATAGTGGCCGATGCCTTAAGCAGAAAAGGCAGAGAGAAGTTGTTGAAGCTAACCACTCAAGAGGAGTTGGTAAGGGATTTCGACCGACTCGATTTAGAACTCAAGTACTCGAGAGAGTCAGGCGAGAAATTATTTATAGTGTCAGCGAGCCCGACCCTGTTAGATAAAATCAAGAAGGCTCAGGAAAAGGATGAAGATTGTGGTAGTATCAAGAAGCGTATTTCCGAAGGGGAAGAGCTCAAGTATAAGATTGATAGCACAGGGCTGCTAAGGTTTGAAGGAAGGATCTGGGTGCCGTTGAATCCGGAGTTAAGAGAAGAGATTCTCCAGGAAGCTCACAGTACGAGGTACTCAGTACATCCCGGTAGCACGAAGATGTATCAGGATTTGCCCGTATGGAACCTTCGCTTTCCGAAGGATGTCATTTGGTCTTTGCAACGCACCGGCCACATTCCAGAGATGTATGATGGCTATCTTTTCGGATATGGTAGAACATAATTTGGAAGTCTTCATGGATGATTTCTCGGTCTTTGGGGATAATTTTGATCAGTGTCTGAATAATCTGATTTTAGTGTTACAAAGGTGTGTGGAGACGAATCTGGTACTCAACTGGGAAAAATGTCACTTCATGGTAAGTGAAGGTATAATATTAGGTCATAAGGTATCCGCAGGAGGAATTGAGGTGGATCAAGCCAAGATAAAAGAAATTGACAAATTACCTCCACCAACTTCAGTAAAGGGAATTCGGAGTTTTCTCGGTCATGCAGGTTTTTATCGGCGCCAAAATTTCCAAACCGTTATGCACACTCCTTAAGAAAGATGCTCCTTTCAAAATTGATCAATTGTGCATCGATGCATTTGAAGTATTGAAGAAGAAATTGGTGTCAGCTCCGATCATTGTTGCTCCTAATTGGTCCGTTCCATTTGAACTTATGTGCGACGCAAGTGATTTCGCAGTTGGAGCGGTATTGGGGCAACGTAGAGATAAGACCTTTCACACAATATACTACGCAAGCAAGACTCTCACGAGTGCCCAGCTCAATTATATAACAACTGAAAAAGAATTACTTGCAGTGGTGTTTGTTTTTGACAAGTTTTGGGCATATCTAGTTGGGACCAAGGTGATAGTTTTTACGGATCATTCGGCAATCAAGTACCTGATTGAGAAGAAAGATGCAAAGCCAAGGTTGATTCGATGGTTCTTCTCTTACAAGAATTTGACTTAGAGATCCGAGATAGGAAAGGCACAGAAAATCAGGTCGCTGATCATCTTTCAAGATTAGCAAACTTTGAGGTGAGAACAAATGAATTAGTGATCAATGAGTCGTTTCCGGATGAGCAACTGTTTCGGATCACGACGACAGTGCCTTGGTATGCGGATTTTGTCAAGTATCTGGTAAGTAACGTACTCCCTCCGGATTTGAGTTTTCAACAACGCAAGAAATTTCTTCATGATGTCAAGCAATATTTCTGGGATGAGCCGTTCTTGTTCAAAACTTGTGCAGACCAAATGATCAGGCGATGTGTGCCCGATGAAGAGATGGATAGCATCCTAACTCATTGTCATTCTTCAGAGTATGGTGGGCACTATGGAGAAGAACGGACAGCGGCAAAAGTGCTCCAATCAGGGTTTTTCTGGCCCTCGTTCTTCAAAGACGCTCATCTTTTTGTCCTAAAGTGCGACCGATGCCAACGGGTTGGAAATATCTCAAAGCGGAACGAAATGCCTCTCAACAACATACTTGAAGTTGAACTTTTTGATGTATGGGGCATCGACTTTATGGGGCCATTTCCTTCATCATTCAACAATCAGTACATATTATTGGCAGTGGACTATGTGTCCAAATGGGTTGAAGCAGCTGTTTTACCCACTAACGATGCCAAGGCTATTTTACGGTTCTTACAGAAAAACATTTCCACCAGATTCGGAACACCACGAGCCATAATCAATGATGAAGGTACCCATTTCTGCAACAAACACTTCACTAAGCTTCTTGTTACGTACGGGGTTAAACACAAAATAGCTACGGCCTACCATCCCCAAACAAATGGTCAAGCCGAAGTGTCGAATCGCAAGATCAAAAGCATCTTGGAGAAAGTTGTGAATCCGTCACGTAAGGATTGGGCGATGAAGTTAGATGATGCTTTATGGGCATATCGAACAACATATAAGAACCCCATCGGAATGTCATCGTATAGAATGGTTTATGGAAAAGCGTGTCATTTACCGGTGGAGCTGGAACATAATGCGTATTGGGCCATCCGTAAGTTAAACTTTGATCTCCAAGCATCGGGCGAGAAGAGGCTTCTTCAATTGAACGAGATGGATGAATTCCGACATCACGCGTATGAAAATGCCAAACTTTATAAGGAAAAAGTCAAGAAATGGCATGACAAACGCATCCTTGATCGGAAGTTCGAACCGGGTCAGACAATATTGCTATTCAATTCTAGGTTGCGTCTTTTTCCCGGTAAACTAAAATCCAAATGGTCGGGACCATTCGTGGTTACTTCAGTCGCTCCGCATGGAGCTATTGAGGTTGAAGAACCCAATTTAAAGCGGACGTTTAAAGTCAACGGTCAGAGATTGAAACACTACTGGGGGGTGATATCGATCGCCAATCATCATCAATATATCTTACTTCGGTCGATCAAACGGGCACCTGATATCATAGAGCAAGTCGGGCTGACGACGTTAAACCAAGCGCTATTTGGGAAGCAACCCAAAATTTTTCGTTTCATTGTTTTTAGTTTAATTTAGTTTATAGATTATAGTTAGGTTCTTCGTATTTTTAGTTAGAAATTCTTCTTGATCTTCATTCTAATTCATGCTTCAAATTAGTTTCAGGGATAAATTGCGGTTCGGAGTGATGCTGGTGTTTAAAGGTTAATGAGCAAACTAGAGACCAATGCCCCGACGTCCTCAAACAACATGCTTTCAAAGCCCTAACGCCCAAAAGAAAAATCATTCCCTGCCATACAATGCCCCGGCGTCCAAGACAAGAAGACATCCAATGCCCCGGCATCCGAAAGTATAAAATCCCTGAGAAGAGACGCCCCGGCGTCCATTTTAGCTGCACGTACAAAGCCCCGGCGTCAACACTGCGATATTTTTTCCTGCCATTCAAAGCCCCGGCGTCCGAATGCTCTACACTTCCAACACCCCGGCTTTGGTACAAGAATTCGATTTTTTTTAGAAGGGGCATATCAGGTGAGATTGTTCTAACTCTTCATCTCCTACTCTAATTCGAACTCTCTTCTTTCTCTTCCTTCTCTACTTCGAACTCTTTTCTTCTCCTCCCTTTTTTCCTAACATAAAATCCTAGCCCCTCCTCATCCAATCTCGCTTATTCAACACTCAAGCAGCATCCCCTTTCACGGATTGAACAAGGCACAACCAAACTTCTCTTTCTTCCTAATTACTTTCTCTCTCCACCCACGGTATGTTTAATTTTAATGGGCATCTTCATACAAGGTATCTTGGGATAAATTCTTGCTGGAGTATGAATGTTTTCTTATATTGGATTACTTGGGATTGGTTTTCATATCTATTGGGATTAGCTTGCTAGGAACATGCCATAGCTTAGCATATTTCAACTCTTGCCCACCATGTGTTTGATTAAATGCCTATGAGAAGAAATATTAAGGAATTCATGTGTTTTGTGGCTATTGTTCCTTTGTATTACTACTGAATTCTTCCTAAGCACCAAGTATGATCACATAATGGAATTTTTCACATTCAAAATTGGTTACACACCAAGTTTGGGGGTGTTAGTCATTGGTTCATGACCCATGGTTATTGTGTGTTTCCTTGCATTGTAAAGGCTATTGTGATTGATTTTGGGCTACGGTAACCACACTGTGATTCTTATATTGTGTGTAGGTGAACATTATGTCTTCGAAACGTCACCGCGGTGAGGGATCATCTTCTGCCACGTCCAAGCCATATGATAAAAAGAAATTCATCAGTGTAGAGGCTTCTGACTGTTTCACTGCCTTAGTCAACAAAACAATTGTTCCAGAGTGGGGACTTCGCCCCGATGAAACTCAGGATGGTGACGTTGCTGTAATGATTGTTGAGCAGGATTGGTTCATATTCACTGAGCAACCCGAACTGGCGGTGATCTAAATTGTGAAAGAGTTTTTTGCCAACGCCAAAGATCACAATTTCTATCGGGTGCAAGTGCGGGGAAAAACCGTACCGTTCCATAGTGATGTAATAAATCGTTACTATAACCTCTCGTCGATAAAAGATGATGCTTATGTGAACTATGTGGAAAAGGGCCCGGATTATGAGTTGATTGTTCAACAAATGTGTCAACCCGGTACTGCTTGGAAAGTGATGGATAAGGCCGCCATGCATGTTCTGCTGTCTTCATTGAGTCGGTATGCAAAGGTATGGTATGCTTTTCTTTGTGCCAAGCTCATGCCAACCACTCATGTTAGCGATGTCACGAAGGAGAGGGCCATTCTTCTCTACTGTTTGGTGCGAGGCATGTCCATTGATGTGGGCAAAGTGATTGAGAACTCCATCCTCCGCGCCATTAAGCAAGGAACCAGGGGGTTTACCACATCCCTCCCTAATTTGTGGATTGTGTCAGAAGGCGGGCATCAAATGGATTAATGATGAACCACTAGTACATCTGATGCCGCCGATCGATCATTCCTTAATCGCCCGATATAAAGTATGGCCAGGAGGAGAGTCTGATGTCCGTGGATTGGGGTTCATTGTGCACCAAACTGACCAACAAACTGATGAGGACCCCACAGCTCCAGATTCTACCGTCGAAGGTACTTCTTCACATGGTTTTGATGCCCAGGTAGGGAGATGGATGCAAAAGATGGATAAGCAACATGCTGATCTGGTTAGACAGAACCAGCGTATTGCCAAACGCCAAGGCGTTATGTACTCCTATGATGTTAATTTTAACACCGCCTTGGCCAAGATGTTTGCTCAGATGAACCCGACTGGGGAGCCCGTGAAGTTTCCACAGCCGCCTAATTTGCCAGCTTACCCCCCTTCTTGTTAGGTTTGTATATAACGCGAGCATGCAATCAAATTACATAAATTGAACGGAAGCGCGATAAAACGGATTTTAAAATTTTATACAAACCATCACCATGATCGATCAATGTGCTCAATTAACGATATAAACGAAAGAGAAAGAGAATAAGAAATTATACCCTCGTTGAACAAAGCTTCCTCGGGTACAAGTTCAACTCCTAGTCCTTCGTGTTCTCCTCGAATGCTACGGTGTGATTCCTTCCTTTGATCAACGTTAGCCACCCAAGTGTTTGGCCTCTAGAGGTGATCCACCAAGGAAGAACAAGTATTCAAGAAGTTGGGTATTTGGCAAAACCCTAGTTTCTATCTTTATAGAAATTGTAAGTACTCTCCATAATCTAATGCAAGAGTATGTAACCCTAATCTATGATAAGACCCCTCTTATTTATAGATGTAGGAATAACCCTTCCCTAAACTATTTAGAATTAGGGTTTGTATAATTAAACTCCTTTAATTATTAATGCTCCTAATCCAATTAGGAATCCATGGGAGAGTACTTCTATTAATTAATTCCCAATCCCTATTAGGAATTAAATAATAGTAAAAGTAATAATAATAATAAGACTCCTCTTATTAATTTATATTTAATATTTCCAAAATATTAATTAATAAATATTAAGCTATTTAATTTATTCTATCTCCATAGAGTAAATTAAATACACTTAACTTATTATTACAATTATGCCATTTACTTCTTAAATAAATATTTTTCTTTTGCGGTGTGACCCTTTAGGTTCTCCATATTAAACCGGTTGTGAATAAATCAATTAGAACAATTCTAATCTTATTTAAATAAATAAATTAAACTATTTAATTCATTTAAATAAATAATATTTATTCTACAATAAGGGTAAGCCCCCTTAGCGATCAACGACTTTCCAGATAATATAGATTTCAACATTAATCACAAAAGAACCTTTGAGTAAATAGTTACCGTACAATTCAATCCTTCTACCATACAATGTCCCAATTAAATATAAGACATGAAATTTCTATCAAGTCTTATTTTATTTAATTATATGTATTTCGATTTCCAAATGCACAACTCTAAATAATGCAAATTAGAAACTCCTTTCTAATTTCATTCTGCCTTGGCCAAGGACTATTGAGTTATCATTTATCGAATCACATAGGACATTCACATCTTTTACTAGACGTGGTAGATTCTTTGTTGATCATTCACCTATCTCCATGTCTAACTTATTATACCCAATCATACCCTTTGATATACCCACAAGGTCTTAAGGGACATGTTAAAGTATAACTTATCATACACAAGATACTATGATGATCTCAAGTCTAAGGATCACTTGTACTACTATCACTAGAGGAATTCCTATTGACAGGCGAGTAAAACTCCATTAGGTATTCCTTAGCGAGTCACGCTCAGTGAACTTATTCTCTAATAAACACCTACATACTTGCTTTAGTGTCTCCACACAAATGATTATGAGATCAATCATCCTCTTCCTAAGAGCAAGCAACGTATGTACTAATCTATCCGGATTCACTAATCCCCAATTTAGTAATCCAACGATTAGGAACAATTTTAGTTTGTGAGCTATCTCGAATTTAGATCTCATTAGCATGATCACCATCATGATTCTAAAAGCATTGCTCAAAACTATGGGTTTATCACATTTAATATAACAGCACTATGTAGATAATGTAAAATGCCTTTTTAAGAAAATCAATTCTTTTATTAATAAATGAATAAGATTACAAAGTATATGCTACATCATATCAAATATGATTGGCTTGTGTGCATACTACTTTCAATCTCCCACTTACATTAAATCCAATCGCCATGGTATCTAATACCCATCTTCTCTAAGTGACGATCAAACTGCTGTTGAGTTAAAGCTTTAGTAAATGGATCTGCAATGTTGTCTTGAGAGTCCACACGCTCCAGGGTGACATCTCCTCTTTCAATGATCTCTCTAATCAAATGAAACCGCAGCAACACGTGTTTGGATTTCTGATGAGACCTGGGTTCCTTAGCCTGCGCAACGGCTCCATTGTTGTCACAGAATAAAGGTACTGCTCCTCTAATGCTAGGAACCACTCCAAGTTCAGTTATGAACTTCTTCATCCAAACAGCTTCCTTTGCAGCTTCACTTGCAGCTATGTACTCTGCCTCTGTCGCTGAATCAGCAACTGTTTGCTGCTTGGAACTTTTCCAACTCACTGCGCCACCGTTTAAGGTAAACACGTACCCTGAAACGGATTTACTGTCATCTTGGTCCGTTTGAAAACTTGAGTCTGTATAGCCCTCTAGTTTCAATTCAGACCCACCGTAGACAAGAAATACATCCTTAGTTCTTCTCAAGTACTTTAGGATGTTTTTCACTGCCTTCCAGTGCTCTTCTCCTGGATTCGACTAATATCTGCTTGTTACACTAAGTGCATGAGCGATATCTGGTCTAGTACATATCATACCGTACATGATAGATCCTATTGCAGAAGCATAAGGAATCTTACTCATCCGGTCTCTCTCCTCAGGTGTCTTTGGGGCCTGTTTCTTGGAGAGATGTATTCCATGGCTCATCGACATGAGACCTCTTTTGGAATCTTCCATGCTAAACTTCTTTAGCATCGAGTCAATGTACTTTCCTTGGGTCAAGCCCAGCATCCTTTTAGATCTATCTCTATAGATCTTTATCCCCAAAATATAGGATGCCTCACCCAAGTCCTTCATGGAGAAGTGTTTAGATAACCAAATTTTGATCGACTGTAGCATAGGAACATCATTCCCTATCAGTAATATGTCATCAACATATAATACAAGGAATGAAACAGCGCTCCCTCTAACCTTCTTGTACACACATGGTTCATCCTCATTTTTGATAAAATCAAACCTTTTGATTATCTCATCAAAATGGATGTTCCATCTTCGAGAAGCTTACTTCAACCCATAAATGGATCGTTGTAGCTTACAAACTTGGTTTGTTCCAACCGTTGAAACAAAACCCTCTGGCTGTATCATATATACATTCTCCTTAAGCTCTCCATTGAGGAAGGCCGTTTTCACGTCCATTTGCCAGATCTCGTAGTCATAATAAGCTTCAATTGCAAGCAAAATCTGAATGGACTTGAGCATAGCTACTGGTGAGAAGGTTTCATCATAGTCAACTCCTTGTCTTTGTTTGAAACCTTTTGCAACCAGTCGGGCCTTATAGGTCTCTACCTTGCCATCCGCTGCTGTCTTTCTCTTAAAGACCCATTTACACCCCAATAGAATCATGATGGTGATCATGCTAATGAGATCTAAATTCTAGATAGCTCACAAACTAAAATTGTTCCTAATCGCTGGATTACTAAATTGGGGATTAGTGAATCCGGATAGATTAGTACATACGTTGTTTGCTCTTAGGAAGAGGATGATTGATCTCATAATCATTTGTGTGGAGACACTAAAGCAAGTATGTAGGTGCTTATTAGAGAATAAGTTCACTGAGCGTGACTCGCCAAGGAATACCTAATGGAGTTTTACTCGCCTGTCAATAGGAATTCCTCTAGTGATAGTAGTACAAGTGATCCTTAGACTTGAGATCATCATAGTATCTTGTGTATGATAAGTTATACTTTAACATGTCCCTTAAGACCTTTAGGATATATCAAAGGGTATGATTGGGTATAATAAGTTGTACATGGAGATAGGTGAATGATCAACAAAGAATCTACCACGTCTAGTAAAAGATGTGAATGTCCTATGTGATTCGATAAATGATAACTCAGTAGTCCTTGGCCAAGGCAGAATGAAATTAGAAAGGAGTTTCTAATTTGCATTATTTAGAGTTGTGCATTTGGGAATCGAAATACATATAATTAAATAAAATAAGACTTGACAGAAATTTCATGTCTTATATTTAATTGGGACATTGTATGGTAGAAGGATTGAATTGTACGGTAACTATTTACTCAAAGGTTCTTTTGTGATTAATGTTGAAATCTATATTATCTGGAAAGTCGTTGATCGCTAAGGGGGCTTACCCTTATTGTAGAATAAATATTATTTATTTAAATGAATTAAATAGTTTAATTTATTTATTTAAATAAGATTAGAATTGTTCTAATTGATTTATTCACAACCGGTTTAATATGGAGAACCTAAAGGGTCACACCGCAAAAGGAAAATATTTATTTAAGAAGTAAATGGCATAATTGTAATAATAAGTTAAGTGTATTTAATTTAATCTATGGAGATAGAATAAATTAAATAGCTTAATATTTATTATTTAATATTTTTAAAATATTAAATATAAATTAATAAGAGGAGTCTTATTATTATTATTACTATTACTATTATTTAATTCCTAATAGGGATTGGGAATTAATTAATATTACTATTTAATTCCTAATAGGGATTGGGAATTAATTAATATAACTATTATTTAATTCCTAATAGGGATTGATAATTAATTAATAGAAGTACTCTCTCTCATTAATTCCTAATTGGATTAGGAATATAATTAAAGGAGTTTAATTAAAATAGAAACCCTAATCCTAAATAGTTTAGGGAAGGGGTTTTCCTACATCTATAAATAAGAGAAGTCTTATCATAGATTAGGGTTACACACTCTTGCATTAGATTGTGGAGAGTACATACAATTTCTATAGAGATAGAAACTAGGGTTTTGCCAACACCCATCTTCTTGAATAGGTATTATTCCTTGGTGGATTACCTCTAGAGGCCAAACACTTGGGTGGCTAACATTGATCAAAGGAAAGAATCACACCGTTGAATTCAAGGAGAACGCGAAGGAATTGGAGTTGAACTTGTACCTGAGGAAGCTAGAATTCTACAAGGGTATAATTCTTATTCTCCATCTCTTTCGTTTAATTAATAATTGTGCATAAAGAACGATCATGGTGATGGTTTGTATAAAAAAATTTTAAAATCCGTTTTGTCGCGCTTCCGCTCTATTTATGTAATTTGATTACATGTTTGCGTTACATACAAACCTAACAGTGGTATCAAGAGCCAATCTTTATGCGAATTATTAATTGTTTTGATTCTATTTATATATGGGTATGTATTTAGAATAATTTATTGGGCATAATTAGTTGTGTAAAATTATTATTTTATGAAAAACGAAATCATTTGATTTAATTAAATGGGTGATTAGTAATGGATTACACATGTATATATATATATATATATATATATATATAATTTGTAACGGATTACATATATTATATATATATATAATATATAGTAACGGATTTATATATATAATATCACGTGATTATAATTAGTAACGGATTGATGTACAATCAAGTTACTTACATAATACATATCACGTGATTATATATATATATATATATATATATATATATATATAATATTCTTAATAATTTTATAATTAAAATAAAGAGTTTATTTTAATCTTGAAATTGGATTTCATGCAACTTAAAATTGCCCATTAAATGATACTCATATATATATAATGATTTTATTATTCATGAGATGAATGTTATTTATTGATACATATAGAGATATGTATGATAATAAATAGGGATTGTTTATGGACTATTGACCAATGTGTGATTGGAATTATTTTAGAGGATGCTTGAATGTATGGGTTTTTATAAATGGGGTCTACGTACCTCGTCTTCTCTAATTTTTCTTAATGTAAATTCTATCTCCCTCCTATGTACTTCCCCTTGACTGCTGATCAAGGTTTCTATTTAATGTAAATAGTTTTTTGTAATAGGACTAGTTAGAATTAAATTTTGAAGAATTGGAGACCAAGGAGCAAGGAACGCTTGAAGACCCGTTTGTAATGGAGCCCGGGTTTAAATGTAATAGTTATATTTAAATTCAATTCTTGCACCCTAGGTTTGACCTTTTGGTTCACTTGGTGGCTCTAGTGAACCAAACTAGAATAAAAGTCCATAATCAATCCGGGTAGAATATAGTATTCTATATGTGCATGCTTACTATATATATTATATATTATCCAACATGCTTCGCATGTTAAATAATATGACGCGTATTTTATATATATATGTGCATGCGCGCTAAACAAGATGAGACAATAATAACAAACCCCTCAAGAAATCATATTAAGTCCTAAGCGTTCAAAGATATTTGGAATATCGAACGTCGCCTTCTAGCATGGTAAAGCAATAGAGTATTAAATATTTAATATGAGTTTGTTGTGCACACACAAGGCGAGTATTAAATATTTAAGATGTTGCATTATCACATTTGATGCTTATACATAGACTGAACGATGCTGTATTGTTGTGCACACACAAGGACAGTATTTTTTTTTTCAAATATATGGAAGTGCTAGGTTGGACTTAACTTATATTATTTTAGTTCGGATGTGCACACACTTGACCATTATAATCTGTGACACCCCCAAATCCGGGTTTCCTAACCTCGAATTCGGTGTTCACGATACTCAACAACAAACATACTTTCTAACTAATGCGGAATAATAAACATACAATGTCTATCGAAATAGTAATAAAGTCTTACAATCATGGTCCCAAGGTTCTTTAACCTTAACTTAAAACGTACCCTTAATACAATAAGAGTTCACATAACCAAATAACATTTAAGATAAACTAGTACATAAGCCATATCAGGCAACTACTCTTGCACCTTCCCTTTTCTTTTGTCCCCTTTTGACGTTTTTGCCTTGGCTGGAATAAAAATCATGATATAGCAAGGGTAAGCAACTAGTTTGCTTAGCAAGTTTATACACAAGGGAGATATATCATGAATAGAAGGAAGTTTCGCTTTCAATGTTCAACGACAGTATAAAATTGTGAAGAAACATGAATTAATAGTCAACAATTGAATATTCGAATAATTGAATGACAATTACTGAGTGGTTGAAAATAACCATAGTCATTTGCCAAGGTTCTCAGCATTTAAACTGGACCTCTTATAAAGTTTTGGTAATCAAGGGGATCAACCTTTCATACCCCGTGATTTATGCATAAACACTTAATAAACCAACATTGATATCATGCCTTAATCAAATTTATCCTTTTCTCAGCCAAGAGTTCTTACTATAGCAATTAATAAGAACAGCTTTTAAAATACATTTGATTTCACAAATTTAGACATGCTTGATCTAGCTGATACAAATAGCATAGATCTATCTCATAAATAGTTCATGCTTGAAAGAACTTTAATCTAATTCACAATTCAATAACAATAGAATAGGAATTCAATTGCACAAGGTGCGAATCTCAATAACCAGTATAGATGTGAATAATCAACAATAATTATTCACTAACATGCTTCAAAAATCATAACTCGAGTTTGAGTTAGGGAACTTGCCTGTTTGCTCAGCTACAAATAATTCTAGCTTTAACTAATTGGCCTTGAAGAACCTAACATTGATAACGTCGATCTACCAATTAGTACTGCGTAGTTGTATATCGATACGCTTACTTATGCTATTTATTTAGCAATTAAGCAAATCACATAGCACACATAAGTTAATAAACTATCGTAAATCCTATAAGACACTTAATATTATCAATCCTGATAATATTTAATTCACCTTTTGGTATTATTAGTCCACTAATAACACTTTTATTCGTTTACTAATGTTATTAACATCTTAATAATATTTTAATCATCCAATAATACTTTAATCTAATATTATTAATCTCTTAATAATATTTTAATTCTCATATCATTAATAATATTTTAATCTAATATTATTAGCCATTTTAATAATATCTTAATCATTTATTAATGCTTAAAACAAATATTATTATCCATTCAATAATATTTCCATAAAGTTTTAATCTTAATATTTCTTTGTTTACTTAAAAATATCGAATTCTTATATTACAAATATCATAGTAATATTTTAATAAGTTATTAGGCGAATAAACAATTTATTAGGTCATAAATATTATTTCTCATTAAATATTACCAAAATACCCCTCAATAGTCATAATATATAATATTAGGAGTATCCAAGCTTAAAAATCATATTTTCCTTATTTATGACATCATTTAACCATTTATTTTCTTTTAACCATAACTATAACATTATTATGAAAAATAGCAAATAGGTTCTAAAAATTATTATCCTCTGGATCTGGATAGTATATGGTCCAGCAATGATCCACAAATTTTTCTGGAATTTTAGAAAGTGATTTACTATTTTTAAAGTACTCAAAACCTCCGAATCTTGTTACATTTTTCATAAATCAAGTTTTGCTCAGAAATTCTGAAATTTTCAGGGTACACTCTCATAACATGCATAAACATACTGTAAAAATTTCATATGTGTTTAAGGTACACACAGTGAGAAATCCGGGTATGAATATTTAGGAGTCCTTCACGGTAAAAGCCATTACACAAAACGTACACATCGAAATGTGTTCATTCTTTTTGCTACTTGTAGATAACTTCTTAAAGTACCTCTGTGATTTTTTCTAGATTTTTAACAGATCTATAACTGGCCGAAACAACCTTTAGAAAAATGAGGACAACAAGCTTTTAGGGTTTTAAAGCTTTAAGTTTTATAGCTGGACTGTTTTGGGAAAATAGCCTCCAAGGCTTCAAAAATTATTGGATTTGTGTTTTACCACTTGGGTTTACTAGCTAACTCATGTACCTAGCACCCCCTTTCAACGGATCACAAATCCAAGTTATAGATCTCAAGTTATGGGTGATCCAAGTGAAGAAAATCTAGGGGTTTTACCCTTTAAGAACATAAGTTCCTTTTCTTCCTTTGAATCTCCATTTTAACACTCAAGAGGATTAGATCTATACATGAAGCATGAAGATCTAATGATTCTTGAGTCTTAGAACAAAATCTGTCAAAAACTATGAAAATAAAACAAAGTAAGAAAGAAAGAAATAGTTTAGGGTTTCACCTTGATCTTGTAGCTACTCTCCTTGATCTACCAAAGTATGTGATGAACTTGAGATGCATGAACTATGCTAATCTCACTCTCTTTTTCTCTCTAAACTCTTACTCTCTATACTTGGTGAATAATAAATGAACCAACCCCTACTATCATTGGTGAGGGGTCCTATTTATAGGAAAGTAGAGACCATGGGCAAAATAGTCATTAATCATGACTAGGCAAGGGCAATTTGATCAATTCATCAATAATAGGAAGCTTCCTAGCAACTTCCTCAAGGGTATTTTAATCATTACCCAACTTCTTTTAAGGTTAAAATAGTCTTTTCGCAAAATCTTAATTATCCATTAGTTATTAACCATTCTTCATTGGTTATTAGACATTGGTTATTATCTTGCCATAATTACATTGTTTAAACACAATGGTTATTATCCCGCCATAATTACATTGGTTATTAACCACTTGGATATACAATGGTTATTGCCCCTTCATAATTACCTTGGTTATTAACCACTCTTGTCATTTTAGCCATTACACACCAATTCCTACACTTGACTCACATATGGTTATTTCTTAACCATAGTTATATCATACCTGCCAACACAAGTATAGACACATCTTATACATCTCCCACCAATTAACCCAAGTTGGTTTAAATAGAACACAACGTTAACTCATTAAATTAAATTAGATTTAATTAATAATGACGTTCAAAATTCACGGGCATTACATCCCTCCCCCCTTATAAAAATTTCGTCCTCGAAATTGCAAAAATAGGGTTACTCAAATAAAAACGGAAAATTCGCTTTCATTTTCTCTTCGAGTTCCCACGTAGCTTCTTCGACTGCGTGATTCCTCCAGAGAACTTTGACGGAATGGATGGTCTTGTTTCTCAACTTCTGTTCCTTTCTATCGAGAATCTGGACAGGAACTTCCTCGTACGTTAAGTTCTTCTCGACTTGGATTGGTTCATAGGAGATAACGTGCTTATAGCCTGGTTTATACGGCCGCAACACTGACACATGAAATACGTTGTGAATGTGCTCAAGTTGAGGAGGTAACGCTATCTCGTACGCTACCTCGCCGATTCGCCTCAAAATCTCGAATGGTCCTATGAACCTAGGGCTCAATTTGCCCTTCTTCCCAAACCGGATCTTTCCTTTCCAAGGAGATACCTTCAAAAATACAAAGCTACCAACTTCAAAGTCCCGCTTCTGACGATGTAAGTCGGCATATTTCTTCTGGCGATCTTGAGCTGCTACCAGTCGGTTTCTGATCAGCCGCACGATGTCTGTAGTCTGCTGCACCATTTCTGGTCCCAACAATCTTCGCTCCCCAACCTCGTCCCAACACATCGGGGTTCGGCATTTCTTTCCATATAGCGCTTCGTACGGTGGCATGCCGATACTGGCGTGATAGCTATTGTTGTAAGCAAACTCCACTAGTGGCAAATGGTCATCCCAGCTGCCCTTTAAATCCATCACGATTGCCCGAAGCATATCTTCTAAGGTCTGAATTGTTCACTCGCTCTGGCCGTCGGTTTGAGGATGATACGCTGTACTCAACCTCAACTGCGTTCCCATTCTTGCCTGCAGACTTTTCCAAAAATTCGACGTGAAGCGCGGATCTCTATCAGATACAATTGATACCGGCACCCCATGTCGTGACACTATCTCTTTCACATAAAGTTTTGCTAATTGCTCCAGATTGTACCGTATCTTGATTGGTAGAAAATGAGCAGACTTGGTTAGACGATCCACGATTACCCAGATAGCGTCTAAACCCTTATGAGTTGGTGGTAGTCCCACCACAAAGTCCATTGTGATGTGCTCCCACATCCACTCCGGAATCTCTAACGGTTGAAGTAATCCGCTCGGTCATTGGTGCTCTACTTTAATCCGTTGGCACGTCAGACATCGGCTGACGCACTCCGCCACTTCGCGTTTCATATTCGGCCACCAAAAATTTCGTCGCAAATCCTGGTACATCTTTGTGCTTCCAAGATGTACTGAGTACTTCGTGCTGTGAGCTTCCTGAAGGATTTCTTCCCTCAATTCCAGATCCAACAGTACCCAAACTCTCCCTTCAAATCTTAGCAATCCAGTGCTATCAATCTTATACTTAAGCTCCTCGCCTTCGGCAATTCGTTTCTTTATTGCATCACAATCCTCATCCTTTTCTTGAGCCTCCTTAATCTGATCCAACAGGGTCGGGCTCGCTGTCACTGTAAACAGTTTCCCATCCGTTTCCATCGGATACTTAACCTCCAATTCCAGACGTTCGAACTCCTTTATCAGCTCTGCCTGAGTTGTAAGCCTCATCAATTTCTCTCTGCCCTTCCTACTCAGGGCATCTGCCACTACGTTTGCTTTGCCCGGATGGTACAGAATCTCACAGTCGTAATCCTTGATCAATTCTAACCATCGGCGCTGCCTCATATTCAGCTCCTTCTGAGTGAAGATATATTTCAGACTTTTGTGATCTGTATATATCTCGCACCTCTCTCCATATAAGTAGTGCCTCCAAATCTTCAAAGTGAATACTACTGCTGCTAACTCCAGGTCATGAGTCAGGTATCCCTTCTCATAGTCCTTCAGCTGACGTGAAGCGTACGCAATGACCTTGCCATGCTGCATTAGTACACAACCAAGACCTTTGTGTGATGCATCACTGTATACAACAAAACCTCCAGTGTCGTCCAGTAAAGCCAACACTGGTGCTTGGCTAAGTCTCTTCTTCAGCTCCATGAAACTCTCCTCGCACTTCTCTGTCCAAACGAACTTTACCGTCTTTCTAGTTAGATTGGTCAATGGTGATGCTATCTTCGAGAAATCCTGGATGAATCTCCGATAGTATCCCGCTAACCCTAGGAAACTCCTGATCTCCGTTGGCGTCTTCGGTTGCTCCCAGTTGATAATGGCTTCCACCTTTGCTGGTCTACCGAAACACCATTCTTGTCAATGACGTGTCCAAGAAACTGCACTCTCTGTAACCAAAATTCACACTTTGAAAACTTTGCGTACAGCTTCTCCCTTCTTAATGCCTCCAAAGCAATCCTTAGATGTTCAGCATGTTCTTCCTCTGTCACTGAATACACCAAAATGTCATCGATGAATACTACCACGAACTTGTCCAAGTACTGCTTGAACACTCTGTTCATCATATCCATGAATGCCGCTGGTGCATTTGTCAGTCCAAATAACATAACCAGAAACTTGAAGTGCCCATATCGAGTTCTGAATGCTGTCTTTGGAATATCCTCCCGCCTCACCTTTAGTTGGTGATATCCCGTTCTCAAGTCAATCTTTGAAAAGTATTTTGCTCCCTTCAATTGATCAAACAAATCATTAATTATGGGCAGCGGATACTTGTTCTTAATCGTAACCTTGTTCAATTCCCTGTAGTCGATATCGAGCCTTAATGATCCATCCTTCTTCTTTACGAACAGAACTGGCGCTCCCCACGGAGATACACTCGGACGAATATAACCTTTATCTAGTAGTTCCTGCAGTTGAACCATCAGTTCTTTCATCTCCACCGGTGCCATCCTTTATGGTGCCTTTGAGATCGGTGTGATTCCCGGTACCAAATCAATTACAAACTCGACCTCTCTATCCGGTGGTAAACCCGGTAACTCATCTGGGAAAACATCTGGAAATTCCCTTACAACCGGTATTTGACCCACCTCACCTCTTATTCTTTGAGTATCAACCATGTGAGCCAGATAACATATGCAACCCTTCCTTAACAATCTCTTCGCTTCCATCATCATCAGACAACAAGATTGTCTCGGCGATTTACTACCGTAAAATACAACCTTCGACTTATTCGGAGTCTTCAGGTGTACGCACTTCTTCTTACAATCAATCACAGCCCTGTGGCTAGACAACCAATTCATTCCAAAAATTACATCAAATTCTCCTAGTCATATCGGAATTAAATCTACGCTCAGTTTACATCCTCTTATTGGAGTTACTTCCTCCGTCGTTTCCATCCTTGTGCCCCTATTGCCTACAGTTGTAGGAAATCCCTTTGCCCTTCGGACATTTCCCCGAGTGATTCTTTCCACAATTATTGCACTTATTACCCTTCTTAACCTCTCCTCCAGACTTGTTGCCTCCGCAAGATTGGCTATCGATCCCTTTCCTTTTATTCGGGTTACTTCCCCCACGGCTACCTTCCTTGTGACCATCGTGGCTTTTCTGATCTTGGTTGTGCTTTGTCAACACTTTATTTCCTCCTCGGCAACGATTGATTCCTTAAGTAACGTAGGAAATGTGTTGATCTGCAAAACCACAACCTTACTATACGCCCAGGGCTTTAACCCTTGTTCAAATCTCTTCGCTTGCCTAGCTCCGGTGTCCGCTTGGTGTGGAGCAAACCTAGCTAGTTTGTTAAACTTCGTTGTGTACTCTGCTACCAACATATCATCTTGCTTCAGTTCCAAGAACTTTATCTCCATACTTGCCTGCATGCTTTCTAGAAAGTAATTTTTCAAAAAAAACAGCTCCTTAAAACAAGTCCACGCAGTTGTGCCTTCCCCAGCTCGGCTTCTATTCGCCTTCCACCAGTAATTTGACTCACCCTTCCTCATGAAAGTGGCAAACAAAGTCTTCTGTTCCTCGGTCACTGTTGCGACCTTGAAAACTTTCTCCATTTCTTCTATCCATGTCTGGGCTTCACTTGAATCTGTATTCACACGAAACTCCGGTGGTCCTAGTAATTTGAAACCCGTAAAGTTCGCCATGTGACTTCATGGCTGAACAACCGCAATGGCTGATCTGCCTTGCATCGTTTCCTCTAACAAGTCCGCAAAGGTCCTCTTGGGGTCAGTTTGACCCTCCTCGCTATTCACTGACTCTTCCACCCTCGTGTATCGGGGTTGTCTCCTTGACGACATTGTTTGTTCTAAACAAAACCTTACATAAATCCTTCTTGTTTTACACATCGTGCAAAATTCTACTGATGTTATCATTTAAGAGTCAAAGCACAAATCGATCACAATCAATCATGTAATAATAATACCACATTTATATTCATACACCCCTTAGTGTGTCAAACACTTATAATACCGGCATATTCCTATAAATGTTAACTATCCCATTAAGACACAAAAGATGGGATTAATAAGAACTGCATTCCCCTAGATCTGAAAAGTGGGTATGTATCATCATCATATCACTTCAAGGCACCTTTAATAAATACTAATAAGCTCATCTTAGTACCTCGTACTACTTACATCATATAGCATTCCTGATATCCACTTATCCCTCTGTTACTAACAATAAGATGGGATTCACATAACTACTCCACAACTTACACAAAGTTGGGACTTACAACAGATATACTGCTAGATGTACAAAACTGAGATTCACATTTCTTACATGCATAGATATACTAGTACATATACATTGACCACTATTCTTCATTCATTACGACTCACAAAGGTCTTATAACTCTCAGACTTAACCTTTCTTTCATTTCCTCTATCTATTCCTTATATCGGGCTCCAATTGATCCTCCTTAGAGATTTCCATTATCTCATCATTCAGTTCCATCTCTAGATACTTTTTCCATATCAGACACTAAATCTACCCTTGGTTCATTTCTTATAATCTCTCCATTGTCTCTCCTTTATAATCATCAAAACAATCTAAATTGCCATCAGTCATCTCTTAAAAAAGATTTTTTTTTTTGCATATAACATCATTCATCTCAATACTCTCAACTTTTGCTTAACAACTCTATATGAGTTCATTACCTTTGTCTCACCTGGCATTCTACCATAAAGATTAATAACTTAACTAACACTTCAAAATATCGATATATTCATTATTTATCGAATCAATCATTTCTTTTTTGCAAACTTAACCCAACAGATTCTAAGGTACCCTCTTTTCATCACAAAGAAACTCTATACCACATCACTCCAATATCTTATCTAATGAATAGCCACAAAAATTGATCAATAGCCATAGAATTGATCAATAGCATCAAATGATTAATCTAATTACCTCGAATATCTATAACTCCAGTTTACAATGGATCGCCCATACTTAATGGTCTTCACTTTACCATATTATCTCA
The DNA here is from genome assembly GCA_034770075.1 of Aralia elata. Classification (NCBI taxonomy): domain Eukaryota; kingdom Viridiplantae; phylum Streptophyta; class Magnoliopsida; order Apiales; family Araliaceae; genus Aralia; species Aralia elata. The sequence continues at coordinate 41,239,110 of CM068378.1, forward strand.
TCAATACACATTCCTCAAATTATCCACAAGCTTAATAACACCAACGTATGATCCAAATCCTCAATTCTAAGATCATAATAAATTTCTACCCAAAAATAACTCTATATGAGTTCTATCCCCTTCTATTCCTCTACATTCTCTCAGGTTATAGCCTAAGGACTCTTTCTCCTAAGGGTTATAACCTATAGCTCTGATACCAACATGTGACACCCCCAAATTCGGGTTTCCTAACCTCGAATTCGGTGTTCACGATACTCAACAACAAACATACTTTCTAACTAATGCGGAATAATAAACATACAATGTATATCGAAATAGTAATAAAGTCTTACAATCATGGTCCCAAGGTTCTTTAACCTTAACTTAAAACGTACCCTTAATACAATAAGAGTTCACATAACCAAATAACATTTAAGATAAACTAGTACATAAGCCATATCAGGCAACTACTCTTGCACCTTCCCTTTTCCTTTGTCCCCTTTTGACGTTTTTGCCTTGGCTAAAATAAAAATCATGATATAGTCAACAATTGTGAAGAAACATGAATGTTCAACGACAGCATAAAATTGTGAAGAAACATGAATTAATAGTCAACAATTGAATATTCGAATAATTGAATGACAATTACTGAGTGGTTGAAAATAACCATAGTCATTTGACAAGGTTCTCAGCATTTAAATTGGACCTCTTAAAAAGTTTTGGTAATCAAGGGGATCAGCCTTTCATACCCCGTGATTTATGCATAAACACTTAATAAACCAACATTGATATCATGCCTTAATCAAATTTATCCTTTTCTCAGCCAAGAGTTCTTACTATAGCAATTAATAAGAACAGCTTTTAAAATACATTTGATTTCACAAATTTAGACATGCTTGATCTAGCTGATACAAATAGCATAGATCTATCTCATAAATAGTTCATGCTTGAAAGAACTTTAATCTAATTCACAATTCAATAACAATAGAATAGGAATTCAATTGCACAAGGTGCGAATCTCAATAACCAGTATAGATGTGAATAATCAACAATAATTATTCACTAACATGTTTCAAAAATCATAACTCGAGTTTGAGTTAGGGAACTTGCCTGTCTGCTCAGCTACAAATAATTCTAGCTTTAACTAATTGGCCTTGAAGAACCTAACATTGATAACGTCGATCTACCAATTAGTACTGCGTAGTTGTATATCGATACGCTTACTTATGCTATTTATTTAGCAATTAAGCAAATCACATAGCACACATAAGTTAATAAACTATCGTAAATCCTATAAGACACTTAATATTATCAATCCTGATAATATTTAATTCACCTCTTGGTATTATTAGTCCACTAATAACACTTTTATTCGTTTACTAATGTTATTAACATCTTAATAATATTTTAATCATCCAATAATACTTTAATCTAATATTATTAATCTCTTAATAATATTTTAATTCTCATATCATTAATAATATTTTAATCTAATATTATTAGCCATTTTAATAATATCTTAATCATTTATTAATGCTTAAAACAAATATTATTATCCATTCAATAATATTTCCATAAAGTTTTAATCTTAATATTTCTTTGTTTACTTAAAAATATTGAATTCTTATATTACAAATATCATATTAATATTTTAATAAGTTATTAGGCGAATAAACAATTTATTCTAATTGTTTTACCCTTTATTAAACAACTCCTTTACTACCCATAAAAGGTCATAAATATTATTTCTCATTAAATATTACCAAAATACCCCTCAATAGTCATAATATATAATATTAGGAGTATCCAAGCTTAAAAATCACATTTTCCTTATTTATGACATCATTTAACCATTTATTTTCTTTTAACCATAACTATAACATTATTATGAAAAATAGCAAATAGGTTCTAAAAATTATTATCCTCTGGATCTGGATAGTATATGGTCCAGCAATGATCCACAAATTTTTCTGGAATTTTAGAAAGTGATTTACTATTTTTAAAGTACTCAAAACCTCCGAATCTTGTTACATTTTTCATAAATCAAGTTTTGCTCAGAAATTCTGAAATTTTCAGGGTACACTCTCATAACATGCATAAACATACTGTAAAAATTTCATATGTGTTTAAGGTACACACAGTGAGAAATCCGGGTATGAATATTTAGGAGTCCTTCACGGTAAAAGCCATTACACAAAACGTACATATCGAAACGTGTTCATTCTTTTTGCTACTTGTAGATAACTTCTTAAAGTACCTCTGTGATTTTTCCCAGATTTTTAACAGATCTATAACTGGTCGAAACAACCTTTAGAAAAATGAGGACAACAAGCTTTTAGGGTTTTAAAGCTTTAAGTTTTATAGCTGGACTGTTTTGGGAAAATAGCCCCCAAGGCTTCAAAAATTATTGGATTTGTGTTTTACCACTTGGGTTTACTAGCTAACTCATGTACCTAGCACCCCCTTTCAACGGATCACAAATCCAAGTTGTAGATCTCAAGTTATGGGTGATCCAAGTGAAGAAAAGCTAGGGTTTTTACCCTTTAAGAACATAAGTTCCTTTTCTTCCTTTGAATCTCCATTTTAACACTCAAGAGGATTAGATCTATACATGAAGCATGAAGATCTAATGATTCTTGAGTCTTAGAATAAAATCTGTCAAAAACTATGAAAATAAAACAAAGTAAGAAAGAAAGAAATGGTTTAGGGTTTCACCTTGATCTTGTAGCTACTCTCCTTGATCTACCAAAGTATGTGATGAACTTGAGATGCATGAACTATGTTAATCTTACTCTCTTTTTCTCTCTAAGCTCTTACTCTCTATACTTGGTGAATAATAAATGAACCAACCCCTACTATCATTGGTGAGGGGTCCTATTTATAGGAAAGTAGAGACCATGGGCAAAATAGTCATTAATCATGACTAGGCAAGGGCAATTTGATCAATTCATCAATAATAGGAAGCTTCCTAGCAACTTCCTCAAGGGTATTTTAATCATTACCCAACTTCTTTTAAGGTTGAAATAGTCTTTTTGCAAAATCTTAATTATCCATTAGTTATTAACCATTCTTCATTGGTTATTAGACATTGGTTATTATCTTGCCATAATTACATTGTTTAAACACAATGGTTATTATCCCGCCATAATTACATTGGTTATTAACCACTTGGATATACAATGGTTATTGCCCCTTCATAATTACCTTGGTTATTAACCACTCTTGGCCATTTTAGCCATTACACACCAATTCCTACACTTGACTCACATATGGTTATTTCTAAACCATAGTTATATCATACCTGTCAACACAAGTATAGACACATCTTATACATCTCCCACCAATTAACCCAAGTTGGTTTAAATAGAACACAACGTTAACTCATTAAATTAAATTAGATTTAATTAATAATGACGTTCAAAATTCACGGGCATTACATAATCTAAGAGGCAAAATACAAGGAGTTACATAGTGATGTAATTGACAATAGTTGTCTACCTATTTATTTATATATAGTTTGTTGTGCACACACAAGGCTATATACATTTGAAATGGGATCCTTAATCTCACTAGCAAATCTTTAATTAGAATTGCCGAACTATGTTTTGAGGGTAATATAGTTTAATGAAAATAGTGGGAGATACCAATTTAAATAAAGACCTATTTATTTTGGTAATTAATTAAATGAATGTATGCTAAAATGTTGTCTATTTCACATGCAGAATTTAAAAATGTCAAACTCACTATCACTGTGTAGCATACTTGATGCTAACAAATTAACCGGACCGAATTACACGGACTGGTTAAGGAATCTGAGAATTGTTCTCACTGCTAAAAAGATTTCTTATGTCCTAAATTCGCCAGTCCCTGCAAGTGTTGCAGAAACAGCCTCTGAGGAAGAGATTGCTACTTTCAGAAAGTGGCAAGATGATGCAATCCTGGCTCAATGCATCATGCTCGCATCCATGAGTAACGAGCTTCAGCGTCAGCATGAAACTATGGATGCTCCTACTATATTGCTGCATCTCAAAGAGTTGTATGGTGAGCAAAGTAGGACTGCTAGATATCAGATATCTAAGGAGCTCTTCCGATCTCGTATGACCGAGGGCAATGCTGTTGAGACTCATGTCCTTAAGATGATCAATCTGATTGAACAACTTGGACAACTTGGGTTCGTGATGGATGGGGAGTTAAGCCAAGATTTGATCTTGCAGTCACTCCCGGACACCTTCTCACAATTTGTTGTGAATTTTCACATGAATAAGTTGGACGTCAGCTTGCCTAAGTTACTTAACATGCTGAAAACTGCTGAAGGTCACTTCTCATCCAACAAGAACCAAGTCTTACTAGTAGATGATTCTTCCAAGAAAAGGAAGAGGCCCAAGGTATCTTCGGAAAAGAAGAAAAACAAGAAGGCTAAGGGCAAGGCGAAGAGAAAGGATAATAAGAAACCTGATCCAGATAGCAAAGGAATTTGCTACCATTGTAATAAGCCGGGACACTGGAAGAGGAACTGCAAGGAGTATCTTGCGGGTCAAAAGAAGCTTGGGGAAGCTTCAACTTTCGATCTAGGTTTGTTCATGATTGAAATTAATTTTTCTAAAAGTCAAAATTCTACTTGGGTATTGGATACCGGCTGTAGTTCTCACATATGTAATAATATGCAGGGACTAAGCAGAAGTAGGAAGCTGAACAAGGATGAAGTCGTCCTACGAGTGGGAAATGGAGCAAAGGTTGCTGCATTGGCTGTAGGGACTTATTGTTTAGCACTGCCTTCGGGCAAGTTCATTAGTTTAAATAATTGTTATTATGTTCCAACACTCATTAGAAACATTATTTCAATTTCTGTATTGGATATGGATGGTTTTGATATTATAATAAAGAACAACAGTTGTTCTATTTATAATAAAAATGTTTTATATGGTGTTGGCAATTTACTGAATGGACTTTACATACTTGACTTGCATGAAAATATACTTCAAATTGAACAAACTAAGAAAAGAAAAAGAGATGATGTTAATTATACCTTTATGTGGCACTGTAGACTCGGTCATATCAATGAAACAAGATTATCCAAGTTGCATAAAGATGGGCTTTTAGAGCTATCTGATTACGAATCATATCCAACTTGTGAATCTTGTCTCATGGGTAAGATGACTAAATCTCCTTTTAGTGGAAAAGGAGAAAGAGTTACAGAGTTGTTAGCGTTGGTACACACAGACGTATATGGACCTATGACAACGAATGCACGAGGAGGGTATTCTTATTTTATTACTTTCACTGATGATCATTCTAGATTTGGATATGTGTATTTAATGAAATACAAATCTGAATCATTTGAAAAGTTCAAAGAATTCAGAAGTGAAGTAGAGAAACAAACTGGTAAGAGTATTAAGATTCTTCGATCGGATCGAGGAGGGGAATACTTAACCAATGAGTTTCTCAATTGTCTCAAAGAAAATGGTATAATCTCACAATGGACTCCACCAGGGACGCCACAGTTGAATGGTGTATCTGAAAGGAGAAATCGAACATTGTTGGACATGGTTCGTTCCATGATGAGTTTTACCGACCTTCCAGTATCCTTCTGGGGTTATGCCCTAGAATCGGCTGCATACCTACTTAACAAGGTACCTACCAAATCCGTCCCAAAGACCCCATATGAGATATGGACAGGGAGGAAACCTAGTCTTAAGCATGTTAAGACTTGGGGTTGTCCAGCTTATGTCAAAAGGTTTGAGCACGATAAGCTGAAGACTAGATCCGACAAGTGTAGATTTGTGGGATATCCTAAAGAAAGTTTAGGATATTATTTCTATCATCTAACTGATCAAAAGGTGTTTGTAGCGAAACACGCTGCCTTCTTGGAAAAGGAGTTTATCCTCGAAGGGGTCACTGGGAGTAAGATATTTCTTGAAGAAGTTCAAGAACCACAAAATACTACGGATCAAAGTCAGGTACCTGACCAAGTAGAAGAACCTAATGTACCACTACCTATTCGTAAATCTGGAAGAGTACCGAAGATACCTGAGAGGTATGGATTCATCATAGAGGATGATGATGAGGTACGCATCATAGATGATGATGATCCATTGACTTACGAAGAGGCTATGAGTAGTGAAGACTCAGAAAAATGGCTAAAAGCCATGAAATCCGAGATGGACTCCATGTATGAAAACCAAGTATGGACTTTGGTTTCACCACCTGAGGGCATTAAGCCTATTGGGTGTAAATGGGTCTTTAAGAGAAAGACTGGAGCAGATGGCAAGGTAGAGACCTATAAGGCCCGACTGGTTGCAAAAGGTTTCAAACAAAGACAAGGAGTTGACTATGATGAAACCTTCTCACCAGTAGCTATGCTCAAGTCCATTCGGATTTTGCTTGCGATTGCAGCTTATTATGACTACGAGATCTGGCAAATGGACGTGACAACGGCCTTCCTCAATGGAGAGCTTGAGGAGAATGTATATATGATACAGCCAGAGGGTTTTGTTTCAACGGTTGGAACAAACCAAGTCTGTAAGCTACAACGATCCATTTATGGATTGAAGCAAGCTTCTCGAAGATGGAACATCCGTTTTGATGAGATAATCAAAAGGTTTAATTTTATCAAAAATGAGGATGAACCATGTGTGTACAAGAAGGTTAGTGGGAGCGCTGTTTCATTCCTTGTATTATATGTTGATGACATATTACTGATAGGGAATGATGTTCCTATGCTACAGTCGATCAAAATTTGGTTATCTAAACACTTCTCCATGAAGGACTTGGGTGAAACATCCTATATTTTGGGGATAAAGATCTATAGAGATAGATCTAAAAGGATGCTGGGCTTGACCCAAGGAAAGTACATTGACTCAATGCTAAAGAAGTTTAGTATGGAAGATTCCAAAAGAGGTCTCATGCCGATGAGCCATGGAATACATCTCTCCAAGAAACGAGTTTTTATTAGGAGGTCCAGGTCTTCCAACAGGGAAAAGGACCTTCCTATACATTTTTGACACATGTACAATAATTAGTGTTTTAACCAATAGCCCATAACATGTGGGGGCCAATTTATATTAATTATGTATGACCATTACACGTGTCGAAAATGTAATGGAAGGTCCTAGGAAGACCTGGACCTCCTAATAAAATTCCCAAGAAACAGGCCCCAAAGACACCTGAGGAGAGAGACCGGATGAGTAAGATTCCTTATGCTTCCGCAATAGGATCTATCATGTACGGTATGATATGTACTAGACTAGATATCGCTCATGCACTTAGTGTAACAAGCAGATATTAGTCGAATCCAGGAGAAGAGCACTGGAAGGCAGTGAAAAACATCCTAAAGTACTTGAGAAGAACTAAGAATGTATTTCTTGTCTACGGTGGGTCTGAATTGAAACTAGAGGGTTATACAGACTCAAGTTTTCAAACGGACCAAGATGACAGTAAATCCGTTTCAGGGTACGTGTTTACCTTAAACGGTGGCGCAGTGAGTTGGAAAAGTTCCAAGCAGCAAACAGTTGCTGATTCAGTGACAGAGGCAGAGTACATAGCTGTAAGTGAAGCTGCAAAGGAAGCTGTTTGGATGAAGAAGTTCATAACTGAACTTGGAGTGGTTCCTAGAATTAGAGGAGCAGTATCTTTATTCTGTGACAACAATGGAGCCGTTGCGCAGGCTAAGGAACCCAGGTCTCATCAGAAATCCAAACACGTGTTGCGGCGGTTTCATTTGATTAGAGAGATCATTGAAAGAGGAGATGTCACCCTGGAGCGTGTGGACTCTCAAGACAACATTACAGATCCATTTACTAAAGCTTTAACTCAACAGCAGTTTGATCGTCACTTAGAGAAGATGGGTATTAGATACCATGGCGATTGGCTTTAGTGCAAGTGGGAGATTGAAAGTAGTATGCACACAAGCCAATCATATTTGATATGATGTAGCATATACTTTGTAATCTTATTCATTTATTAATAAAAGAATTGATTTTCTTAAAAAGGCATTTTACATTATCTACATAGTGTTGTTATATTAAATGTGATAAACCCATAGTTTTGAGCAATGCTTTTAGAATCATGATGGTGATCATGCTAATGAGATCTAAATTCGAGATAGCTCACAAACTAAAATTGTTCCTAATCGTTGGATTACTAAATTGGGGATTAGTGAATCCGGATAGATTAGTACATACGTTGCTTGCTCTTAGGAAGAGGATGATTGATCTCATAATCATTTGTGTGGAGACACTAAAGCAAGTATGTAGGTGCTTATTAGAGAATAAGTTCACTGAGCGTGACTCGCTAAGGAATACCTAATGGAGTTTTACTCGCCTGTCAATAGGAATTCCTCTAGTGATAGTAGTACAAGTGATCCTTAGACTTGAGATCATCATAGTATCTTGTGTATGATAAGTTATACTTTGACATGTCCCTTAAGACCTTGTGGGTATATCAAAGGGTATGATTGGGTATAATAAGTTATACATGGAGATAAGTGAATGATCAACAAAGAATCGTCTAGTAAAAGATGTGAATGTCCTATGTGATTCGATAAATGATAACTTAATAGTCCTTGGCCAAGGCAGAATAAATTAGAAAGGAGTTTCTAATTTGCATTATTTAGAGTTGTGCATTTGGGAATCGAAATACATATAATTAAATAAAATAAGACTTGATAGAAATTCCATGTCTTATATTTAATTGGGACATTGTATGGTAGAAGGATTGAATTGTACGGTAACTATTTACTCAAAGGTTCTTTTGTGATTAATGTTGAAATCTATATTATCTGGAAAGTTGTTGATCGCTAAGGGGGCTTACCCTTATTGTAGAATAAATATTATTTATTTAAATGAATTAAATAGTTTAATTTATTTATTTAAATAAGATTAGAATTGTTCTAATTGATTTATTCACAACCGGTTTAATATGAAGAACCTAAAGGGTCACACCGCAAAAGGAAAATATTTATTTAAGAAGTAAATGGCATAATTGTAATAATAAGTTAAGTGTATTTAATTTAAGCTATGGAGATAGAATAAATTAAATAGCTTAATATTTATTATTTAATATTTTGGAAATATTAAATATAAATTAATAAGAGGAGTCTTATTATTATTATTACTATTACTATTATTTAATTCCTAATAGGGATTGAGAATTAATTAATATTACTATTTAATTTCTAATAGGGATTGGGAATTAATTAATATAACTATTATTTAATTCCTAATAGGGATTGAGAATTAATTTATAGAAGTACTCTCTCTCATTAATTCCTAATTGGATTAGGAATATAATTAAAGGAGTTTAATTAAAATAGAAACTCTAATCCTAAATAGTTTAGGGAAGGGGTTTTCCTACATCTATAAATAAGAGAAGTCTTATCATAGATTAGGGTTACACACTCTTGCATTAGATTGTGGAGAGTACATACAATTTCTATAGAGATAGAAACTAGGGTTTTGCCAACACCCATCTTCTTGAATAGGTATTATTCCTTGGTGGATTACCTCTAGAGGCCAAACACTTGGGTGGCTAACATTGATCAAAGGAAAGAATCACACCGTTGAATTCAAGGAGAACGCGAAGGAATTGGAGTTGAACTTGTACTTGAGGAAGCTAGAATTCTGCAAGGGTATAATTCTTATTCTCCATCTCTTTCGTTTAATTAATAATTGTGCATAAAGAACGATCATGGTGATGGTTTGTATAAAAAAAATTTAAAATCCGTTTTGTCGCGCTTCCACTTTATTTATGTAATTTGATTGCATGTTTGCGTTACATACAAACCTAACAGCGTACCTCATCATCATCCTCTATGATGAATCCATACCTCTCAGGTATCTTCGGTACTCTTCCAGATTTACGAATAGGTAGTGGTACAGTAGGTTCTTTTACTTGGTCAAGTACCTGACTATGATCCGTAGTATTTTGTGGTTCTTGAACTTCTTCAAGATATATCTTACTCCCACTGACCCCCTCAAGGATAAACTCCTTTTCCAAGAAGGCAGCGTGTTTCGCAACAAACACCTTTTGATCAGTAGGATGATAGAAATAATACCCTGATGTTTCTTTAGGGTATCCCACAAATCTACATTTGTCGGATCTAGTCTTCAGCTTATCATGCTCAAACCTTTTGACATAAGCTGGACAACCCCAAGTCTTAACATGCTTAAGATTTGGTTTCCTCCCTGTCCATATCTCATATGGGGTCTTTGGGACGGATTTGGTAGGTACCTTGTTAAGTAGGTATGCAGCCGATTCTAGGGCATAACCCCAGAAGGATACTGGAAAGTCGGTAAAACTCATCATAGAACGAATAATGTCCAACAATGTTCGATTTCTCCTTTCAGATACACCATTCAACTGTGGCGTTCCTGGTGGAGTCCATTGTGAGATTATACCATTTTCTTTGAGACAATTGAGAAACTCATTGGTCAAATATTCCCCTCCTCGATCCGATCGAAGAATTTTAATACTTTTACCAGTTTGTTTCTCTACTTCACTTCTGAATTCTTTGAACTTTTCAAACGATTCAGATTTGTATTTCATTAAATACACATATCCAAATCTAGAATGATCATCAGTGAAAGTAATAAAATAAGAATATCCTCCTCGTGCATTCGTTGTCATAGGTCCACATACGTCTGTGTGTACCAACGCTAACAACTCTGTAACTCTTTCTCCTTTTCCACTAAAAGGAGATTTAGTCATTTTACCCATGAGACAAGATTCACAAGTCGGATATGATTCGTAATCAGATAGCTCTAAAAGTCCATCTTTATGCAACTTGGATAATCTTGTTTCATTGATATGACCGAGTCTACAGTGCCACATAAAGGTATAATTAACATCATCTCTTTTCCTTTTCTTAGTTTGTTCAATTTGAAGTATATTTTCATGCAAGTTAAGTATGTAAAGTCCATTCAGTAAATTGCCAACACCATATAAAATATTTTTATTATAAATAGAACAACTGTTGTTCTTTATTATAATATCAAAACCATCCATATCCAATACAGAAATTGAAATAATGTTTCTAATGAGTGTTGGAACATAATAACAGTTATTTAAACTAATGAACTTGCCCGAAGGCAGTGCTAAACAATAAGTCCCTACAGCCAATACAGCAACCTTTGCTCTATTTCCCACTCGTAGGACGACTTCATCCTTGTTCAGCTTTCTACTTCTGCTTAGTCCCTGCATATTATTACATATGTGAGAACTACAGCCGGTATCCAATACCCAAGTAGAATTTTGACTTTCAAAAAAATTAATTTCAATCATGAACAAACCTAGATCGGAAGTCGAAGCTTCTCCAAGCTTCTTTTGGTCCGCAAGATACTCCTTGCAGTTCCTCTTCCAGTGTCCCGGCTTATTGCAATGGTAGCAAATTCCTTTGCTATCTGGATCAGGTTTCTTATTATCCTTTCTCTTCGCCTTGCCCTTAGCCTTCTTGTTTTTCTTCTTTTCAGAAGATACCTTGGGCCTCTTCCTTTTCTTGGAAGAATCATCCACTAGTAAGACTTGGTTCTTGTTGGATGAGAAGTGACCTTCAGCAGTTTTCAGCATGTTAAGTAACTTAGACAAGCTGACGTCCAACTTATTCATGTGAAAATTCACAACAAATTGTGAGAAGGTGTCTGGAAGTGACTGCAAGATCAAATCTTGGCTTAACTCCCCATCCATCACGAACCCTAGTTGTCCTAGTTGTTCAATCAAATTGATCATCTTAAGGACATGAGTCTAAATAGAAGTGCCCTCGGTCATACGAGATCGGAAGAGCTCCTTAGATATCTGATATCTAGCAGTCCTACTTTGCTCACCATACAACTCTTTGAGATGCAGCAATATAGTAGGAGCATCCATAGTTTCATGCTGACGCTGAAGCTCGTTACTCATGGATGCGAGCATGATGCATTGAGCCAGGATTGCATCATCTTGCCACTTTCTGAAAGTAGCAATCTCTTCCTCAGAGGCTGTTTCTGCAACACTTGCAGGGACTGGCGAATTTAGGACATAAGAAATCTTTTCAGCAGTGAGAACAATTCTCAGATTCCTTAACCAGTCCGTGTAATTCGGTCCGGTCAGTTTGTTAGCATCAAGTATGCTACGCAGTGATAGTGAGTTTGACATTTTTAAATTCTGCATGTGAAATAGACAACATTTTAGCATACATTCAATTTATTAATTACCAAAATAAATTAGGTCTTTATTTTAAATTGGTATCTCCCACTATTTTCATCAAACTATATTACCCTCATTATATAGTTCGGCAATTCTAATTAAAGATTTGCTAGTGAGATTAAGGATCCCATTTCAAATGTATATAGCCTTGTGGTGACACAACAAGCGATATATAAATAAATAGGTAGACAACTATTGTCAATTACATTACTATGTAACTCCTTGTATTTTGCCTCTTAGATTATATTGATCAAGTGGTGACACATCCGAATCAAATTATCCAAGTTAAGTCTAACCTAGCACTTCCATATATTCGAAAGAAAAACACTGTCCTTGTGGTGACACAACAAAATAGCATCGTTCAGTCTATTTATAAGCATCAAATGTGATAAAGCAACATCTTAAATATTTAATACTTGCCTTGTGGTGACACAACAAACTCATATTAAATATTTTAATACTCTATTGTTTTATCATGCTAGAAGGCGACGTTCGATATTCCAAATATCTTTGAACGCTTAGGACTTAATATATTACTTTGAGGGGTTTATTATTATTAGTCTCATCTTGTTTAGCGCGCATGCACATATATATATAAAATGCGCGTCATATTATTTTACATGCGAAGCATGTTGGATAATATATAATATATATATATATATAGTAAGCATGCACATATAGAATACTATATTCTACCCGGATTGATTATGGACTTTTATTCTAGTTTGGTTCACTAGAGCCACCAAGTGAACCAAAAGGTCAAACCTAGGGTGCAAGAATTAAATTTAAATATAACTATTACATTTAAACCCGGGCTCCATTACAAACGGGTCTTCAAGCGCTCCTTGCTCCTTTGTCTCTAATTCTTCAAAATTAATTCTAACTATTCCTATTACAAAAACTACTTACAATAAATAGAAACCTTGATCAGCAGTCAAGGGGAAGTACATAGGAGGGAGATATAATTTACATTAAGAAAAATTAGAGAAGACGAGGTATGCAGACCCCATTTATAAAAAACCCATACATTCAAGCATCCACTAAAATAAATCCAATCACACATTGGTCAATAGTCCATAATCAATCCCTATTTATTATCATACATATCTCTATATGTATCAATAAATAACATTCATCTCATGAATAATAAATCCATTCCATATATGCATTGATATCAATTAATGGGCAAACGTTTTGCTAATATTTAGTTTTGAAACAAAATAAACACTTTTATTTTAATCAAAAACCAAATCCAAATTAAACTCCTTTAATTTTAGCAATCTGAAATCCTATTTCAGATAAAATAAACTCTTTTATTTTAAACTTTTATCAATTAAATAAACCATTTATTTTAATTGAGAAAAACAAAATTTTTCAAAGTCTGGACACCGGCGCGGCCGCGCTCCAATTTGAACTAGGAGCGGCGCGGCCGCGCTGCACCCCAGGAAACGTTTTTCTGGGTTCAGGCGCGGCCGCGCTCCAGAATGAACTGGAAGCGGCGCGGCCGCGCCGCGATGCAGAATCAGAAAAATTTTCTTGCCCAAAATTTCGAACGTTTCGCATATCAATTCATACATGGAATCATCAAGATCGATAATTAGCACATGATTAGGCTCTAATACCACTGTTAGGTTTGTATATAACGCGAGCATGCAATCAAATTACATAAATAGAGCGGTAGCGCGATAAAACGGATTTTAAAATTTTATACAAACCATCACCATGATCGATCAATGTGCTCAATTAACGATATAAACGAAAGAGAAAGAGAATAAGAAATTATACCCTCGTTGAACAAAGCTTCCTCGGGTACAAGTTCAACTCCTAGTCCTTCGTGTTCTCCTCGAATGTTACGGTGTGATTCCTTCCTTTGATCAACGTTAGCCACCCAAGTGTTTGGCCTCTAGAGGTGATCCACCAAGGAAGAACAAGTATTCAAGAAGTTGGGTATTTGGCAAAACCCTAGTTTCTATCTCTATAGAAATTGTAAGTACTCTCCACAATCTAATGCTAGAGTGTGTAACCCTAATCTATGATAAGACCCCTCTTATTTATAGATGTAGGAATAACCCTTCCCTAAACTATTTAGGATTAGGGTTTGTATAATTAAACTCCTTTAATTATTAATGCTACTAATCCAATTAGGAATCCATGGGAGAGTACTTCTATTAATTAATTCTCAATCCCTATTAGGAATTAAATAATAGTAAAAGTAATAATAATAATAATAAGACTCCTCTTATTAATTTATATTTAATATTTCCAAAATATTAAATAATAAATATTAAGCTATTTAATTTATTCTATCTCCATAGAGTAAATTAAATACACTTAACTTATTATTACAATTATGCCATTTACTTCTTAAATAAATATTTTCCTTTTGCGGTGTGACCCTTTAGGTTCTCCATATTAAACCGGTTGTGAATAAATCAATTAGAACAATTCTAATCTTATTTAAATAAATAAATTAAACTATTTAATTCATTTAAATAAATAATATTTATTCTACAATAAGGGTAAGCCCCCTTAGCGATCAACGACTTTCCAGATAATATAGATTTCAACATTAATTACAAAAGAACCTTTGAGTAATAGTTACCGTACAATTCAATCCTTCTACCATACAATGTCCCAATTAAATATAAGACATAGATTTACTATCAAGTCTTATTTTATTTAATTATATGCATTTCGATTCCCAAACGCACTGTCGACGCCGGTTTTATCCGCTTGTCCTTTTTTGTCTTTTCCAATTTAGCCTTTTGGTTTAGATGATTTTTGGAAAAGGTCGGCATTGAGATCGACGGGGTTTTGAAAGATCGTTTTTTTATGATGAGCCGATTAACCAGAGTCGCCAGTTGGTATATTTGAAATGGATGTACCAACTCATCCGAGTTTTTTTTATTTTTTATAAATCGCTGGCTCATATGTGACTCCGAATTAATTGGTCTGCGAATCGAGATTCATAGAGTTCGGGGGCTTGCTTTAAGTGAGGGGAAGGTGTTAGGCACCCCTCGACTCCCGTGAAACACGGTTACCGCAATCTTGATACTTTCCTATCCCTTATCTCATAAAATGTGTATGTGTGCGTGTGTGTGTGTGTCTGTGTGCCTGAATGAATGTTATGGTGAGTTCTGTATGGAAGAAATTCTTTCGGGTATTTTATGAAAGAGACGTGCTTTATTTTGAAGAGTGCTTTAGGATGTCTTTTCCTTTAATACGAGAAAGCTTTATTTTTTTATGAGAAAGATTTGATTTTAATCGTCAAAAGCCATGGAATTTTCATTAGGGGTTGTTTTGGCAAAACAAGAGTTTTAAACCTTCATCAAAATAGGAATCAAGATCTATACGTTGCTTTCGTAACTCAAATGATGGGCAACTTCTAGGATCTCTTTCACCCTATGCACAACGGTTTAATAAAACGTTTCGTTCTTTTGTAAGATCCATTTTTTTTTGACATTTGAAAATAACCTCTTTTAGCTTTTCCCGTAGGATAGGAATCGACCTTCGTTAGCGTTTCCCAAATTTTTAGCCTCGTGATGCTAATATCCTACTTTGATTGATTTTTAGAAAAGATCCTTATCGTTTAATCTTTTTGAAATCCTTTTGGCGCCTCAAAAATCTAATCAAGTATAAACATGCGTCGGGGCTATCCATGGGCATGTAAGCCATCAAAATATCCCCGAACGCCAACAATCACATATTCCACTAATACGGGGCCTTAAACCCGATTCTCGCCTTAGCGTCGTTTTAAGGCCCGACAGTTACATATTACAAAACAAGCATCTTGAATCTATTACATACACCAAAACGTCCATCATCGGATTTGAACCACGGGGTCGCTTTCCTAGGCTCACAACCACGATTACTACATACTCACAAAATGAATACTACAATAACAACAACGTAGATTGCCTAACACATCCTAAAAATACAATCAATCAAACTACGCCTAATATATATCCATAAATAAGCTAGAAATTTCGTCAATTAGATATCATCGGATTATTGGGAAGAATCTCGTTCCAATGGAACCCTCACCAATAATCCCTAATCCATGATTTTTTCAACAATATTCTTGAAAATTGCAATTAAATTTAGCCAAATGACATGATAGAAGTTGCAAAAATAATGAGATTTTCACCTTGCAAATGATACCAAAATTGTGTAGAAACTTGTGTATTTGATTGAAATATGAGATATATTGATATAATCTAACAACAAAGAAACTTCCTCTCTTTTTTCTCTCAATTGTTGCAAGAATTTGTGCTATTTCTCTCTATTTCCGAGCTAAAAACTGCTGCTGATTTTCTTCTTCTTCCGCCAAACTGCTCAACCTTTTGTATACTGTCCGAAAAGCTGAGTTTAAATAGGCTGGCCAAAGCCAGCCGCAGATCTATCTGCGGCTGGCCGCAGATGGATCTGCGGCTGGCTAGCTGGCTCGCCACTCAGCCCGGTTTTCGGGATCTGACTTTCCAGAAAGGCGCACTCATTTGGCCGCAGATCTATCTGCGGCTGGCGGGCTTGACTTTCTCGATTTTCGTGCCACGCCTCGATTTTCGTGCCGCAATGTCGGTTTTCGCTGACAGGCTCGTATTCCGCAGTCCGGGAATTTCCGGGAAGCGCGCCACACCTTCCGAGAATGCCAAATTCGGATAGCCCTGCTGTCATGTCGATTTCGGCTGCAAATTATCATAGTGGCGTCGAGTGTTCGTATTTTTTCCATCTTTTGCTCTCGCAGGCCGATCCATTTGACGAATTTGCCCTCCTGTCAAGGTTAGTATACGAAGTGCAAAATTTGGGTGTCTACAGCTGCCCCTCTTTATCATGTTTATGAAATGTTAAATGAAATGAACAGGATAAAGAAACAGACACCCGATGCATGAATGGCAGTGTATAAGAATTGACAATACATATATGATGCAACACATCTGATTTATGATGCAACACAAGATGTAACGCATGCAAACTATCCGCAAGAGTGTCGATGCTTTAACCCTCTGACCGTGTTTGTTAGTCGTTGGGTTCATTCTTTCAATCTATCGTCTCGATCGGGGCCGGGTATCGTCGCCGGTCACCCATCTCGTAACCCCCGGTTATCGTCGCCGGTTGGTTATCTTGTCGGAGCCGGTTATCGTCGCCGGACATCCACCTCATGATCGCCGGTGATCGTCGCCGGTCGATCGTCTTGTCAGGGCCGGGTATCGTCGCCGGTCACCCATCTCGTAACCCCCGGTTATCGTCGCCGGTTGGTTATCTTGTCGGAGCCGGTTATCGTCGCCGGACATCCATCTCATGATCGCCGGTTATCGTCGCCGGTCGATCGTCTCGTCGGGGCCGGGTATCTTCGCCGGTCACCCATCTCGTAACCCCCGGTTATCGTCGCCGGTTGGTTATCTTGTCGGAGCCGGTTATCGTCGCCGGACATCCATCTCATGATCGCCGGTTATCGTCGCCGGTCGATCGTCTCGTCGGGGCCGGGTATCGTCGCCGGTCACCCATCTCGTAACCCCCGGTTATCGTCGCCGGTTGGTTATCTTGTCGGAGCCGGTTATCGTCGCCGGACATCCATCTCATGATCGCCGGTTATCGTCGCCGGTCGATCGTCTCGTCGGGGCCGGATATCGTCGCCGGTCACCCATCTCGTAACCCCCGGTTATCGTCGCCGGTTGGTTATCTTGTCGGAGCCGGTTATCGTCGCCGGACATCCATCTCATGATCGCCGGTTATCGTCGCCGGTCGATCGTCTCGTCGGGGCCGGGTATCGTCGCCGGTCACCCATCTCGTAACCCCCGGTTATCGTCGCCGGTTGGTTATCTTGTCGGAGCCGGTTATCGTTGCCGGACATCCATTTCATGATCGCCGGTTATCGTCGCCAGTCGATCGTCTCGTCGGGGCCGGGTATCGTCGCCGGTCACCCATCTCGTAACCCCCGGTTATCGTCGCCGGTTGGTTATCTTGTCGGAGCCAGTTATCGTCGCCGGACATCCATCTCATGATCGCCGGTTATCGTCGCCGGTCGATCGTCTCGTCGGGGCCGGGTATCGTCGCCGGTCACCCATCTCGTAACCCCCGGTTATCGTCGCCGGTTGGTTATCTTGTCAGAGCCGGTTATCGTCGCCGGACTTCCATCTCATGATCGCCGGTTATCGTCGCCGGTCGATCGTCTCGTCGGGGCCGGGTATCGTCGCCGGTCACCCATCTCGTAACCCCCGGTTATCGTCGCCGGTTGGTTATCTTGTCGGAGCCGGTTATCGTCGCCGGACATCCATCTCATGATCGCCGGTTATCGTCGCCGGTCGATCGTCTCGTCGGGGCCGGGTATCGTCGCCGGTCACCCATCTCGTAATCTTTTTTACTCAGCACGTCAATTGGCTGCAAGGTTGCAAGGTGGGACCCACCAGGGCCAGCCGCGGATGGATCTGCGGCCAGCCGCAGATACATCTGCGGCCAAGATCGGCATGTTTAAGCGGTTCCCCGCTTCCAGATCTGTCACTTTCAACTTCCAATTCACACCTATTTCTCGCGATTTTTTTTTGTTCGCAAGGACTTTTTGTCGATTTTTCAACTTTCCTGCAAAAACTGCTCTGGTAGGATTGATCTACACGCTACAGGTAACACTTTGACCGGTCACTTTTCAATTTCTTCAATGTTTCGCTATACATTTGACTATTTGCATGTTTAGAGATAAAATGTATGCTTTACAATGCTATGTAATGTACTATCATATATACATGTTGTGTCTTAACTGTGTGGGTCCTATTTTATGTTCATGAGGCGGTCCCACGTATACGTTTGCTCCTTTTTGAAAGAAAATCATGCATTTATGGTATTTTACATGCTTTATTTACATGTATGAATGCAAATATGATCTGTTGGGGCCTGAGTTCTTTGAAAAACCTGCTTGGACATGCATGGGATGTCCATTTTACAAACGGAACTCTGCCGTTTTTTTTTTTTTTTTTTTTTTTTTTAACCATGCATCATGTTGCATTAATTATATGACGAGGCTAGAAATTTAGAATATTCATTACATAATTTTAAAAGGGAACTTACCTTCTTTCTCGCCCATTCCATTCCAGTCATGGATCCCGATGCTCATAGTAGTTCCTCCGTGTCACGGACCTCGGGTGTTCGCCGTCGTAGGGCTGCACCCGCTCCTGTTCCTCCTCGGACCCGTCAGACTCGTCGTTTGGCGGAGGCTGTCATTCGCCCTGGTCCTCCGGACGTTGAGGAGGCTGCTCCTCCGGAGGTCGCGGCAGAGGGGCCATCCTCCAGCATACCGGCTCCATCTACTCATCAGGCTTCTTCTGGCGCCTCTGTGCAGATATCCGATCTTTTGGGTCGGGATCTCAGTCGTCACCCTTCAGTATCTCTCGTGGCTAACGAGGTATATTCAGTTCTATTCTGATTTTATTCTCAATTTCTCAATTCTCCTTTTATCCGGACTGACCCCTTGGTGATTGCCCCAGGTACCCGAGTTTACCCAGCCGAGGGGCAACTGGTTCAACATCTACTCCCTCTACACGGCTCTGCACAGCGACTACCGGGCTATGGTGGATTCTTGGGGCCTCCGTCATTTCTTCACTATCATCCCCCGGCAGTGTCCCTGGGGTTACATGAGGGCCTTATCCGAGCGCTGGTTCCACCAGACGCAGTCTCTTCACCTTCTTGACTGCGAGGTTGTGCTGACCCCATGGGACTGGAGGTACATTACGGGCATAGAGTTTACCGGGTCCCGCGTTCCTCTAGATCTCGACATCACTCCGGCGGAGGTCCGGGCTCTATTGGGCTTTACCGCTGAGGACCGGGTCTTTAAGGCCCGCAGTATTCGATCCGGTGCCTTGGCTGTCGATGCAGTCGGGGGTCTCTACGCGCTGCCCATTCCAGCGGATCAGGGTACCCGGGACATCTTGCTCCGACGCTTGTTCCTGACGATCATGAGGGGTTGTTTCCTAGGGAACAATTCCTCCACCATTCATTTCAGCGTCGTGGGAGCGGTCAGAGACGTGGATCGCATCAGTGACTATGACTGGGGGTCATTCACCTTTGCCTATTTCCTCCATGGTATGCGTCTACGCTCGGAGGGCCAGACAGACGCTTGGCTTGGATTCTATCATTTTCTGCTGGTGAGACTTCTTTCTTTTTTCTTAATGTATTTCCCGTCAATTCATTTCTTTTCTTTCTGCGTCTGTCGGTTTCTCATGCTTTTCACTGTTTCTGTTCGCAGTTCTGGGCCTACGAGCGTCTTCCATGCCTGAGGCCTGTCACTACTCTCGGCCTTGATACTTATCCCCGGGGCCGACGATGGCATCACAGCACTCTAGAGGAGGTCCCGATATCAGGCAGCTTTGCACACTGCCGCATCCAGCTGGAGCTGATCACGGCTGCCGGGGTCGTCTGGAGGCCTTATCTTTCTGAGCATCTAGATGTGGGGTTTATAGATGGATATCCTACCGGCCCGGAGTTTGCACTTTCCACCCGTCGCCTCACTTTGCAGAGTGTTGGAGGATGGGTTATGTACCTGGGGGAGCGCGCCTTCAGATGCGTTACTGGAGAGATCCGCATCCCGTACTCCCCTCCTTTCGCTACCTCCTGGCCACTAGATTCTCCGCCTTCAGAGATCATGATTGCGGGGGATGACGGCCGGATGCTTTCGACGGGTCCCAGCACGAGTGATGCCTTCCGTACCTGGTGGGTGCCCCGTACCATCGGTCCTCAGACTCGGGCCACTTTCTTTCTTGGAGACATGGTTCCAGGCTCGGTGACGATGACCGATTGGGCTGCCTGTGTTCGGACCCCTACCCACGCTGAGCAGATCGCCACATTGACCCGTCAGGTAGATCAGTTGTCGCTGTTTGTTCGGTCGTTGGGCCGGACCCCGGAGGAGGCTTACGTCTATGATCCAGACGGTGCGGGTTATGATGCAGGCCCGAGTTCATCCGATGCCACAGCGCATCCCTACATTCCTGACATGAACTTTGATCCTCCGAGCTCGACGACCCCAGGGGATCAGTTCGAGGATCCTTCCTTCATAGATGATACCGATTTTATTTAGATCAGGATAGGATAGGGTCTTTTGTACCTGTACCTGTACCTGTTTATATTTCTTTTTCATTTACGCACTATGTACTGAACTCATTTATTTATTTATGCACAGTTCTTTTTCATCTTTATGGGATTCACCTGCTTCATTATTAACTGTAGATGCATGCTTTTTATTTATGGGTAGAGAAATGACCCCTGTACAGTCTTTTTTGATACTATTTTTTCCCAGATGTCGTCCTCAGATGCTGTGGTTCGTTTGGATTCCACTCCTCCCACAGGGTTGGTGGGCAGCCTCCTCCGCTGGTTGGACAGTTTACTGCCGGCAGAAAGGATTACCGCAGATGGTCTTTTGGGTCATTCTTGGTCCTTATTGACCCTTCAGGTGCCAGCGGGCTTCGTGGATGGTCTTCTGAGCTATTGGGCCCCTGCCCGTCAGGTGTTTAGGTTAGGGACAGTAGAGCTGACCCCCACCCTCGAGGAGTATGCTCGCTTCACCGGCCTGCCCCTGGATAGACCTTGTGCTAGGGTCACAGTTGGTTCCATGCGCCGTCAACTCTTGACTTTCACTGGTTTGCGAAGGGCTGTCCTGTTGCCGGTGATCACATCAGACCATATGGTTCCCCTTCAGTTCTTTATTGACCGATTTGGCTCACCTGACGGTTTTCGACTTTTCTTCGGTGATTTTTCCGTGTCCGAGGAGCGCTGGGGCGCCTTGAGAGTGGATGTCCTGATGGCCTGTGTCATCTCAGTTTTGTATTTACCTGCAGGACCCGATCATTTGGACATGCGGATGGTGGCGGCCGTTAGAGCCCTTCAGGAGGATCACACCATTCTTCCTATGATATTGGCGGATACCTATATGTCAGCCACATATTGCCAGTCTTTTCGAGGCAGAGCCTTCAGAGGGAGCTCGGCTTTGTTATACGTGTGGTTCATGAGTCATCTTAGTCCCATCGGCCACTTCCGTCGCCGAGGGTTTTGCTTCAGCCATGACATAACCACGCAGTTTTTGCTTCGTCCCGTGAGCTGTACTGATGTGGCCTCCTGGACATCATTTTTGTCTGTCATTGAGGATCCCTTTCACCTATTGGTCTACTCGGGCTATTGCTCCTTCATGAGCTTCTTGACTCATGTGCCCGACCTGGATTTCATCCCCATTGCTGGGTTGAGGGGCGTGACGACCTATCATCCCCTGGCGGTTATGGGGCAGTTTGATCAGACGCAGGATTTACACCCCTTCGCGGGTGCAGCCGCATACCGATTCCTTATATCATCCTGTACGGAGAGGGATCTATTGCAGGTATACGAGCTTTGGGATTGCAGGACCCTTGCCGAATATAGTGAGAGCCGTCACATCCAGACGTTTGCTTACGTACAGTGGTTGCGCGGAGACTTGGAGTCGGCTAGTTTGAGTCGGACTTGGGCCTTCGATGATTCTGGAGTGATTTTCCCAGAAGATACCACAGACCACCCTATCTCAGCCGATTCTGCCCCGAGTCGGGTTACTGAGGATTCCCAACTCCGCCTGGCCCTGATTGCTACTGAAGCCGAGAGGGATGCCGCCCTTGTCGAGAGAGATGAGGCCATTCGGGCTAGAGACGCTGCCATTGCCGACAGAGAGGCCATTGTATTTCAGACCAGGGCAGTGGTAGATGCTCATTTTGGGGCTGTCAGCCGAGCTACTACTGCTTTACTGGATCGTATTGATATGATGGGGCAGCAGATTGCAAGAGATGCTGATGCTTCAGATCTGTCCACCGCCCTGTCCATCCTCCTGCTTCAGCTAGTTTCAGATTTGTAGATTATTTTATTTTCTGCATAGACTATGTTGGTTTCATCAGTTATTGAAAGAGAAATCTTGTAATAAAACGACTTATATATATAGACATGCATTAAAATTTAGTCATTTTTCCCCTTTTGTCGTATCATTGCCTTCCATTGGATCATCATTTTATCCAATTGACCATGATTTTGACATTTCGCCTTCTTTCTTTTCTCAAGACTTGATGGAGATTTGACAGATATTGCCGCACACCTTTTGATTTCATCGGATTGAATCTCAGATTTTGGATAACTGTTTGGTTGGATCAGGGTATGTATTTTGGGGTGAAACTGGTTAGGGAGTTGGTTTCGGGAAAGTTTTGAGGGGGTAGGAAGGTTTTATCTGGTTATCGAAAATTGGTTTTGGTTAGGGAAAGGATTATTTTTAAAGGATCGGACCGCGCCATGATGGCTGCCTACGTACCCCCATAAGTTGGGAGATCAGGTCCTACGTAGTTCGCTATCAAGGAAAAAGGACCTGATGATTCAAGCATAGAACCGCTTCACCGAGTCAGAATTGAGGGGTTGTGGAAATACCTCACCATCCATTTCTTGCAATATGAGGGCTCCTCCGGATAGCACCTTCTTAATCACAAACGGCCCCTCCCAGTTTGGGGCGAACTTCCCCTTGGCCTCGTCTTGACAAGGCATGACTCTCTTCAACACCAAATCATTTTCTTTGAACTTCCGAGGTCTCATCCTTTTGTCATACGATCGAGATATCCTTTGTTGATATAATTGACCGTGCCAAACGGCAGCCACCCTTCTTTCATCGATTAGGGCCAATTGGTCGTATCGATTTTGCATCCAATCCTCCTCACTTATCTGAGCATCGATCATTACTCTGAGGGATGCCATCTCAACCTCAACTGGTAGAACAGCCTCCATTCCATATACCAAAGCGTAAGGGGTTGCCCCTGTAGACGTACGCGTTGACGTCCGGTATGCCAGCAGGGTGAGGGGTAACAAATCCGGCCATCCCCGATGATTAGCAGACATTTTGGCCATGATTTTCTTGATGTTTTTGTTTGCAGCCTCCACTGCCCCATTCATCTTAGGACGGTAAATGACGGAATTGAGGTGCTTGATCTGGAACTGGTCACACAATCCCCTCATGAGGGCGTTGTTTAAATTCTTGGCATTGTCAGAGACCAAAACCTCAGGCTGCCCGTATCGACAAATGACATTACTCCTGATGAACCCGACGATGACCTCCTGAGTTACTTTGGGGAAAGAAGCTGCTTCTACCCATTTGGTGAAGTAATCGATCATGACGAAAATGAATCGGTGTCCGTTGCTTGCCTTGGGCTCTATTGGTCCGATTACATCCATTCCCCACATTGAAAATGGCCACGGGGAGGTCATACAGTGCAGTTCATTGGGAGGCGTATGGATCACATTACCGTGCGCCTGACATTGATAACACCGTTTGACATGATCTTCGCAATCGGCCTTCAGCGTCAACCAATAATGCCCTGTCCTCAAAATCTTTTTGGCAAGCATCGGTCCATTCATATGGGGCCCACACACTCCACCATGTATTTCATTCATAATCTTTCGGGCCTGTGTTTCATCTACGCACTGCAACAGTCCCAACCCAGCATCCCTCTTGTAGAGTGAATCCCCACTCAGGTAAAATTTCATTGCCATCCTTTGAATTCTCATCCTCTCAGTTCGACTCGCCTGGTCGGGAATGGTCCTATCTCTCAGATATTCCCTTATGTCGTGATACCAGGGCTGCTTTGGCAACACCACCTCGTCTGATAACACTGCCACATGTTCCTCATATGCCGGGGCATTATGTACGGCTATCTCGATCTGTGGAATGTCCTTCCTTTTGATTATATGGATTAAGGAAGCCAGGGTTGCCAATGCATCTGCAAAATCATTCCGCCCCCGGGGAATATGTCGAAAAGCGATATCTTCGAACTCTTGCATCAACTGGGTAACATAACGATGGTATGGAAGTAACCGAAGCTCCTTAGTGTTGTACACCCCGATTGCCTGTCTGATTACCAATTCCGAATCCCCAAACACCGCTAGTCTTTTTACTCCCATGTCACGGGCCAATCGGAGTCCCAAGATACACCCCTCGTATTCAGCGGTGTTGTTCGAATTGCTGAAACGAAGTTTAGTGGCCACGGGGTATTGTTCTCCGGTGATAGAGACTAGGACCGCTCCGGCTCCTGCCCCCTCGGCATTCATGGCACCATCAAAATACAGCTTCCAAAATTGTCCCTCGTCATCACATTTTTTGCGCGATACCCAAAATATATCCTCGCCCGGGAGAGGAGTTTCTAACGGCTCCATCCCTCCTGCCGGGGCTTCTGCCAACTGATCTGCAATTCCCTGCCCTTTCATGGCCTTCTGGGTCACGTACACCATGTCAAACTGTTGTAAAATTAACTGCCATCTTGATAGTCGACAATTCAGCATGGGCCTTTCGAAAATATATTTCAGGGGATCCATTCTTGATATCAGGTACGTTGTATGCCCATGGAGGTAGTGCTGTAATCTCCCTGCAGCCCAGGCCAGAGCACAACAGGTCTTCTCGATGGGAGTGTAATTCTGCTCACATTGGCTAAATCTTTTGCTAAGGTAATAGATGGCCTGTTCTTTACCTGCCTCACTCTTTTGTCCCAACATACATCCCATCGCGATGGTGTTGACGGATATATACATAAACAACGGGATCCCACCCTTCGGGGGTACCAGCACTGGTGCCTCCGTCAGCTTTTTCTTAATGATCTGAAAAGCCCTCTGACACTGCTCATTCCATTCTTGGGAAGCACCCTTTCTTAACAATTTGAAAATCGGCTCACACGTAGTCGTCAAGTGGGATATAAAACGGCTGATGAAGTTTATTCTCCCTAGGAATCCCCTTATCTCCTTCTCTGTGCGAGGTGCTGGCATATCCACAATGGCCTTAATCTTTGCTGGGTCCAACTCAATGCCCCGATCACTAACCAGGAAACCCAAGAGCTTGCCCGACTGTACTCCGAAAGCGCACTTGGCTGGATTGAGTTTCAAATTATACTTTCTGAGCCGATCGAATAGCTTTTTAAGATGAGTTATATGATCGGATTCTACCTTCGATTTCACAATAATGTCATCCACGTAGACCTCTATCTCCTTGTGCATCATATCGTGGAACAAGGCCATCATGGCTCTCTGATAAGTAGCCCCTGCATTTGTGAGACCGAAAGCCAGTCGTCTATAGCAGAAAGTGCCCCAGGGGGTGATGAATGCGGTCTTTTCCCGATCTTCCTCTGCCACCATTATCTGATGATACCCCGCGAAGCAATCCACAAAAGAGTACATCTCGTACTGGGCCGTGTTATCCACCAGGATGTGTATGAAAGGTACCGAGAAATTATCCTTGAGACTGGCCTTGTTTAGATCTCTATAGTCTACACATACCCTCACCTTTCCTCCAGGCTTAGCCACTGGGACTACATTAGACAGCCATTCTGGGTAAGTGGACACCATAATGATTCCCGCCCTGAACTGCTTGATGATCTCTTCCTTCACTTTTAAGCTCCACTCAGGTTTCAACTTTCTTAGTTTCTGCTTGACAGGCCTGAAACCCTCCTTGATGGGTAACCGGTGCACCACAATGTCGGTGGACAATCCGATCATATCCTCGTGCGACCAGGCAAAGACATCCTCATATTGGCTTAGCAACTCAATTATTTCGGCTTTTTGGCTGGGGGTAAGGTCTGTCCCTATCTTGAGTTCTTTTGGCTTATCAGGGGTTCCAATATCAATGGTGACGGTTTGGTCCAAATTGGGTTTGGGTTTATCCTCGACCCATCCTTTGATCTCATCAGGCGCGTCGTCGTAATCTGTCTCGTCTTGTTCAATGCCCATTAAATCGAAATCCAGCTCAATGTCAAAATCATAATCATCATTCAAATTTGAGAGACCATTTGTTAGGCAAGGATTACTCAAATTGGTACACCTGACATGAAACAAAATACTTGTCATATATAAATCATTTTTCACGACGATCGCTTTTTCAAAATAACACGAAAAAACGACATAATTATGCAGAAATAAAACAACAACAAAAATAAAACTTCTTCATTCCCCCATCCTCTGGGGTCCACCACCCTGACGTCGGTTTTTACCCCTTTTTGGATATTACTGGCTTCATGGTCCAGTTGTCGACAGTCAGGTCAGATGAAATGCGCTGGATGAAAGGGGGCTTTACATCGGACACTTCCCCGATAATTACGGCTACGTCGCCTGAGTCCTCCCTCCTATTCTCTTCAGGAATGATCAGCCCTGCCCAATCGATGACAGGCACAACTTGTTGGGCCCCGGGTGGGGCGATAATATTCGTCCCCTCCCCACTGCTTGTTGATTGTTCGGGGATGTAGCATTTGGTTTCAAACTCCTTTGCGACCTCCTGCAGGAAACTTTCCCTCCGGGCCGACTCATTACGTGCGGGGGTTAACTCTTCATTCCCTGCCCCAATCACAGGCTCGCTGATCCCCTGCTCATTGTCGACTTTGGTCACTGGACTGCCAGCTAGTCGAATCGGAGCCGCACCCCGACGGCGTCTCCGTGCTGCGTCCTCATGGTATCCCAGCCCTGCCTTGCCTATCTGCTGTGGTAGATGAATGGGCTCGGTGATTCCCTGACTGTTCCTTCCTAACCCCTGCCCAGGCTGGAAGTTCATTTTTATCATTTCCTTTGCCACAAAGGTAAGTTCGGGAGAGACCCTAGGTTTCACAGTTGGAGATCCCAGGCATCTATAGTGGGGGGTGCTAATCTCTAGTGCTTGAAAGCTGGCAGGTGCTGCCGACTCATCCACATTGATCACTGGCAGGTCACTTCTAGGAGAAGAAAGGTCATCACATTCGGCCGAGATTGTGACCAGATTCCCATCGATGATTAGCTTGATTTGTTGGTGGAGCGTGGAGGGAACTGCCCCGGCCATGTGTATCCATGACCTCCCTAACAGCAGGTTGTAGCTGGCCGCGATGTCAAGAACTTGGAAAGAGATGTCGAAAGTACAGGGCCCTATCTCCACCGACAATTCTATTTCTCCAATGGTATCCCTCCGGGACCCGTCAAAAGCCCGGACCACCACATGACTGGCCCGTAGGCGCTTGGAACTGATGTTCATTTTCTTTAGCGTACTGAGAGGACATATATTCAATGCCGATCCCCCATCGATCAGCACCCCATTCATGACATATCCTGAAGAGATTACCGCAATGTGTAGCGGTTTTCGGTGCCCTCTTCCCTCCTTGGGAATGTCCTCATCCGTAAAGGATATTGCATCGCCTTCCAACAGGTGGCCCACCAGCTGGCCGAAAACCCTCCTCACTAATTTCTTTGGGCACGTATGCCTCTTCCAGAACCTTTGTCAGGGTTCTACAATGCTTACTGGATGACAACACCAAGTCCATGACTGATGTTAGGGTTGACTCCTCATTTAAAATCTGGATCCCCCTTGTTTCTGGATGATCCATCCTTTTCAAAAATTCGACGGCCCTTTCCTCGGAAACCTCCTCATTTTTCCTCTTTTGGCTTTCAAGGACTCGTCCGGGAAGATATAAGGGGTTCCCTTTTGTCGTCACGGAAGCACAACTGGCCGTTTCCTCTGGCATTCCCCCATAATTCCAGGGTACAGTCTTCAGACTACTGATGGGGAGTTGCGGCCTTGCCGTAAGGATGATGGACCTCGGAGCTGTCAAACTTGACCGGTCCCTCCGTGCCGTTCGTACTTACCCCTATCAACCTGATGGGCGTTCCCCGTGCACTCCCATGATCATGTATCACGTTGATCATTTCCTCAATTTTCTGCACATAGTTCAGTCTTGGTGGCCCCCCAGCCTCATTTGCCTCCGTCACATTGACTCCCCCCCCATCATGTCTTGGCAGGGGATTTGCTTTAACATTCGGGGAGTCTGGTTGTTCCACCACAATTTCCCCATTGTCGATCATGTTCTGAATTATATGTTTCAATGTCCAACAATCTTGTGTATCATGCCCCGGGGAACCCGAGTGGTAGGCGCACCGTTTGCTTGGGTCAAATCTCCTTTCTTTCGGGTCACTTGGGGGAGCCAAATTGATTATCTTCTTTTGGGCCATCAATACCGCCAAAATCCGCTCGAGAGGCTCCCCGAGTGGGGTGAATACTCGATTTTGCGAGGCCTCGTATCTTCTTCGCCCCTCTGCCCTTTGATCTGTGAAGTTTGGCTGTCGGGATGGCCCAACCCTTTGAACCTGTACCGGAAGATGGCTTTCCGTTTTTTCTGGATGACCCCTGTAGGATGAGGGAGACATCCTCCTCCTTTTTCTTTTGGACCCTCCGGGAAGTGCTGCCGTAGTTTCCATTCTGTATTTGCTCGGCAGCAGTTTCTAAAGCAGTAAGATCCCGGATTTTACCCGATTTCAACCCCATGTCAACCATCTCTCCATGTTTAATCATTTCAGCAAAGGGTCTTCCAATCCCCGAGATGACCCGCTCATAATACGGTGCCTCCTGAATGTCTACAAAGGTCATTACCATCTCTGATTCGCTCATCGGGGGGGTTACCTGTGCGGCCATGCCCCTCCATCGTTGCGCATATTCCCTGAAGGATTCCCTAGGCTGCTTCTTGACTTTTGTCATTTGGTACCTGTCAGGGGCCATCTGTGCCTGAAAACTGTATTGGGTTAAGAAAGTATGGGCCAATTCCTCCCAGTTGTGGATTCGGGCGTTGTCAAGGCGGGCATACCAGATTCTTGCCTCCCCTGTTAAGCTTTTCTGGAACAGCTGCATTCTTAGCCCTTCGTCTTCGGCATAAGACCCGAGTTCTCCAATGTATATTTTCAAGTGTGTATAGGGGTCTCCCTTTCCATTGTATTTCTCAAACTCGGGGACCTTGAACTTTTCTGGATATCTGGCTCCGGGGAAAACACATAGATCCGAATAATTAACCCTGCCCAGGGAGCCTATGCCCCTTAGAGATTGGATGGTCTCCTCCATGTGTTTCATTTTTCTCCGAAGGTCGTCATTGTCCCTTTCTTCTGGGATAGTAATCACTGTCTTGCTAGGTATGGGAACGGCCTTTGGGATGACTGGCTCGTCCTTGAGTCGGGGTTGGTCCTCTTTAAGCAAGTTTGTACCATTTTTAGGAGGATTCTGATCATCCCCTGGTGGTGGAATATTATGCGATCCCTGGTTTGTCGGATCCTGTCTGATTAAGAACTGTTCCTTTAACATTGTGGCCATTTCCATCATCTGTCTTTTAAAATCATCAAACTCCTCCCGAGATATGGAACTATGATTGGGAAGATCAGCCATTTCAGAGGTAGAGACCTGGGCTTTCTTAGACTGCGAACGGGTTTGAGGAGCAATCCTACAGAGACAATGGTTCGAAGTTTAGTCCTGGGGAAATGCAAAATGGATGCATGCTAAAACTGTAATTTTTTTGTGTGTGTTTTTTAATCTTTCCCTGTAAAACAGAAAGTTAGTAGTCTTTTAATGCAATAACCAATGCTAAACATGGCTTTATTAAGCTCCCCAGCTGTTCCCTGCAAAACATAGAGGTTAGTAATTTCTCCTGGCAAAAGGGATGCGAATATCATGACATTTATGCGTGAAATGTAAAAAGGCATGAAGAGACTTTTCCTGCGTAGGGTTAATCTGAGGCTGACCTATCCTAGGGTTACTCTCACGGGCTTTTCGGCATGAAGGTCCCCAAATCTTCGCAATCTACTCGTTTGAGCCCTTTCGATTGGAGCGGATTTGGGTGGTGCGTTTCCTGAGCCATCTCCGGGGAGCAGCCCCTTCGAGTCCAGTAATAAGCAACCGACAGGTTCGCCTCAGGAGGAGGTACTCTCTCAACATACATTCACATTCATCGTCCTCACCGTATGCAAATGATTACTCAAACGTAAAGCAATTCCATTCAAATCATTCATCTATTCGACAAAACACGCATTCGCACAACAAAAGTAAAAAATCAAAATATCGCATGCACACACATTTTATGAATTTTAAAGGATAGGATAGCATCACGATTTAAACGCGGCTTAAGCCCTCTAAATGTCCCCAGCAGAGTCGCCAGCTGTCGACGCCGGTTTTATCCGCTTGTCCTTTTTTGTCTTTTCCAATTTAGCCTTTTGGTTTAGATGATTTTTGGAAAAGGTCGGCATTGAGATCGACGGGGTTTTGAAAGATCGTTTTTTATGATGAGCCGATTAACCAGAGTCGCCAGTTGGTATATTTGAAATGGATGTACCAACTCATCCGAGTTTTTTTTATTTTTTATAAATCGCTGGCTCATATGTGACTCCGAATTAATTGGTCTGCGAATCGAGATTCATAGAGTTCGGGGGCTTGCTTTAAGTGAGGGGAAGGTGTTAGGCACCCCTCGACTCCCGTGAAACACGGTTACCGCAATCTTGATACTTTCCTATCCCTTATCTCATAAAATGTGTATGTGTGTGTGTGTGTGTCTGTCTGTGTGCCTGAATGAATGTTATGGTGAGTTCTGTATGGAAGAAATTCTTTCGGGTATTTTATGAAAGAGACGTGCTTTATTTTGAAGAGTGCTTTAGGATGTCTTTTCCTTTAATACGAGAAAGCTTTATTTTTTTATGAGAAAGATTTGATTTTAATCGTCAAAAGCCATGGAATTTTCATTAGGGGTTGTTTTGGCAAAACAAGAGTTTTAAACCTTCATCAAAATAGGAATCAAGATCTATACGTTGCTTTCGTAACTCAAATGATGGGCAACTTCTAGGATCTCTTTCACCCTATGCACAACGGTTTAATAAAACGTTTCGTTCTTTTGTAAGATCCATTTTTTTTTGACATTTGAAAATAACCTCTTTTAGCTTTTCCCGTAGGATAGGAATCGACCTTCGTTAGCGTTTCCCAAATTTTTAGCCTCGTGATGCTAATATCCTACTTTGATTGATTTTTAGAAAAGATCCTTATCGTTTAATCTTTTTGAAATCCTTTTGGCGCCTCAAAAATCTAATCAAGTATAAACATGCGTCGGGGCTATCCATGGGCATGTAAGCCATCAAAATATCCCCGAACGCCAACAATCACATATTCCACTAATACGGGGCCTTAAACCCGATTCTCGCCTTAGCGTCGTTTTAAGGCCCGACAGTTACATATTACAAAACAAGCATCTTGAATCTATTACATACACCAAAACGTCCATCATCGGATTTGAACCACGGGGTCGCTTTCCTAGGCTCACAACCACGATTACTACATACTCACAAAATGAATACTACAATAACAACAACGTAGATTGCCTAACACATCCTAAAAATACAATCAATCAAACTACGCCTAATATATATCCATAAATAAGCTAGAAATTTCGTCAATTAGATATCATCGGATTATTGGGAAGAATCTCGTTCCAATGGAACCCTCACCAATAATCCCTAATCCATGATTTTTTCAACAATATTCTTGAAAATTGCAATTAAATTTAGCCAAATGACATGATAGAAGTTGCAAAAATAATGAGATTTTCACCTTGCAAATGATACCAAAATTGTGTAGAAACTTGTGTATTTGATTGAAATATGAGATATATTGATATAATCTAACAACAAAGAAACTTCCTCTCTTTTTTCTCTCAATTGTTGCAAGAATTTGTGCTATTTCTCTCTATTTCCGAGCTAAAACTGCTGCTGATTTTCTTCTTCTTCCGCCAAACTGCTCAACCTTTTGTATACTGTCCGAAGCTGAGTTTAAATAGGCTGGCCAAAGCCAGCCGCAGATCTATCTGCGGCTGGCCGCAGATGGATCTGCGGCTGGCCGCAGATGGATCTGCGGCTGGCTAGCTGGCTCGCCACTCAGCCCGGTTTTCGGGATCTGACTTTCCAGAAAGGCGCACTCATTTGGCCGCAGATCTATCCGCGGCTGGCGGGCTTGACTTTCTCAATTTTCGTGCCACGCCTCGATTTTCGTGCCGCAATGTCGGTTTTCGCTGACAGGCTCGTATTCCGCAGTGCGGGAATTTCCGGGAAGCGCGCCACACCTTCCGAGAATGCCAAATTCGGATAGCCCTGTTGTCATGTCGATTTCGGCTGCAAATTATCATAGTGGCGTCGAGTGTTCGTATTTTTTCCATCTTTTGCTCTCGCAGGCCGATCCATTTGACGAATTTGCCCTCCTGTCAAGGTTAGTATACGAAGTGCAAAATTTGGGTGTCTACACGCACAACTCTAAATAATGCAAATTAGAAACTCCTTTCTAATTTCATTCTGCCTTGGCCAAGGACTACTGAGTTGTCATTTATCGAATCACATAGGACATTCACATCTTTTACTAGACGAGGTAGATTCTTTGTTGATCATTCACCTATCTCCATGTACAACTAATTATACCCAATCATACCCTTTGATATACCCACAAGGTCTTAAGGGACATGTCAAAGTATAACTCATTATACACAAGATACTATGATGATCTCAAGTCCAAGGATCACTTGTACTACTATCACTAGAGGAATTCCTATTGACAGGCAAGTAAAACTCCATTAGGTATTCCTTAGCGAGTCACGTTCAGTGAACTTATTCTCTAATAAGCACCTACATACTTGCTTTAGTGTCTCCACACAAATGATTATGAGATCAATCATCCTCTTCCTAAGAGCAAGCAACGTATGTACTAATCTATCCGGATTCACTAATCCCCAATTTAGTAATCCAACGATTAGGAACAATTTTAGTTTGTGAGTTATCTCAAATTTAGATCTCATTAGCATGATCACCATCATGATTCTAAAAGCATTGCTCAAAACTATGGGTTTATCACATTTAATATAACAGCACTATGTAGATAATGTAAAGTGCCTTTTTAAGAAAATCAATTCTTTTATTAATAAATGAATAAGATTACAAAGTATATGTTACATCATATCAAATATGATTGGCTTGTGTGCATACTACTTTCACTTCTGACCCAGACGCGAGCGAGACTGCTGATGAGGATGATGAGGATGATGTGGATGCCAGTGAGGAGGTTGATCGCGACGATTGACCTAGTCAGGGAAGTCCTCAGTTTCATTTTTCTTTATCTTTCGCATGAGGACATTGCGTCATTTACGTTTGGGGGTAGCTTCGTTGTTGTTTTGCATTG
This sequence comes from Aralia elata, assembly GCA_034770075.1. Taxonomy (NCBI): domain Eukaryota; kingdom Viridiplantae; phylum Streptophyta; class Magnoliopsida; order Apiales; family Araliaceae; genus Aralia; species Aralia elata. Next base: position 41,273,254 of record CM068378.1, read on the forward strand.
TGCATAGTAGGATGTTTTTCATATAGTATAATTATTCATTTAGGATCTGTTGCATGTGCATCTAGTTTTATTAAGTCGTGTTAGTTTTATTGTGTCGTGCATATATGCCATGTAGTTTGCATTGAGGATAACTTGAGCATGATGAAATATGGAATCTTGTGAGGGCCAATGATAGGAAATTGTGAATTAAGTGATAATTTGAATGATTGTGATCATGATAACTAAGTTATTTCTTGAACATTTGTTGGCTTTGTCTTATGGGAAACCCTTGAATTAAATTGCATAAAGTTCAATGTGTTGGTTGGATAATGACTCGGTTTGATTGAAAGAATGTGAAGGTTTGAGAAAGATAAAAATCACCCTTTGGTTTAGTTTACTTGGTGTATTTCATATATTTATTTATAAAAAAATATTGAATAAGCTTGACTAGTTGTCTTTGTGGCCTCTGTTACTCGGATAAGTAAGCCCTAGGGGTGTCTCTACACCTAGCGCCCTAAAACCAATTGGTTTGGGAGTCGTTAGTCGAAAGTTCGTTACATGGGTAACCTTGAAAAGCCTAATAAAGATAAACTTTGCACATGTCAAGATGAAAAGAAAAAAAACGAGATGGAGCGTAAAACGCACTCGTTGAAAATAAAAGAGAAAAAAATGGAGTAAGGGAATTTGTTGAAATATGGGTAGCTAAAATATAGAGGGGGAATGCATTGATTGTATCTGTGATCATATTTCGTTGAGCCGTAAGATTCAGGAGGTCGACTGAGTTATAATTTGATTGACATGTTGACACATTCACACACACATGATGGGTTGAAAATAAAATAGGTTGATAGTGTTTCAAGTTTAATTTATGTGGGAATTTGATCGATCATTCAAATTTTGGTTAAGGAACTTTGAGGCCGTCTATGGATATTTGTATTGATTCGTGCTTGAGTTAGTAGGATCATGCTAGTTAGTTTCATTCATTCATGTTTTAGTTAGTTGCATTGCTTGAGGACAAGCAAATTTTCAAGTTTGGGAGTATTTGATGAGTGGATATTTTACCCACTAATTAGGCATTTTTAGACTTAATATTTTGTGTGTTTTAAAGTATTTTAGGACATTTTATTTGTTTAAGTTGGATTTTGTAGGAAAATGCAGCTGACTAGGCGAATCGGGCAATTTTGGGTAAGGAGTGGCAGTTTCATAAATAAGCTGAAGTTGAAAGCTGGGGCTTTCAGTTTGTGAAGGATTTGAAAGCTGGGGCTTTGGGACGCAGAAAGTTATGAAGATTCTTTCCAACTGGATGAAGGATTGAGGAGTTCTAATTGTTTTTGGAGGCTCTAAACCTAATTTTGAGAAGGGAACTTCAAGTATAAAAGGGAGAGGAGCTTCTAACAAAAAGCTAGCTTTTGATTTTCAGAGATTGAAGCAGAGATTTGAACTTGGAGATCGAGGATTCAAGGGAAGCTCACAAGGAATTTAGACTGGAGACGTGAAGGCGGAAGAAGACTTTGACAGAGTTTTCCTTACTCCTTATTTTTCAGTTTGTAATTAATTGTGATGACTTATTTTGGATATTTGGTTTTTAATTCTAGCATAAACTAAATTTATAATTAAGGCTACAATTGAACCATTATTTATTATGGATTAATTATTTATTTGATTCCAATTATTATTTCATTATTGAGTTGTCTATCATATCTGTGTTATTTAATTAATTGTCTGATCAACAATTAGTGGGATACTCTAGGTGAATTCGGGAGATGAAATCTAGGGTTAGATCTTGATATGATAGCATGTATTCTTGATTATTTGCATGGGACAAATAATTGGGGTTGTGAAGTGAATAGGGATATCTCTTCGCTGCATGTAACTTATGGGAATTGGTTCTTAATAAATTTAACTCTATTGTTTTGCATAGGAATATCGCATAATTAATTGAGTTAGATAAATTTATTTGATCACTTGGAAAAGGGCTTATAAATAAAGTGGAATTCCTGTTAACAACTCGGATGAATTTAATAAATGGATAGATTTGATACATTGATTCATATGACATAATTGGGGATATTGTAGTATTAAGCTTTAATCATTTGAAATTCAATCTTTGTGTTAGATAATTTTCTTAGTTAGTTTCATTAGTCAAATCATTATTAAAATCTGTGATCGTTTAACTAAAATTGAATTGGTATAAAACTAGTAGTTAGAATTTATTTAACTGGATTCCTTGTGGGTTCAACATTTGTTACTTATTCTATATTACTTGTTGATCGCGTACACTTGCGCGTAATTATTGATCGTGAAATCGACCAACAAGTTTTTGGCGCCGTTGCCGGAGAATCTTTGTTTAAATATTAATTCCATATTAGTTACAATCGATTCGGTTTTAATTTAAACACTTTCTTTTTATTTTAATTCTTCTTATTTTGTTTCTTCTTTCCGTAGGTAGCTCATTTGTGTATGCACACTAGATCTAAGGGTAAAAAGGAGCTTTTGCTATACACCGGGGATATTGAGAAGAAGTTCCAGAAATTAAGATTGACTAATGAGGCAGTATATACGGAAGAAAAACTAGCAGAAGAAGAAGAAATTCCTGTAAACATGGTTGGGGAAGAGCAAAGGTCAATTAGGGATTATGCAATGCCTACAGTTACAGATATTCAGTCTAGCATTCGGAGACCTGCGATCAACGCGAACAGCTATGAGATAAAACCAAGTACGATTCAAATGTTACAGAATTCGGTACAATTTGGGAGTAGTCCGAATGATGACCCGAGTGAACACATCAGAAATTTTTTAGAAATCTGCGACACCTTCAAGTACAACAACGTTATAGAAGAAGCTATAAGGTTAAGACTTTTCCCATTCACACTGAGAGATAAAGCGAAGAGTTGGCTACATTCTTTGCCACCAGTTTCAATCACGGTTTGGGACGACTTAGCTCAAAAATTTCTGGCTAAGTTCTTTCCACCAGCAAAGACGGCAAGACTAAGGAATGAAATTCACATTTTCACCCAGTTTGACTCAGAAACATTGAATGAGGCATGGGAACGGTTTAAGGATTTGCTTCAGAAGTGTCCGAACTATGGGATCCAGAAATGGTTGCAGGTACAAACGTTCTGTGATGGGTTGAATGGTCCTACGAGGGCTACTGTTGATGCAGCTGCTGGAGGTGCCATCATGGGTAAGAATATTGATGAAGCTTTCTAATTGTTAGAACCAATGGCAACCAATAACTATCAGTGGCCTACGACGAGGTCAAATCAGTCAAAAAATAGTAGGGAAGATAGAAGTAGATGCAGTTACAGCCTTAGCAGCCCAGATGTCCGCTCTAACGAGGAAGATAGATTCATGGGGACCGCGATCAGTTGCACAGGTGGCGATAATTTGTGAAAAGTGTGCAGGAGAGCACTCCATAGATCAGTGTCCCATAAATGCAGAGTCGGCTCAGTTTGTAGGAAGCTATAATAGACCGCCGGCACCGTATCAGGATGCTTATAATCCGGGTTGGAGGAATCATCCGGGTTTCTCTTGGAGTAATAATCAAGCTCAAACTCAGGCTCCACGACCACAGAACCCACCCGGTTTTCAGAATCAAGGTCCACAACAGGCAGAAAGGACGCCGAACATAGAAGATGCGTTGGCAAAGTTCATTGTAGCTACCGATAAGAGGATGACAGAGCAAGATAAGTTGTTGAATTAGGTAAATTTAAATGTGAAGAGCTAAGCGGTATCAATCAGAAATTTGGAGAATCAGTTGGGTCAGATAGCTCAAGCATTGAACACTCTTCTTCACGGAGCACTACCGAGTGATACTGAAGTTAATTCGAGTGGGAAAGAGCATTGCAAAGCCGTAACTTTGAGAAGCGGAAAAGAGCTAACCGAGGTGGTGATGGGAAGTGAAAAGCAAAAATCTGCTGAAAATAACGAGGTAGTCATCGAGAAAAATGTGAGCGATGATACCGAGTCGAAAAAGAGTCCAGAAGTGGAGGTAAAACTTAATGAAAGCAAGCAAAGAAGTGTAGTTCCTCCGCTTCCATTCCCTCAGAGATTTCAGAAATCCAAATTAGACAAACAATTCTCGAAATTTTTGGAGGTCTTCAAGAAGCTTCATATCAACATTCCTTTTGCAGAAGCTTTGGAACAAATGCCCAGTTATGCCAAATTTATGAAGGAAGTCTTGTCAAAGAAGAGGAAGTTGGGTGAATTTGAGACAGTGGCACTAACCGAAGAGTGTAGTGCAATCTTGCTAAATAAATTACCGCCGAAGTTGAAGGATCCAGGTATTTTCACTATTCCGTGCGTAATAGGTAATCAGTTTTCTGAGAGGGCATTGTGCGATTTGGGAGCAAGTATCAACTTAATGCCGTTATCAGTTTACACTCAGCTTAGGTTGAAAGCACCAAAACTGACAAATATCAGCTTGCAGTTAGCAGATCGGTCAGTAACCTATCCGAGGGGAATTTTGGAAGACATTCTGGTAAAGGTTGACAAGTTCATTTCCCGGCTGATTTCATCATTCTAGATTATGAGGAGGACAAAGAAATCCCAATTATATTGGGTCGGCCATTCTTAGCAACAGGGAGAACTTTGATAGATGTGCAAAAGGGTGAATTGACAATGAGAGTTAACGATCAGGAAGTTACTTTCAATGTGTTTAAATCAATGAAATTCCCTAAAGAAGCCGAGGAGTGCTCGCGGATTGATATAGTGAAAGAGGCAGTGATCGGAGTATTCAACAGAACTTACTTAGCAGATCCACTAGAGGCGGCATTAACTAGTTTTGATGAAATTGATGACTTGGATCATATGGATTATGTGAAAATACTTGATGCGGTACCAATATCTCAGAAATTCAACAAGCAATTTGATAGTCTCGATCGTACCAAAGGAGTAGAGAAGCATTCTAAAACGTCAATGAAGGAACCATCGGTACTAGAACTCAAACCCCTTCCCACTCATCTTAGGTATGCTTACTTAGGCGATTCCAACATTTTACTGATAATAGTTTCTGCTCATTTAAATGAAATTCAAGAAGAAAAACTATTGAGGGTATTGCGCGAGTTTAAGACAGCAATTGGGTGGACTATAGCTGATATAAAGGGAATTAGACCATCGTTTTACATGCATAAAATCTTGCTCGAGGAAGGGGCAAAACCAGTGATTGAGCAACAAAGAAGATTAAATCCAATCATGAAGGATGTGGTGAAAAAGGAAATCATCAAGTGGTTGGATGCAGGAATAATATATCCGATTTCAGATAGCTCTTGGGTCAGTCCTGTGCATTGTGTACCAAAGAAAGGCGGAATGACTGTGGTAGCAAACGAATAAAACGAGCTCATCCCAACAAGGACTGTGACTGGGTGGAGAGTGTGTATTGATTATTGCAAATTGAACAAGGTGACTCGTAAGGATCACTTTCCCTTGCCATTCATTGACCAGATGTTGGATAGGTTAGCGGGTCATCAATTTTACTGTCTTTTGGATGGATATTCGGGATATAACCAAATTGCAATTGCTCCGGAAGACCAAGAGAAGACCACGTTTACTTGCCGGTATGGAACCTTCACTTTCCGAAGGATGTCATTTGGTCTTTGCAACGCACCGGCCACATTCCAGAGATGTATGATGGCTATCTTTTCGGATATGGTAGAACAAAATTTGGAAGTCTTCATGGATGATTTCTCGATCTTTGGGGATAGTTTTGATCAGTGTCTGAATAATCTGATTTTAGTGTTACAAAAGTGTGTGGAGATAAATCTGGTACTCAACTGGGAAAAATGTCACTTCATGGTAAGTGAAGGTATAATATTAGGTCATAAGGTCTCCGCAGGAGGAATTGAGGTGGATCAAGCAAAGATAGAAGCAATTGACAAATTACCTCCACCAACTTCAGTAAAGGGAATTCGGAGTTTTCTCGGTCATGTAGGTTTTTATCGGTGTTTTATAAAAGACTTCTCCAAAATTTCCAAACCGTTATACACACTCCTTGAGAAAGATGCTCCTTTCAAAATTGATCAATCGTGCATCGATGCATTTGAAGTATTGAAGAAGAAATTGGTGTCAGCTCCGATCATAGTTGCTCCTGATTGGTCCATTCCATTTGAACTTATGTGCGACGCAAGTGATTTCGTAGTTGGAGCGGTATTGGGGCAGCGTAGAGATAAGATCTTTCACACAATCTACTACGCAAGCAAGACTCTCACGGGTGCCCAGCTCAAGTATACAACAACTGAGAAAGAATTACTTATGGTGGTGTTTGCTTTTGACAAGTTTTTGGCATATCTAGTTGGGACCAAGGTGATAGTTTTTACGGATCATTCGGTAATCAAGTACCTGATTGAGAAGAAAGATGCAAAGCCAAGGTTGATTCGATGGGTTCTTCTCTTGCAAGAATTCGACTTAGAGATCCAAGATAGGAAAGGCACAGAAAATCAGGTCGCTAATCATCTTTCAAGATTAGAAAACTCCGAGGTGAGAACAGATGAATTAGTGATCAACGAGTCGTTTCTGGATGAGCAATTGTTTTGGATCACGACGACAGTGCCTTGGTATGCGGATTTTGTCAAGTATCTGGTAAGCAACGTACTCCCTCCGGATTTGAGTTTTCAACAACGCAAGAAATTTCTTCATGATGTCAAGCAATATTTTTGGGATGAGCCGTTCTTGTTCAAAACTTGTGCGAACTAAATGATCAGGCGATGTGTGCCCGGTGAAGAGATGGATAGCATCCTAACTCATTGTCATTCTTCAGAGTATGGTGGGCACTATGGAGGAGAACGGACAGCGGCAAAAGTGCTCCAATCAGGGTTTTTCTAGCCCTCGTTCTTCAAAGACGCTCATCTTTTTGTCCTAAAGTGCGACCGATGCCAACGGGTTGGAAATATCTCAAAGCGGAACGAAATGCCTCTCAACAACATACTTGAAGTTGAACTTTTTGATGATGGGGCATCGACTCTATAGGGCCATTTCCTTCATCATTCAACAATCAGTACATATTATTGGCAGTGGACTATGTGTCCAAATGGGTTGAAGCAACTGCTTTACCCACCAACGATGCCAAGGTTATTTTGCGGTTCTTACGGAAGAACATTTTCACCAGATTCGGAACATCACGAGCCATAATCAATGATGAAGGTACCCATTTATGCAACAAACACTTCACTAAGCTTCTTGTTACGAACGGGGTTAAACACAAAATAGCTACGGCCTACCATCCCCAAACAAATGGTCAAGCCGAAGTGTCGAATCGCGAGATCAAGAGCATCTTGGAGAAAGTTGTGAATCTGTCATGTAAGGATTGGGCGATGAAGTTAGATGATGCTTTATGGGCATATCGAACAGCATATAAGAACCCCATCGGAATGTCACCGTATAGAATGGTTTATGGAAGAACGTGTCATTTACCAGTGGAGCTGGAACATTATGCGTATTGGGCCATCCGTAAGTTAAACTTTGATCTCCAAGCATCGGGCGAGAAGATGCTTCTTTAATTGAACGAGATGGATGAATTCCGACATCACGCGTATGAAAATGCCAAACTCTATAAGGAAAAAGTCAAGAAATGGCATGACAAACGCATCCTTGATCGGAAGTTCGAACCGGGTCAGACAGTATGCTATTCAATTCTAGGTTGCGTCTTTTTCCTGGCAAACTAAAATCCAAATGGTCGGGACCATTCGTGGTTACTTCAGTCGCTCCGCATGGAGCTATTGAGGCTGAAGAACCCAATTTAAAGCGGACGTTCAAAGTCAACGGTCAGAGATTGAAACACTATTGGGGGGTGATATCGATCGCCAATCATCATCAATATATCTTACTTCTGTCGATCAAACAGGCACCTGATATCATAGAGCAAGTCGGGCTGACGACGTTAAACCAAGCGCTTTTTGGGAGGCAACCCAAAATTTTTCGTTTCATTATTTTTAGTTTAATTTAGTTTATAGATTATAGTTAGGTTATTCGTATTTTTAGTTAGAAATTCTTCTTAATCTTCATTCTAATTCATGCTTCAATTTAGTTTCAGGGATAAATTGCGGTTCGGAGTGATGATGGTGTTTAAAGGTTAATGAGCAAACTAGAGACCAATGCCCCGACGTCCTCAAACAACATGCTTTCAAAGCCCTGGCGCCCAAAAGAAAAATCATTCCCTGCCATACAATGCCCCGGCGTCCAAGACAAGAAAACATCTAATGCCCCGGCGTCCAAAACAGCTGCATATACAAAGCCCCTGCGTCGACACTGCGATATTTTTTCCTGCCATTCAAAGCCCCGGCGTCCGAATGCTCTACACTTCCAACGCCCCGACTTTGGTACAAGAATTCGATTTTTTTTAGAAGGGGCTATCAGGTGAGATTGTTCTAACTCTTCATCTCATACTCTAATTCGAACTCTCTTCTTTCTCTTCCTTCTCTACTTCGAACTCTTTTCTTCTTCTCCTCCCCTTTTTCCTAACATAAAATCCTAGCCCCTCCTCATCCAATCTCGCTTATTCAACACTCAAGCAGCATCCCCTTTCATGGATTGAACAAGGCACAACCAAACTTCTATTTCTTCCTAATTACTTTCTCTCTCCACCCACGATATGTTTAATTTTAATGGGCATCTTCAACAAGGTATCTTGGGATAAATTCTTGTTGGAGTATGAATGTTTTCTTATATTGGATTGCTTGGGATTGGTTTTCATATCTATTGGGATTAGCTTGCTAGGAACATGCCATAGCTTAGCATATTTCAACTCTTGCCCATCATGTGTTTGATTAAATGCCTATGAGAAGAAATATTGAGGAATTCATGTGTTTTGTGGCTATTGTTCCTTTGTATTACTACTGAATTCTTCCTAAGCACCAAGTATGATCACATAATGGAATTTTTCACATTCAAAATTGGTTACACACCAAGTTTGGGGGTGTTAGTCATTGGTTCATGACCCATGGTTATTGTGTGTTTCCTTGCATTGTAAAGGCTATTGTGATTGATTTTGGGCTACGGTAACCACGCTGTGATTCTTATATTGTGTGTAGGTGAACATTATGTCTTCGAAACGTCGCCGCGATGAGGGATCATCTTCTGCCCCGTCCAAGCCATATGATAAAAAGAAATTCATCAGTGCAGAGGCTTCCGACCGTTTCACCGCTTTAGTCAACAAAACAATTGTTCCAGAGCGGGGACTTCGCCCCGATGAAACTCAAGATGGTGACGTTGTTATAATGATTGTTGAGCGGGATTGGTTCACATTCATTGAGCAACCCAAACCGGCGGTGATCCAAATTATGAAAGAGTTTTATGCCAACGCCAAAGATCACAATTTCTATCAGGTGCAAGTGCGGGGAAAAATCGTATCGTTCCATAGTGATGTAATAAATCGTTACTACAACCTCTCGCCGATAAAAGATGATGCTTATGTGAACTATGTGGAAAAGGGCCCGGATTATGAGTTGATTGTTCAACAAATGTGTCAACCCGGTATTGCTTGGAAAGTGATGGATAAGGCCGCCATGCATGTTCCGCTGTCTTCATTGAGTCGCTATGCAAAGGCATGGTATGCTTTTCTTTGTGCCAAGCTCATGCCAACCACTCATATTAGCGATGTCACGAAGGAGAGGGTCGTTCTTCTCTACTGTTTGGTGCGAGGCATGTCCATTGATGTGGGCGAAGTGATTGAGAACTCCATCCTCCGCGCCATTAAGCAAGGAACCAGGGGGGTTTACCACATCCCTCCCTAATTTGTGGATTGTTTCAGAAGGCGGGCATCAAATGGGCTAATGATGAACCACTAGTATATCCGATGCCGCCAATCGATCATTCCTTAATCGCCCAATATAAAGTATGGCCAGGAGGAGAGTCTGATGTGCGTGGATTGGGGTTCATTGTGCACCAAACTGACCAACAGACTGATGAGGACCCCACAGCTCCAGATTCTACCGTCGAAGGTACTTCTTCACATGGTTTCGATGCCTAGGTAGGGAGATGAATGCAAAAGATGGATAAGCAACATGCTGATTTGGTTAGACAGAACCAGCGCATTGCCAAACGCCAAGGCGTCATGTACTCCTATGATGTTAATTTTAACACCGCCTTGGCCAAGATGTTTGCTCAGATGAACCCGACTGGGGAGCCCGTGAAGTTTCCACAACCGCCTAATTTGCCAGCTTAGCCCCCTTCTGACCCAGACGCGAGCGAGACTGCTGATGAGGATGATGAGGATGATGTGGATGCCAGTGAGGAGGTTGATCGCGACGATTGACCTAGTCAGGGAAGTCCTCAGTTTCATTTTTCTTTATCTTTCGCATGAGGACATTGCGTCATTTACGTTTGGGGGTAGCTTCGTTGTTGTTTTGCATTGTGCATAGTAGGATGTTTTTCATATAGTATAATTATTCATTTAGGATCTGTTGCATGTGCATCTAGTTTTATTAAGTCGTGTTAGTTTTATTGTGTCGTGCATATATGCCATGTAGTTTGCATTGAGGATAACTTGAGCATGATGAAATATGGAATCTTGTGAGGGCCAATGATAGGAAATTGTGAATTAAGTGATAATTTGAATGATTGTGATCATGATAACTAAGTTATTTCTTGAACATTTGTTGGCTTTGTCTTATGGGAAACCCTTGAATTAAATTGCATAAAGTTCAATGTGTTGGTTGGATAATGACTCGGTTTGATTGAAAGAATGTGAAGGTTTGAGAAAGATAAAAATCATCCTTTGCTTTAGTTTACTTGGTGTATTTCATATATTTATTTATAAAAAAAATATTTAATAAGCTTGACTAGTTGTCTTTGTGGCCTCTGTTACTCGGATAAGTAAGCCCTAGGGGTGTCTCTACACCTAGCGCCCTAAAACCAATTGGTTTGGGAGTCGTTGGTCGAAAGTTCGTTACATGGGTAACCTTGAAAAGCCTAATGAAGATTAACATTGCATATGTCAAGATGAAAAGAAAAAAAAAGGAGATGGAGCGTAAAACACACTCGTTGAAAATAAAAGAGAAAAAAATGGAGTAAGGGAATTTGTTGAAATATGGGTAGCTAAAATATAGAGGGGGAATGCATTGATTGTATCTGTGATCATCTTTCGTTGAGCCATAAGATTCAGGAGGTCGACTGAGTTATAATTTGATTGACATGTTGACACATTCACACACACATGATGGGTTGAAAATAAAATGGGTTGATAGTGTTTCAAGTTTAATTTGTGTGGGAATTTGATCGATCATTCGAATTTTGGTTAAGGAACTTTGAGGCCGTCTATGGATATTTGTATTGATCCATGCTTGAGTTAGTAGGATCATGCTAGTTAGTTTCATTCATTCATATTTTAGTTAGTTGCATTGCTTGAGGACAAGCAAATGTTCAAGTTTGGGGGTATTTGATGAGTGGATATTTTACCCACTAATTAGGCATTTTTAGACTTAATATTTTGTGTGTTTTAAAGTATTTTAGGACATTTTATTTGTTTAAGTTGGATTTTGTAGGAAAATGCAGCTGACTAGGCGAATCGGGCAATTTTGGGTAAGGAGTGGCAGTTTCATAAATAAGCTGAAGTTGAAAGCTGGGGCTTTCAGTTTGTGAAGGATTTGAAAGCTGGGGCTTTGGGACGCAGAAAGTTATGAAGATTCTTTCCAACTGGATGAAGGATTGAGGAGTTCTAATTGTTTTTGGAGGCTCTAAACCTAATTTTGAGAAGGGAACTTCAAGTATAAAAGGGAGAGGAGCTTCTAACAAAAAGCTAGCTTTTGATTTTCAGAGATTGAAGCAGAGATTTGAACTTGGAGATCGAGGATTCAAGGGAAGCTCACAAGGAATTTAGACTGGAGACGTGAAGGCGGAAGAAGACTTTGACAGAGTTTTCCTTACTCCTTATTTTTCAGTTTGTAATTAATTGTGATGACTTATTTTGGATATTTGGTTTTTAATTCTAGCATAAACTAAATTTATAATTAAGGCTACAATTGAACCATTATTTATTATGGATTAATTATTTATTTGATTCCAATTATTATTTCATTATTGAGTTGTCTATCATATCTGTGTTATTTAATTAATTGTCTGATCAACAATTAGTGGGATACTCTAGGTGAATTCGGGAGATGAAATCTAGGGTTAGATCTTGATATGATAGCATGTATTCTTGATTATTTGCATGGGACAAATAATTGGGGTTGTGAAGTGAATAGGGATATCTCTTCGCTGCATGTAACTTATGGGAATTGGTTCTTAATAAATTTAACTCTATTGTTTTGCATAGGAATATCGCATAATTAATTGAGTTAGATAAATTTATTTGATCACTTGGAAAAGGGCTTATAAATAAAGTGGAATTCCTGTTAACAACTCGGATGAATTTAATAAATGGATAGATTTGATACATTGATTCATATGACATAATTGGGGATATTGTAGTATTAAGCTTTAATCATTTGAAATTCAATCTTTGTGTTAGATAATTTTCTTAGTTAGTTTCATTAGTCAAATCATTATTAAAATCTGTGATCGTTTAACTAAAATTGAATTGGTATAAAACTAGTAGTTGGAATTTATTTAACTGGATTCCTTGTGGGATCGACATTTGTTACTTATTCTATATTACTTGTTGATCGCGTACACTTGCGCGTAATTATTGATCGTGAAATCGACCAACATGATTTGAGGACAAATCATTTTCAAGAGGAGAGGAATGATGAGGACATACTTAGCTCGGATAAGGATGGGAGTCACGGAGGGCAAACGTGGGCGGATCCAGTTCAAGTGCCAATTGGTCCAGTTACGAGGTCACGAGCTAAACGATTCAAAGAAGGACTGAACGGATTAATTCAAGATGTTTGGAATGAAAAGAATTTGTGGGCGAAGGATGAGTCTAAGTTCGTTATGTTGTTGCAAGAAATTAGTTCAAAATCAGCAAAATAAAACAGATTGGACAGGAAATCTGGGCCGCAGTGCGCCATTCTCGGGGCCGCGGCGCGCATATCTGAGGGCTGCGGCGCACAAGTTCTGTTCCGCGTTCCAGATTTCTTTTAAGCGTGGATTTGCACGAGATTTCAAGATTTTTAGTTATGATTTTGTTTTCAATTCTAATTAGAAGATATATTAGATAAGATTTTGTTTTCAAATCAATTTGTTTATTCCTTATCAATTAAGGTTACCTTTTGGGTAGTATAAATAAGGATTAACTGATGTTATTGAATAACAATTAATATTCTGAGTTTTATACAATTGAGAGTTATTCTCTACTTTTGGTTCTTTGAAGGATTTCTAAGTTATTATTATTAGTTTTTCTTTTGAGATTCATAATTAACTTATCATACAACAAATTACAGTTATGTGTGGCGTTACTCTACCGCATCATACAATCGTACGGAGATTATCGTTTACAACTAAACGAGGGTTAAAGTGTTGTTGGTGTTCCATCCTACACGCATTCAATTGCTTGATCGATTATAGCGAGGTTTATCGTCTACATATAGGCGAGGGGTTAAGGTATCGAAAGAGTTCCATCAAATTTGCTTACTAGAAATGATCCGGGCGACGACCACCTCATGCAAGCGTGTCGTGAAGTCTATCAGAAAGTGACTAATACTGAAACCGAAGAGACGATCGGAAGGATAATTGTCGGGATAGCCACCGTGATTGGGACAGAGGCCAGAGTTCTGGCAATAGCACTCACCAGGGTTGGGAAGAAGCCAGAAAACTTTTACACTCTTAAATACCAAACGAGTAAGAATCATCCATGAAATTAAAGATTGTCTATACCTCAAGCTTCTAAGAATTAACTTTTCCAAGAAAAAAAGTTTACCCGGAAAGCACGACACAAAGTAATGTTGTTAGCTCAAGGATCTAATTGAGCAACAAATCAAAGCACGATGCTAAACTAGTTTGTAGCCCGAAAGGACAAAATAGAAAGTCAAAATGCCCCAACGAGTAACAAAGTCAGAGAACTCATCAACACCATTAGGGGAGGATTAGTGTTAGTAAAGGAATCCAAAAATGATAAAAAGGGCATATGCAAGGTAAGTATAATATCTATATCAGTGGCCAAGGAAGAAATTCAAGCCTAAACAGACAATTATTTATTGGATGAAGATTATTTCAGGATACCACACCTCATGAAAATGCTCTGGTCATAGAATTGGTTGGTTTTGTGCTACCCATAATGTTTGGGGTATTTTGTGTAAGATTCCGGGAAAAAAAGGCTAATGGTATTACTATCTTCTTCCCGCAAAAATTGGTTTAGTTTAACTATTTAATTCAAATCGACTATTTTTGTAATCAAAAATTTATACTATTTTTTGTAAATATAAGTGAAAAAACTATAATCAAAAGAAACTATGCCAAATTTACAACATCCAATTTTTGCAAGTTTAAAATATAAATAAATATGTTTATTCATAATTCTAAAATTGATCAATTTGACCAAAAAAGTGATCAAGGAAGGATAAATTGTCTGAACCTATATTTTCAACTTCCAAAAAAAACATCAGAAAAAATCAAAAAAATAATCAAAAAAACAAAAAAAAAACAAAACAAAACAAAAAAAAACTCTTAAAAGGGCAAATGCCTGAACATAAACAAAATGTCGGTTTAATTTCACTTTTTGCTTTGGCATCTGATCACAGAAAAATAATGAATTAAACAAAGACATTACATATGTAATGTCTATATTCACCTGCAAAGATTATGTAAATCTACAACTATTACAAAATTGCAATGACGAACAAAATAAACATAGCCAATCGACTGAATTCATTCTCTCATTTCCACTACTCTCAAGAACATCAGTGACAGTGTTTTGGTGAAGGCCAAAGGCTTTCCGTTGAGATGAAAGAAGATGCTTAAACTAAACATAACAAGATCAAGCCCGTCTGTGCACAAGTCATTATGTACATTGGTTTGCAGAAAGACAAAAATGCTTATCATTTTCCTTGAAAAGAAAATCTAGAAAAGATATACACAATCGCCGTCTTTTCTCTCAGACTTGATAAATTCCAAGCTATATATCAGATTTGCGACAAGAATTCTAGCCTAGGATTCTGAGATTGGTAATTCACATGTACAAATGTATGAAGTAACCAAATTCCATCCACGAGTAATATAGTTATACACCGTAAAACAACGACATTGCGAACTACTTCCTTGGCTTTTTTGCTGGCATCTCCAAATGGGACTCGGCCTGCAAGAATGGAAATATCAATTTGTAAGAAAAGAAAATTACAACCAAGCAAAAAAAACCTTCCTCAGAACATAGCCATCACATATAAAAAATTTTGTTAGTTACCCTCTATGCCACCAAGTTTTCATTATAACACACTTGAAACTCCCATACTATGAGAAACGAAAGGGAGCTACCCTAGTATTTGATTTTCTGCTACAGATCCCTTTAATAAGATGTCATATTCTACTACTTTTTAAACCAATTTATCCTTGATGAAGTTTGCAGGACAAATGATAAATAAATAACTATGTGTTGGTTTGTATGTCACAATGTTTTCATTGATACATGTAACCTCCTCATCCTACAACTCCAAACTTCATTCCTTGCACTAGAAACGGCTTGTAAATCACATTTGGCCAGAGAATATTTGTGCCGGTTATTCTTATTGGCAAAATGAAGTGTATTCTTGTTTGATGGTTTCTTTAATGGATTTTCATAGTGAAATTGCCTTGAGAGCATAGTTTACTTACTTTTGCTCGGTCCATGGGTTTAGTGAAAGGATTTGTTGAAGCATCCAACTCAAAACCAATTGGCCATGAGTATAGTAGCTCATCATGGTTATATATTGAGTCTTCAGGTCTTAATTGCCCAATGTGGGACTTTTTGTCTTAATACATCCCCTCACATGTACGAGGCCCAACAACCCACATGCTCCACATCAGCCAATATAAATTGTCCACATTTTTTGCTCAAAATTACACCACATACAATGGCATGTCGGCAACCTTGAGACACACTGTATAATCATGGGATGCTACTCCACTCGATTGCCAATTGGTTTTAAGTTGGTGCAACAACAATATTGTGCATGAATATTGGGGAATTTTCAAATGTTCCTAAATTATTTTTCAGTTATTAGGAAGTGCGGAATCCCGCATTAAATACAAATTACAGAAAAGATTTGATGCACTTTCTTGTGCCGCGGTTAATTACTACAATAGAAAGTTTTGTTGTGGTTGGTTACTGCAATAGCAAGTTCAACTGCAGTATTTAACTGCGATATCAGTCATTTGATAGTGATGACACTTATTTTATACTTTCACCATTATAAAGGGAGTTTTAGTGGATGTTTGGAAGTATTTTTTAATCATGGCGGCAACCTTTGGATAAATGGATGATGTAGAAGGGTCATAATGGTTCCTAAACACCTTCTGTTATCTAACAATTGTTTGACTCATGCAAATTCTTTCATTTTCCTGCACCCAATTCCAAAAATGAAGGTCGAGTACGTAGGTGTTTTGTGCTCTTTCTAATATTCTGTATACATTGTGAGCCTATTTTGGCACATTAGTTTGCCCTCTTCTTTTTGACCATTTAAAGGAATATTGAGAAGGGAAGAAGATTTATGCAGACTGGTACTTCATGTGTAAGAAAGAGGGGGAGTAATGCAGGACAAGAGTGAAGGAAGGAATAAAAAGGAAGAATAATAAGATTATATAGGATAAGAATAATGCCCAAACACCATAATGGCATAAAAGCTATGTCAAATCAATCAATTAAATTCACTAAATTCAACAATGATTACACGAGTATATATGGGGCATAAAAAAATGAATTCTAATATAATTAAAGAAACCTAATTTAATAAGGAAATAACTCCTAACAATTATCTACTTATAATTAAAGGATACCTAATTATCAAACTAAGCTCAGCAAATTACAACTGAGTTATCGCCAAATATATTTCTAAATAATAACATAATTAACAAATAACCTCTTAATTTTCATATCTCCTTCCTCGGAGAGTGGAATTCATCTTTAATCATTGTCCACTAACTAGGGAACCATGGAGCTTACTCCCATTGCTCTTAGGTTTGTCATGGTCGATGCCAAGTTCATTGAAAAGTGTTCTAGCGTTGGCACTATAAAGTAATTAGGAGGCGAGGCTCTAAATTTAGGAAGTCAACCTTCGTACATAGGTTAGTGTAAAAGAAAACTTGGAACCTTTGAAGATGTGGAGCAGTCTGTTTTGGAAATGGAATAAAATATAACTCTTTTTTTCTTTTGTGCAAGTATAGAGGCATAGCTTGGACCCTAAATCTTTCATGGATTTTGTGGAGAAGTACCTAGGGTAGATAGGTAAATGAAGAGCATTTGAATATTTTCTTTCTACAAATAAGTAATTGATAGAATATCTACCTCTTTAACTAGGACCCTTTATAGAAGTTTGAATAAATAAATATTTTTTATATAAAAAAAAAAGTTGAAGGATAGGAGAGGGGGAAGAGGAGATAAACATAAGCATAGTATTTTCAATCATTTTAAAAATTGAATATGGATAGCGAATCATCTGATCAGAAACTGGATCTTTGGTGCTAGCTTATTCTCATTTCTTTCATGAAGGTACCATTATGAAGGCAGAAGCTCTCTTCTTGAAGACTGGTCATCAGTTAGCACAGCTGCATGGAGTTTTGTTGACTGGGATAGAAACTCGCTCCAAAATTTTGGTGGATATGATTAAAGGGAGAGCTTTAGTTTCGTGTTTGTAAAAGTTTATTTGCAAGAGGCAGGTTTACATCAATTTTTAAAGGAAGTAAGTGTACTTTTCACAGATTCATTAGCATCTCTGGCTCATCAGCATAAAAAGGCTTAATTTTATTATTCTTTGATAAGTTTATCAGTTCAAGTTAAAAGAGCAGTTTTGGACTTCGGTGAACTCCCTCGGTATTTCCACTTTTAGATTTGCTAAATGATTATTAGCATTTTTTTGTTGAGTATATTTTGGTTTGAGGAGATCAGTTTCATTCTCTGTCATCTTTGTATAGTCTCTCTCATCGATTTTGTAACAATGGTAAGGTTTTATGTCCCCTTTTTGGTATTTAATAATTTTTGGAATCTAATAAAACTACACACTATGCGAGATAGTCTAGATGTGAACCAAAATGTTTTTTTGGCATTGTGTTACTTTATATATGCGTGTGTGTGTAGGAAGAAGTTTTGCAAAAATTAGGCTATTGGGGGGACGGGTGAATAATGCCTAGAAAGGGTCACTTCTAGAGCAGATTAGAATGAAATGGTTTTTCAATCATGTTATGGCCTCGAATATACTACTGAACATGTCCTCCAAAAGAAACTAAAATGGAACAATGCAATGCTTGACGGTTCATTATGACTATTGGAGTCTAATCATTGTTAACGCAAGAAATCATCATTCCTAAATAATCAGCTCAAGGAGGCTCTAACAATCAAAGGATAATATCACCGTAATTAAAGATTTTTATCTTCAGTATTTAAGCAAATATATTATTATAACAGAGCTGTTGGTCAATGTTTGCAAGCAGCTAAGCAATTTTAATATATAATGAAAAGGACATGGATGATAACATGATAAAAAAACAAATGTGAGAAATTTTAGTAAGGGAAAGAATGATGATGGAAAATCCAAGCACAAGTCTTGAAACACACTAACGAACCAACCACCACACACATCATAACAAAAATGAAAAAACGGAAAACAAATATATATATATATATATATATATATATAGTACTCCCTCCTCCATTCCAAAATATAAGACCATTATTGATTTTTTGAAATCAATTTGAGACATTTTTAAACTCAAAATTGAGATAGATTTCTTTAATTTGAGTCAATACAATGATGAATATTGCAAACTATATAAAAAGTATTACACATGTTAAGATTTATTGTTTCATAATTTTCAATGAATCATCTCAATTTTGAGTTTAAAAATGTCTCAAATTGATTTTAAGTCAATAATGATCTTATAACTTAGAACAGAGGGAGTATAATAAAGCATAAGTTCTATGTTTTCTGTTCTATGAAACTTGGACCACTGAAAGGTCACTCTAGAAAAGAGACCTGAATTAAAAACAAACTTCCACATGGAGACTGTTTTAAGGATGCGCAAGGACCAAGGACCAAGGACCAAGGACTAAGGACTATGGATGACTCCTCCCAACTACTAGTAATATTCTCCAAATAAAAGCTAGAACATGGTTTTTATGGTGGATGGGTTTAATAAATCATGTGTCAATTATCAAACCGTTTTTTTATTAGGTACTCTTTCTCTTTGTAGTTTTCCACCTCTGGCTTGTTTTTGGTCCATAGATGAAATAATTAATTATACATGGCTGAGTATATACCATTCTTGCAACAATAGCCTGGTCTACAGCGGTATTAACTGCATTTTATATGTCCCGGATCTATTGACTTACTTTTGAAGGACGTTCATTTTCAAAATTACTGTGGGAAAAAAAACA
This sequence comes from Aralia elata, assembly GCA_034770075.1. Taxonomy (NCBI): domain Eukaryota; kingdom Viridiplantae; phylum Streptophyta; class Magnoliopsida; order Apiales; family Araliaceae; genus Aralia; species Aralia elata. The sequence goes on from CM068378.1 coordinate 41,292,665, forward strand.
TCCTTTTATTCAATATATCTATGGAGAAAAGACGGTTAGAAAAGAATTAAAGAATGAATAATCACCCTCGCAAGGATACTTGGTAAGAATTAAAGAATGTATAATAACCCTTTTAGTTTATTAGCTTTATTAACAACGAATACTTATGGCAGTCTAGAAGAGAATAGAGCAAGGATAAAGGATTAAAGAAAGAAGGTTGAAAGTAGGAAAAACATATCCTCGCAAATAATTGGTAGAAACACACAAAAGTACACAACTTTGTTCAACATGTTTCACCTCATTTGTGTCTTCCTTTTTGTCTTAATCCTCATGGCCAACCTGGATTAGAACTTGACCTTCACTTTGTTCAACTTCTTTATTCTCGTGTGCGACGCCAACAATTTGAAGATTTGGTTCACACTCAGTTTGCGACATGGTTTCCTTGATTTCATCTTCTTATGCAACTTCAGCACGTTCAGATTTTTTGATTTTTTTGGTTGGGTTTAGCACTTGTACTTTCAACCGACTCATGTAACCCATCATTTTAATTTACAATGAAATTGATATATTCATTGTTAAGCCTTGTACTTTTGAGTCTTTTTAGCCTTATTATTCTTCGTTTTTATCCCCTTTATTCCTTTCTCCAATCCTTGTCTTGCATCAGTGGGTATAAGAGCCATGATTACGTATCTTCCTCCTACCCAATTATCTTAGCCTGCATCAATTTTGTCAAAGGTCACTCATAAATTGACAACAATCTCGGAGAAAACATAGTCCACAAAACTTATTATGTCCAAAAATTATCATCACCTCCTTTTACCACTAACAAACAGCCACTGCCCATACCAAATTTTGAAAAAGAAAAAAAAAATAGCACCAAACAACCCCTATACAGATCTGCATCCTCGTCATTACCCCTACCCATCCTGCAAACTCATCATCATCGTCAATTATCCTTCCCATCAAAGTCCAACATCAGCAGTACAACCAATAAACATACCCGAAAATTAATCCCTGATCCAGTCACCCAAATCCATCGGTAGACTGTCCCTATTCACCGCCCAGATTACAAACCTTACACCATCATCTTACCTAGTCTCCATGGGGAGGGTAAAAAAAAGTCATTCGAGACCCCAAAAAAATAAAAACATCACCCAACAGTGCCATCACCACACATCAAATCATCGTCGCCACTGCAGCAATAAACTAGATCTAGAAAAGAAAGAGTAAAAAAATAATAAAAAAAAAAGAAAAAAAGGAAAAAAAACAGAAAGAAAAGAAAATCTGTTTCAAATTGTTACACCTCATTAAGGTATTGGAAAGCATTGCCGGAAAAACAAACCACCATCACCAAAGTTCAACTTTTTTATCTTCCATTTTGCCAGCTACCAACTGCGCTCCTACAGCTACTTCTCCGAAAAAGTGTCACCATAGGTACTTGTTGTTGCACTAATGATCTAATGGTCAAAAAGGACGGGAATCGAGCCTGTGCTTAGGGTTGGAAACGGAATGTAGCGGATCTCGTCATTGTCATTGCCATTGCAAAGTTTAGATCTAGTCAAAAAGAGGGGAAAAGAAAAAAAAAAGAAAAAAGAAAAAAAAAATGAAGGAGAAGGAGAAGGTTGTTGTCCTGCAGTCTGCCTCTGATCATAGCCCATTAAGCTCTTCCATCTTTTCGGTATCCTTTGGTCTTTAGTCATTGCTTTCTGTGTGAGGAGAACACAAATGTTTCTACTGAATTAATAACACTGAGTTAATTTCAATTAAGTCCCGCCAAATGCCAATTTATTTGCAATCCAAAATTTCGTCACCTAAGTTTTTAGTATTCCCTACTTGGTACCTGGTTTGTCATTTTTATTTCAGTTTGGTCCCTGAGTAATAAAGAAATAAATTAAAAAAGTCAAAAGCGTATAATGTTAGGGGAAATAAAGGGGGAAAAATTAAAATTGTTTATGTACTATTTTTGAATATCTAGGCTTCATTCGGCCTCAAATACCACGATTTGAAAAGAAAATTTTTGTTCAGCACGAGCAATTTAAAAGAGTTACTGATCTATTTGGTTTCAGTAATGGGTAATTGTGCTATGCTTTAGCACAGGACGAACAAAGCCTTGAAGGTTTAAAGAGAGATTACTAGGAAACCAAGCAAAGTTTTTCTCATTCGTATTCTATCCAAGAACAAACGTGTGTTCATTCTGATGTGGTTCATCAAACTAAAGTATTAAAATCATTAGCATATCCATGCTTACTTTAAAGATGCAGGTGATTCTTCAGAAATTTAGTATAGTAACAAGTTGAAGAAAACTTAAAGCTGAAATTAAATAAGAAGAGGTTTCAGAAAAAGTTGACGTTGGAGAAATTATAGAAAAGATAAATGTTGGCAAAACTGAAAATGAAGATTTAGATGAAGGTGCTAAGGAAAATGTTGAACATCCTATTCCTGATCCATGAGACATCGAACAACCAACAAATTGATTTCACTATACCTGACAGTTCAAAGATGCAGTTTTGAAAAGAGATATACATTTATGGCTTCCAAAAGACCAACACAAGTGCCAAATGTTTCATGGTTTTCCACTTTTTCGCTTATGGATTCTCAATTTCTCATTCTCCCATACTACAAAACTCAAGGACAAGTATTTTCATGTGAGGGACAATGATGAGGAGTTAAACAAGATCATGGATTAATTATTTATTATTTTATATAAATATTTAGATATAAATATTTGGTATTTATTGCAATTATATTTTACTATATTAGGTTGAATATTCTAAAATTTTAATTATAGAAGTAGATACTTATCAGTAGATTGATTCTTTTTTAAATTAAGATTTTACCTGGTCTCCAAAAATTAGGGTTTCATTTTATATAAACTAATTTAATCCGTCATTATTATTTACAATGAGTTGATATTAGGCCTGGCAATATAGTGGGAAAAGTAAAACCATATTACAAACCAAACTTAAGTGGATCCATTGGGTTGGATACCAACTTTTTATAAGTAGGTTAGACAAAATTTGGACCTATATAGGCCCAAACAAGTTAAATTAATTTTAACCCAGAAATGTTGAACTTATCTCAAATCCATTTACCGACACAAATGGAGGGGCACTAATGCATATGACCGCCGTTTCTTCACACAACTGTGGTTTATAATAAAGAAAAATTTGTTCAGTAATTGATGAAATGGCTAGCTTAAAAATCCAAATGCAGCTATCTCATCAATGGCAAAGACCATGATGGCCATATGCCTCTGCACCTCGCCACCTCACAAAAACAACTCCAGGCAATTTATTTTTTACTACCACTTTGTTTCTGTAGTTACGTTCATAAGTGCACAACAACAACAAAAACTTAGGTTCATTCTAATATCATCTTTCATGGTTTGAAATATAGGTTGACTTAGTTTTGACCGAGTTCAACCTATTTAACTATATTAAAAGTAGGTTAATATAGTTTTAGTTTCTAATTAACCCAAAACCTATACTACTTAGGGGCCGTTTGATATGCTCTTAATAGATCTGAATGATTCAATATCTGACCGGAAAAGTGATTCATACTGTTTGATAGGAATATATGATGGTCTGAATTTGCTTGAATTGATCTGACCGAATTAGCTAGGATTTCCTAACTGAATCGGTAAGAGACCAGCTGAATAGCTTTTTTACTTGTATTGCCCCTTCAAATTTAATTGATTTCATTTTTTCTTTCTTTCTCCATATGTCATACTCATTTTACTCCACCGCTTTGTTGCTTCCATCTATTCCTCATGCTTCTTACCACCCCAATGACATCGTAATGTTCTTAATTTCCTTTTCAGAGGACCTTACCTGTTTTTCCAGGTCTGTTCAAACCAAACCCAAATCGCTCTGTTTTCAATCTCTCTCATTCGTTAGAATAACCAAGAAGGCTTGAATTGGTGTTTAGAGATGGAAGCTTAAATCAATAATTGGATGATAATTGATTTTATTGTTTTTGTTGATGTGTGTTAAATGGTTTGTGAGATTATGGCACGAATCGTGGGAGTAAGATTTTAGAGAGAGAAGAAAAATTTTCCCCTCCTCCAATATGCCGCTGCTTACCAGATTGTTTTAATATTTTTATTTTTTATATCAATTTATTATTGTTTTTAGTATTGAATTCCAAGTATCAAGTTTGTAATTCAAAAAAAGTTAAAAAAAAAAAAATATATGTCATAATACATCATAATAACCAACCTTCAAAATAATAATTAGAAAAATATACTTTAGGACAGATAGAATATTATTAGTATTTTAGTCTTTTATTTATTTATTTTGTATTTTAGTCTTTTATTTATTTATTTTGTATTTTATAAATTTATTTATCAAACATATTACTAATAATACTCCATTAAAGATTGTTCAAAAGTTTATATAATTTTACTTGAATAATATAGTTTATTTGTAATTATAAAATAAATTTATTCATGACAGTTTACAAGGTTAAAATAGAAAAATACACACATTCAGCTATTTTATATAGACAATTATCAAACACGTTATTTCATTCAGTATCCAGCTCTCCTATGCGTCATTCATCTCATTCAAATACTCTTGTACATTCAGAACTTTTCATTCAATTTTATCAAACAACCCCTTAATCCAAACCCAACCTACATCTTTGCCAAGCCTAGTTGATATGTTGATCTTTAAGCCTTGTTCTTTTGTGGCTTTTTATCCTTATTATTCTTCATTTAGCTCCCCGTTATTATTTCCAGCATCACTCCCTTAATCCAAACCCAACCCACATCTTGCCAAGCCTAGTTGATATGTTGATCTTTAAAGCCTTGTTCTTTTGTGGCTTTTTATCCTTATTATTCTTCATTTATCTCCCCTTTATTATTTCCTGCATCACTTATTGTAACGAAACTCAAAAAGAATGAAAAGTTAAACAAGAACAATCCACAAATGAAAGAGAATATAGAGATAAAAGGACTAGAGCAGAATATCACTATATGAGTATGCAAATAATGCTTACTGAATTTGAGAGCTGCTCGCGAATATAAGCCATTGATCGCAGCATGGCACCTAATGTGTCTCTGGACACCTGAAATTTCACCTCTGATTCACCAGAAGTTGTTTCTGTGTCTTGGAGCTGAAAAAGATCAATCACTAGGTGTCAAAAAGCAGATGACGTATGATTACCAATTATTATTGCATCAATTGCAACTCTGTGCATACATAAAAATCAAAATAAAGACAGTAAGGATGTAATATTTGCTACAGCTTACTAGTCCAGTAGGTTAAATAAGGAGATTTAACAAGCCTCCCACAAGTGCATGTATGCGCAGGAGCAAACAAAAGGAGAATAATACAAGTAATGAGTTTTTTCCAGAGTCTTACTTTTATGAAATTAAATTTGGTGTTCACAAACCTTCAGATTGATGACAGCAACCCTATTAGCAGGAGTAGACAGCTGCTCACTGATGTAGGCCATAGACCTCAACATCGGCTCTAGAGTGACGGTTGAGAGCTGAAACTTAACCTCTGATTCTGCTGAATGCGTTCTGCTATAATCTTGCAGCTGAAATCAGAAAAGTTAATATCATGTGAAAAACTTTATTTCAGTCGTTAGATTTATAGCTAGAAAATTTAAGCGCAGCAAAGCATTGCCTATAAATATTTCAAAATTAAACAAACCATCAAGTTCGTGAGGAAATAAAGAGACCTACCTAAAAAATCAGGAAAAACAAAACAAAACAAAAAAGAAACTAAAGTGACCGCTCAAATATAATGAATCACGCTTTCATGTTTCACCCTATATGTTCTTAAATGATCACTTGTAAGATAAGACTCGACTTGAGCTGATTTATATGATACACCAACTTCTCATTTGTCATTACATTTCAGTTCACATCTTAGTGTGCATATTTACCAGGAAGATACAAAATATCTAAAAGTACTCCGTCTGTCCTAGAAAAAGAGTACAATTTCCTTTGTAAATTACAAAGAAAATTGTACTTTCATAGGTATTTACATACAATATTATACTCTTTTCTTATAACGAGGAGTATCACACACAAAAGGTGCTGCAAGGGGCTTTAAGTGAGTTGATAACTAAGCAATAAAGGAAGTGAAAATCATTTGTAGTTCATACATGAAGATCTGAACACATATACCTTCAAACTGATGACAGCTACTCTATTGGTAGGTACTGAATTCTTATTCTCCATCACCCAAGTCATTGACTTTAGACACGGAAGAATGACCTGGGTAAGTGCAAAGAGACAGATCAGTCAAGGGTATTTTGAACAAGAAAAAGCTCCAGGGAAGAAATTTTCCTACCATGTTATCAGATTGACCAACATCACGCTGAAGAGACACCGGGGCCATGCGGGGAAGATTTAGATCGGCAACGGATTGGGCAGTACCACCAACATCATTAAGATTAAAGTGCCGTGCAACTTCATCTTGTCGTGGCCATAATAAAGGCATATCTGGAGTGGAAGTTCTCCGGTCCTCGTAACCAATCACACTAACGTGTGAGCTGGGAGGTGCAACTTTGGCGACATTTTTCTTCACAGCCACTACCTTCTTCCATCCTTCTTTAAGAGCAGCCATTGCAGAATTATAAGTCTCAGGAGCTATTGCCCCTTCTTCTGCATATCTAATGGCTTCACGGCAAAGATTGTTATACCTTACTGTCAACGACTCTTGCCCATGCAGTTCAGCACGATCATCTGATCCAACCCAACTTCTTGCATTTCTCGTCCAACGTCTCAGAATGTAGTGGGACGGCAGTGTAAGTACATTTGTCACAGTAAAAACTGTCAAAATGTGTCTACAGAGGATGCCTGAATACTCAAACATTTGGCAACTACAACTTGCTCTCATTTCTGGAAAATTTAATGAGACTATATAAGCTTTGTGGTCATCCTCAAACTTCGCAACTCTGTACGTGCTAATGGCCTCATCACCATCTATCCTATTCGCAGTATACACAAATGTCTCAACTAATTCTTCTTGAAACTTCGAAAATATTTTTCTTGTATATAAATTAGCTGCTTGTTTCTCCATAGGCGATGGTGTCCTCAATACCGGGGTGGTGCATATCGTATCGAAATCAGCTTCTATCTCCTTTCCAAATGAATTTTCTAAAGCTCTTTCATACTGCCTAAAAAACATTGGTACCGTCGTCTCTTGATTTACATATCCATCAAAAAAGGAGCTCTCAAATCCCTGATTAAGAGAGATTGCAGCGAAGAAAGCATCCCGGAAATACACTGGCACCCATACTGTACGCTTATTATAAAGTGATTGAAGCCATTCATTCCTCCTGATATCATATTTATCAAGGATTGAATCCCAAGCCAACTCAAACTCCTCAATTGTCTCAGTCAAGTTGATACAATTATACAGATCCACCTGAAAATTCGGATGTGCATGACAAACATGGCCCAACCTTTCCTGGCCTTCTCTTAATATATGCCATTTGCTGATACAGTGGCGGGCTTCAGGGAAAACCTGAGAAACTGCAGTCTGCATGGCTTTATCCGGATCTGTGATAATAGATACCGGAGCATGATCATTCATTGCAGCAAGGAATGTCTTTAACAGCCATATATATGCAGCCTCCGATTCATCAAAGAGTAATGCACAACCAAACAGAACTGGTTGACCATGATGGTTCACCCCTGTGAATGGAGCCACTGGTACTCTATACTGGTTGACTCTGTACAATGTGTCCAATGTGACCGTATCCCCAAAATGACTGTAAGCAGTTCTGGACCTTGAATCAGCCCAAAATACGCTAGCCATACGATTATCATCATCAAGTTGTACAGCATAATAGAACCCAGGATTCTCAGCCTGCATTTTCTTGAAATAATCCAGCAGGTTCTGAGCATCCCTACCTAATGTCCTTTTCCGAACAGCATGTCTACCAACATAACTCACTGGGCCTGAGTTCTTAACTGCACGATTTGATTCCAGAATAGTACTCTTAGCACCGCGGTTTGTTTCTACAGCAACATGATTTCCATCCATTGAAACAGACATTACACCACTCGGAACAACTCCCACCCCTTGATAAGTTTCAGCCATATTTTTTTCAGCACCTGCAAAATGCCTTCGGGGTCGAAGGTAATGCACCTTGCTAGGACCCATAGTGGAGTGACTATGTTCCTTCACAAATTTTGTCACAGCCCATTCAACATGGTTCTTTGATTCTATTCTGAGCATTGCATCACAGCTATCACCGGGAATTCGTTTTAAGATATCTCGAGCACATCCAAATTCTCGGGCAACAACTGCTCCATCAGACTTTGGCCGGATATGCTGAACAACATGGGTGCTGAAACCCACACGCCTGGCATACTCATCATAAAAGGTCTTAGCAGCATCTTCAGAATCAAATTTCATACCCACATGTGGCTCAGCATCCACATCATCATCTGGAACCACAATTCCAGCACTGTTTAATTCTCCACCTTCATTATATTCATCGTCCCCATCATCAGCATCACCATGTTGGCCCATATTCCCCTCTTCCACGTCAATGGCTTCAACATCCATACCAAAAAAGAACTTGTAAACTTATGTTGTGAATATTTTAATCACTGGACAAACTCAATAGGAATGCTCTGCATCTTTATTCATAGATAATGGATTAATGGTCCTACTCTGCATGGTAATTCGATTATTTGAGCAGTTAGATTCATTTTATAAAAACATAAAACAATACCATATATCAAAAGTTGAGATCTTTTTCTTCTCTTTTTTTTGGTGGTCTTGTGAAAGCAGCTTACTATCATATCAAGAAAAGCTGGGGACGGATGAAGGAGAAAGGGACAGAGGCTAATACTCCAAATGATTGTTATTCAAACAATGAAAATAAAAGAGCAGAATAAAAAAAAATATTGGAAAACTTGCCCACAGGATAAAAATTACCTAAAATTTTAATCTAACTGTGCATGTTTTCCAATATTGTTTTAATTGCAATTTCATTATTACTGTATACAAGTAGAGTTTTCCTACATGTGACAACAAATTTATGTCAATAGTAAATACCAATATAAGTGAACACATGGGATAGGATGGAATTAAGAAGGACCTATCGCTAATTTACTCTAGAGTCCTGCTACGTATAGCGAAAGTTTCTGCCAACTTACAAATGCGAACACAACATGATTGGATAGAATTACAAGGTTGGGCAAAAATAAAGTCCATAAATAAAGTCGAAAGATATATAATTTCCTCTATTCTATTATTGCTTAGAGTTTTCGCAAATTGTCTACATATACATACAAAATCATATTGTTTAATAGATTTTGTGTGAAGCCAAAAATAAATGTTAAAAATTCAAACCCAGATACAATTTCATGAATAAAAATCTATACATACCTGGAGTTTCAACAAATCTCCAAAGAAATCGCGAATGGCAGGCTTCACTATAGCTGGATTCCATCAAGGAGCTCAATTTTGAGTGCATGAACTTCATTTAGGGGCAAAATCAATGAGGAGAAAGAATAAAATGCTGCCAAATATGAAGAAATAAACGACAAAGAAAAACAAAAAATTGCTTGAACTTGTCCCGATTTCTTAAATTCCAGATTAATTCTTATTATTATTTGATTACTTAATTGATCTACCTGAATCTATTGGGTTGAAGTACATAGCATAGTATGGTGTACCTCGACTGCTTTGCTGAAGGAAGACGATCCGTCCGTCCGGGTTTTAACAAGTTGCGACTAATCTGGGTAGGCAACATTGAGCTTACTCAATCTGGTTCGTTCAACTCAATTTTATCTAAGGGCTAGAAATTCGATGTGTTTTATGATTTTGGGTATTTCTATTTTACCGTAACTTCCGTTTTTCCCTCCTGCCTGCTTTTAGCAGTTTCCGCTTTCCACCTCTCTTTTTTTTCATTTTTTTTTACTTTTCTTTTCTTTTTAATGCTTCCCTACATTCCGAATTACAAATTTTCATGTTTTTTTATTTAGAATTAAAGTTTTATGTAATGTCAGCGTATTGATTGATGTTTAGATTATGACACTTTATTAATAAAATATTTAAATTGAACATAATTTTTTTATTTTAATAATACTAACTCATAATTTTGTATGAAACACGAGTTTTGTTATAAGATTAATAGACTAATATGGGATACGATGATTTGTAAAAAGAAAATTATTTTTTTTTAATATATTATTTAACTAATAATGTATAATTAATTGTTGATGAAAATTTAAAGACTAAAATATAATTTTGAAACCCGAAGTTTGTAGAGTAGTTGACGTTTGCACTCCAATGTTTAAAACATATTTAAGTGCACCCCAAAAAATTTCTCGATAAACAAAATGCACCCTGTGAGGGTTTAACCGTTTAAAGTGGGTTCAAGTTTCTTTTCACTAAACAAAAATCCACCCTAACTATCCGTCCGTCGTTGGCTTCTAACAAGTTATGACTAATTCGGGTAGGCAACATTGAGCCGAATCAATCTGGTTCGTTCAACTCAATTCCAACTAAGGGCTAAAATTTTGATATGTTTTGTGATTTTTTGTCTGTCCATTTTACCTTGTTTTAGTTTTTCTCTCTTGCATGCTGCTTTCAGCAATTTTCAGCTCTCTTTTCAATTTCTTTTTTACTTTTCTTTTCTTTTTAATGCGTCCCTACATTCCAAATTCCAATTTTTCTTTTTTATTTAGAATTAAAGTTTCATGTGTTGGGTCTCCACTTTTTGTGTGATTTTGATAATAACAAACAAAATTAGGAAAATAAGAAAAAGAATGAAAACACTAGAATCCTCTCCATAGAATTTTTCTTATTTCTTTTTCTTATCTTAACAATTAGTCCAAAATCTCTTTTCCAACTTATTGAGTACATTTCTATTAACCTTGACAATTTATGTCAAGTCTTGAGAAAATAAACTCATAGAGTAACATTTCCGAAGGCAAATGAGTTTATTTAAATGATTTTCATCATCACTCCATCTTTTATAAAATGACTAACTAAACATAAAGTTTTTAATCATTTGGGTCATTTTTATAAATATCATTTCTTGAGCCACTTCAACATTATTTCAACTTGGCTCACATGGGTAGAAAAATTGAAAAAGAAAATGAGACTACTGTCACACCCCCGAAAATCCACCTACTAGCTTCTTTTAGCCAGGTCGGACTTCGTGCTGACTTGTATAACTTTATTCAAAACATTCATTAACTTAAAGGTAATGTACACGATAAGTTTCTATAAAAACTCGCAATATATAATGGATTTGAATCGTATATTGAAATCTTAACTTCTAATAATCACAGTAAAGTGCGGAAAAGTGATAATATTATAAAATATAATTTGTTCATTGTTACAACATTCACATGTTACTTGTTCTTATTACAAATAAGTCCTAAAAGACTTAACCACAAATCTCCATTTCTCTATCCGAGACTTGCAGTATTAGCAACCAGTTAGTTCTCAAGAAAGAGGGGGCTTTCCGTTAAAACGGCGCGCAATTAAATGACCTAACCCCTTTCCTCGTCAGAACTTTCTAGACATTGCCAATAATGTTCATCTAACATAGTTAAAATGACTTCTACATCTTCAACTTAAATCTTTATACCTCTGTAACTAAAATGTCACTCATATCCATAACTGGATAGCACCTGACAACTGTACCTATCAGTTTGCCATCTATTAGATATTCCATAATATAGAACTTCTATCTATCCAAGGTTCACAGTATCCCATAACAGGTACTAGTTCCGGTCAGAACGTTGTCTGTGTTTGGATACCCTCACTTGGATGTATAGATTCATATCTAATGAATACCTCTTTCATATTTATATTCCCTATCTATCTGACATTCACAGTATTAATGATAAGATTGTCCATAGAACTGAGGGACGCATTCCGGTAAAGATGGCACCTTACCGGCGCTCATTAAGTGTAACCTCAGAGCTTATAGGACTTTCAACATCATTTAGATACCCTCATTCAGATGTATAGTTCGTATAGATATTGTATCTAACTTAGTACAACTATGCTAAATAAAATAAAGATCAGAGTACACCGCAATCGATGAAATAAAGGATCATAATATATTACATAACATTTGGTTCGATTACATTGTTTTCAGTACTAAGTTATTACAACAAAAGCCTTTAAAAGACTTAGATTATTCAAAAGCAGTTAATAAAACTAGTAAGCATGCCCTTTTCCTTTATCTGTCCCAGAAGTGCCAGGGATATCATTTAAAGCTGCAAAAGAAGATATGCGCAAGAATGAGCTACAAATGCTCATCAAGTTCATTTAAAAATGTAAACACAGTATGTTTGATTTGAAAGATGTCAGGTGATGTATAATTGATACTGAGGGTTCTGTACCGGAACCATATATTTCAAATTGTCCTGTCAGTCTTCAATGACTTAGAACCTCTTTGAGTTCAGATATCTGGTAGGTGATCAGCCTCACCAATATCCTAGGAGTATGCATATCATCCTACCACATTTTTGGTCAATTTAAGTTAATTGCCAATATTGGTCAATTCATTTAATTGCCAATTTAAACCTTATTCGAAGGTTTGTCGGACCACCTTCCATCCACGGTGTCCCTTTTACTCGGTATAGATGTCGTACCAAAACAATTTGGTTTGACACAATAATTTTAAGCTCAAACAGTCAATAAATGATTTCATTTCTTAAGTTATGCTGAACAAGTAGCAATAACTTCACAATAATTGATAGCAAGACATAAATGAATTGCTTAAATGTAACAAGGTTCGGAGACTTGCCTCGTATATCTTTTACAGATAAATATAACAGTCTACACGTTCGTCGTAAATTCTACACGATTATAAGTTCATGTAGACCAATTAAGCGTTTAACGATTAATTCTTTTAAGTTTTATTTCGGGTATCATAACCGCATATAAATAAGACTTCTTTTATAATATATGAAATAATTTTAGCAGTATAACTACTTATAGAATGAATATTTTTCAATTATATTAAAAATAAATTGAGCATTATAACTGCATGCAAAAAATGAATATTCGGCTTTTATATTTGAGAAAATTTCAGCATTATAACTGCTTATAAAATGAATATTCGGCTATTATATTTGAGAAAATTTCAGCATTATAACTGCTTATAAAATGAATATTTTTACTAAATAGTTGAAGAAATTCGGACATAGTAACTGCTTATAAAAGTATATTTTCTAATATATAAGAGAAATAAATTGGACATTATAACTGCTTGTAAATAGGACTTTTGTACTATATACTTAAAATAATTTGGACATTATAACTGCTTATAAAAGTATATTTTAACTAAATATATAAAGAAGATTGAAAATAATAACCACTAGAGTAATACCTCTTGTAGTTGCTAGCTTTACTTCCAATCACGCAGCGCTTCGATGCTTATAAAGTAATTTTTATCTCACAATATCTCTCAGAATATAAATATAGAGTGTTTTTGCTCTTGAACTGCTCTTGAAAAGTAGTAAGGAATGAATGAACTAAGCTTGCTATTTATAGAAAAACTAAGTTTCGCTAATTGCACGTTAGGGGCTCGGCTTATTACACTTTGCACCCGGCTTATTACACTTTGGTACCTAGGTTAATTACACTTTAAGCTAATAAAAAGTGGTTAATTACACTTTAGTACCTAGGTTAATTACACTTTAGTACCTAGCGTGTGCCAGGCGTAAGCTGGCGTGTGCCAGGCGTAAGTTGGCGTGTGCCAGGCGTAAGCACGACAAAGCGTAAGCACGACAAGGCGTAAGCACGACAAGGCGTAAGCACGACAAATCACTTTGTCATTTCGAAGCACGACACAACAGCTTACTAAAAATAATTTGTCAGGACGCTTCTCGGTGAATTCGCCGGAAGTACGACAAATCATTTTGTCCGTGTAAGCACGACACAGCTGCTTGGCGAAAATTTTTTATTTAACCAAATTTATCGTTTACACGATATAATCACAAAACACCTGCTTCAAAATATCATTTGGATCTTTATTTAAGCACATATGATACAAAATTTGAATCTCATTGGGGTTTAAGATTTTAAACTTCTCGATACCTAGTTTTAGGTCATTAAATTAGCTTCTAACCATATACGATCGTATTTATAAGCCTTATAAATATTCAGGGTATTACAACTACTCCCTCCCTCGTAACCCGACCAAATTGGAAGAAAAAGAGCCTTTGTTTATAACATGTGTGTAGACACCCAAAATTTTACATTTTGTTATCTAATCCTGACAGATGAGCAAAAGTGTCATTTCATTATGGCTACGAGGAGTTAGAACAGAGAATTGCAAGGCTTAGAATGAATATATGGAGTTGTCACGACGACCACCGAGTGACGAACTACGCGAGGCATGACGGTTGACCAGTTGACATCCATAGAAAGATCATTTCTGTAGTTTATTCTATCTTCCCAGACCCGGAATTGGCCAAACTTTATGTCATTATGTACCTCTCGGAAAGAGCTTTCCGGAATGGTATGATACGTCTCCCAACTCTTCGCGGATTAAAAGTTACGAATGTTTCAGCGAACAAGACGAAAAGTCGACTGCACAACACGAAAATCGAGGCAAGTGGGCCCCACCTGAGGCCAGTCGCAGGTACACCTGCGGCCAGGCCTGGAGCTTATATAAGGCAATTTTCAACAGATTTTTAGAGAGAAGAATTTTGTGAAAAAAGAAGAGGATTTAAAGAGAAGTTGGAGAAATCTTAGGGAGAAAAATACTAGAATAATTCTAGATCTATTAAATCTCATCATACTTGTAGTTAGATTGTTGTAAGATCTCTCAATTCAAAGCTCAAGGAGGCATTATTGTTTGTCCAAAATGGTAATGGCAATTTCACACGCAAGTGTATGCGATCAACAAGTAATACAGTGATAAATAGAGTGTTGAACCCACGAAGAATATCTATAATCTTAATTCAACTACTAATTATGAACCAACTCAATTTTATTTAAACAATTAATTCAAGGTGTGAAATCATTAAATTGAGAATAATAAATAAAATTCAATAAAGATTATTACCAGATTAGAGAATTAAGATCACAACTTTCCCCCAATGTATCATCTAAATTTCATCATCCTATCTTTCAATTAATCAATCATAATCAAATTGCCAACTGAGACATCAAATTAACCATCAAACTTCTTTTGATAGTTAGATGGAACCATTTATTCTAATTAATTCACTATATTCCTATGTGAAATAACTTAAAATAAATTACTGAAGCACAAGTTCTCATTAAAGTTGCATGTGGCATATAGGTATATTCATATCTTATACACAAATCAGGTTATTCAATCCGAAGAAGAATAATTAAGACACATGTTACTATATCCAGATCTAACCCTAGATTTCATCTTCCGAATTCATCTAGAATATATCAAATTAACTGCTGGCCAAACAATTATATCATGAAACACAAGATATAATAAACAAATTGGATATGATCAATAATAATCGAAACCAAAAACGAATCAACTTAAACTAACATTGGGTTCCGTTGCAATCTTAAGAAAGAATTAGTTCATAATGTAACAAGAAAACACCATCATATAAATATTAATCATCCTTGAATTATAAAAATAAAAGAATAAGGGATAGAGAATAAAATCTGTGTAAACAACTTTAATCCCCACGCTCAACCTTCAATCTTGGTCTTCTTTTTGTGATTTCCTTCACGAACCTTGGAAAGATAATCTGGATTTTTTAATCTCCCTCCTCCTCTGTGTACATCAGCCTCCTCTTCTATTTATAAGTCCTTGCACAACTAGGATTTTTACAGTCCTTAATAAACTCAGCTTAAGAAGTCTCTTAAGGAAAGTAGAACTCAGGCCAGAAAAACGCGCTAACATATACCAGCATCAGCGCCGCAACACCCAGTTACAGCGCCGTCACGCTTTCTCTCAGTTACATCAGCGCCGCAGCGCTCTATCCCAACACCATAGCACTTTATCCCAACACTGCAGCGCTGGGCCTCTGCCTTGCCAAAACTCGCGCGTTCGCGCACCAATGCCGTTGCCCATTGTCCTGACGTGCCTAAACCTTGCCAAACACAGACGTTCAACACACGCCGCTCACCAAATGTTGCATTTTGCACTAAATTTATGACTGGTCTTCATCTTTTACGGCTTTGCACACTGTTTCCAGAATAATTCCAACATCTGCATAAAATCGCTAATGCATAAAAACTGACTACAAATACTTAAGAACACACAAAAATAAAGAACAAAGAATACTCAAATCATAGGTATAAAACTGTAACAATCCGAAATTTTATATTATTTGAAAATATGCATTGAAATTGAATAAATATTTTTTTTATTGATTTTATTGATTTAAATTATCAAGTGATGGAATTGTTTTATTTAGATGTGTTTTAATTAAATTTAAAAGAGTTGTTGGTAATTATAGTGCTAATATTCTAGTTTAATAATTAAATTAAAAATGTGATGATTTATTAAATTAAAATAGTAGTTTATTTGTTAAATTAATGTGTTATGTTAGTTGAATTATTTAATAAAAACAAGGGTGACATGTAACTTATAATAAAAAGAATATTAAAATAATTTAAAATGAGTTTTAGGGAGTCTAGCCAAACATGGCCTTGTCACTCTTGGGTTAATGTAACTGATAAACCTTTGGTTTTGTTTAACTGATAACCCACATATCAGTTTTTACGTGCTTTATTTGGCCAAGGCTTAGAACACAGAACCTTGAGAGAAGAGAAGAGAGAAGAAATTCTCTGTGAGAAAGAAGAAACTTTGAGAATCGAGAAAAGATAATTAGGCTATCCTAATCATCTAGTCTAAGGAAGAATTAAGGTAAGCAATCTTGTTAAAGTTTCTAGTTCTTAGTTTTATTTTTCCAAATTCACTGTAAATAATTTTGATGGTTAATTTGTGAATGATTGTTATATATATGTTGGAAGGTGTTTATAATTCGTTGTATGAAAGTTACAAACGATTTTCAGAAATTAGATTGTTATAAAACAAGTTTTAAATGGGAATTTGTGTTCTTGAGGAATATATTTGTTATAGTGGTTTTAGAATTAAAAATTGATGATTCAATCATGTATTAATCTGCAAATTGAGAGTTGTTTATGATATTACGTTTAAAAATAAAAACAATGCAAGTATTGTGGATTGATTTGGTTGAAAATTGAGTAAATAGTGAGTTGCTTCACTAAATGTATGAGTTTTTTTGGAAAAATAAGAAAAATTTGATTTAAATCCTTTGGGTTTTGTTATTTTGTTTGTTTTAGGTTGTTAGAATTGGTATATGGGTGCTTAGTAATGTTTCTAAGAGGTTTATGATAATTGGGTATGCTTGAATTGGTGTTGATGCTAAAAAATTCGTGTTTTGGGCTTGAGCATTCTGCAATTCACGAACTGCAGAATCTGGGTTTCAGGTTCACCGCCCCGGCGGGCTCGTTATACTAGGTTTGTCGCCCCGACGGTGTCCCCGCCCCGGTAGGCTTATTGTATTAGATTTACTGCCCCGGCGGTATCCTCGCCCCGGCAGGAGATGCAGAAAATGTTTTTTTTTCTTCTTTCTTTTTGGTCATGTTATGTTATCCTATGCATGTTTAAGCTTAGACTAGTGTATTAATTGAATACTAAGATATTGTGATGAATGGTAAGCATATACTTGATGATTATAAAATATAAAGTTGATGAACCTTAATTTAACATTAAGTTTTAGGAATTCTTAAGTGTGATATTGTTATAATTAAACATGTAACTTCTAAAGTGAGTTTGATAATCAGAAAACAATTGAGATATTAAGATGAGGTTGGATGAGAGTGAATTTTGAAGTGTTGAGAATATTGTAACTAATCATTGTTATTCCTATATAAACGTAATGTGTAGGTTGTTTAATGTACGTGATTTGTAAGTAAGAAAACTACGCACGAGGCAAGTTTCTTACCCTTAATTCTTTTATGCTAAATGAGTTTCTAACCCCAAGCTTATTTAACGCAAGTTTTTAAGTCCTATTCTTTCATTTAGCAAGTTATCATTGCATATCATAAACTTTTGACTTTTGGATTCTCGTTGTTCAAAGCTCAAGTTAATTGAAATCATTATTCTAATACCTTGGATATACAATATCTATATCATTGTATATCACTGTTGTTGATCTTTGATCATAACTTATGTTGTTTAAATCCTATTTTGTTGAATTGAACTCTTGAATGACAAAACTGAGAAGAACAACCCTAGTATAGGGGAATACTTACGCGAAAGCGCTGAATGGTTGTGCACAATACATTGTACAACGGGCTGATCACCCTGAGTATGAGATGGTTAGTCCAGTTATAGTTTATTAAACTGTTAAAGGTTATAGCAAACTTACCTGTTAACCTAGTACATGGTTCGTGGTCTTGCGACCCTCAGTATATCTTAATGTTCTAGTGCATCCTATTGAGTTTTTCAGATGTTTCTATTCTTGAATATTATTAACAAAGAAATTACACCATACAGATAAATTTATTGTTGAAAATGTTTATTATTATCTTGGTGGGCATTTGTTTTGCCCACCTTTGCATACTAAACCCTTGCAGCTAAAGCTGAGAGGACAGATGGGTCGTCTACTAGCAAAGAAAAAGAAAAAATGAATAAGTGACGATGTTTTGCTATTATATGAAGACTTGTTTACTTTTATTTATGTGGTTGCATAATTAAGACTTATTAGTTATTTATTTTCCGCATTTTAAAGATGTAATAAAGGTTAGAAAACCTGGGACTTATTTTGAACAGCTATGTAACCCTTTTATGGGAGATGTATTTATTCTTCGGTTTGCTTTACTTAAATCTTTTTGTTTATGGTTAGATAGTTGTTATGTATGAATAGTGGTTTGAGGTAACCCGGATTTGAGGGTGTCACAAAAACCCACTCATCAAATACCCCCAAACTTGAATATTTGTTTGTCCTCAAGCAAACTCCTAAAACAAATCAAAATCAGCTTACCCTATACTATATCAAACAATGAATTAACATAACTTAAATAATGGCCTCAAAACATTCCTCAAATACTTAAGAAAATTTCAAAACATGCAACATTCAATATCCCAACACCTTCATTAATTCGTAACCACTCATGATCCTCTACGTGTGTGGGTGTTCCATCTTATTTAAACTAATCAAACCTAAATCAGTATTCTAGCCAAATGCTACAGAAAATATCAATATCCACTCTATACGTTTAAAGTTCACATCATCAACCACTAAAGAAAACAACTTATAAATTAGGCAGTCACAAAGAGTAATTAACCTCAAACTAAACTTATTCATATTATACCCCTCCCCAAGTATCTTTTTTTAACCCTTTTTCTTCAAACTAGTGAGTGCATTTTATGTTCCATCCCACTATCCTTTGAACGAGTAAGTTTTACGCTCCATCTCATTTCTAGCAACTTAGGAGGTTTTTTTTAACATTCCAAGATTCCCCCAAACTTATATATGTCTATACTTAGTTTCAAATGATGATCTTCCAAATTTCTAGAGTTTTAATATTAACCTTTGCACGCATTCAACTCTTACACCTTTCTAAGTCCAATTAGCTAAACAGATGAATTAAGTGCATTAAAAGTGTAAAGGATCACAAATAACAACAAACCAACTAATGAGTCAAAATATACACATGTATATTCTCAATTTCCACGAATTTCATCTTTTCATTCCCCTCTTTTTTTCATTGGCCACATCAAGTTCAATTAACTTATCATTCAATTTAACTAAAATGCAACTAACTACACAAACAATTAAACTAAAACAAAAATGCAACTAACTACCCCCAAACTTAAAATACACATTCTCCTCAATGTAAACATAGAGAGAATTAAAACGTGAGGACTTCCCTGAATTTCTCTACGTGGGGCTGTCAACATCATCCAACTCATCCACAACATCATTGGGAACATCAGAACAAACATGAGCATCCGAAACTGGTATGGGCCCCACATCTGTGATGGGCGCAAATTTTTTGAACATTTGAATGAATTTAGCATTAGAATACTCAAGATAATTATCCACTCGGCGTATTAGTTGATCAATCCGACGTGACTGACACCTATGTTCCTTCTGAAGTGCCTGATATTGTGAACGAAGCTCACGCCCTTGGGCACTCAACCGGTTCATCGAAGTTGGTGACACCGTAGTGCCTCGTGAATGGGAAACACCACCAGCCCAAATATTAGAACGGCGCATAACTTCGTTATCAATTAGTTCCTATGACACTTGGGTAATATCATCATCGCCCCATGTGACCTTAGCTTCCGCACACAAACTACAAATTAACGATGGGTACAGCAGACCGTTCGTTGAACCTCATTTGATGGTTGGCATGAGCTTCAGTCACCTGGATAGTTGGCAAGAGCTTGGCACATATGAAAGAATAGTATGATGTACTATATCTACTTAGTTCATTAGGCGAAAAATGAAGAATATCATCCCCTTTGATCGTCCAAAATGTTTCTAGTCGACACAAGGACTTGCACACTTTATACTAATCGAAATCCTTATCTCGATAGTCAGCAAACTCATCCTTGCCCTCTACGTCTTTGATCTACTAATAAGCATTGATAGTTGCCGCATCGAACGAGACAGGTTTTCCCCGCACTTGAATGACACTACCCTTAGTTTCCTTAGTATTTGCGATAAACTCGCGAACAATATTCACCATTGCGGCTTTCGACTGTTGCATAAAGTTCTCCCATCTGCGCGCTTTGATCATGGTTGCTATTTCACCATCTTGAGCTTCATGTGGTGCAAGACCCCGTTCCGGAATCAACTCCCTGTTAATCAAGAAGGAATAGTAGTGATCGGAAGCAGCACAATTAACGAATCTATGTTTATCATATGCTCTTGAATGCAGATCCACTAACTTATTGACGTTTGCTCGCTATATTGAATGCAGAAAACAAAACAACTCCACTGGAAATCTCAAGCAGAACTTTTGCGGTTGTCTGCTCTCCCCCATAATGCCCTCCGTAAACCGCTGAATGGCAATGATAAAGTATACTTGCTATCTCTTCCCAAGGTACACACTTTCACAACATCTGGTCCACACATTGTTTGAATAAGAAGGGTTCCTCTCACAAATAATACTTTACATCATGCAGAATTTTTTTTCTTTGTTAATAGCTCAAATCAGGAGGAAGTACATGGCTCACAATATAGTTTACATAATCAGCGTACCATGGTACTTTATTTATTACTGCAAATAATTGCTCGTCCGAAAAAGATTCATTGATTCCAGTGCCCTCTCCCTTTTGATATTCGGAGTTCTTGTGTCTAGAAATATGATCCGCCACTTGATTTTTTGTTCCCTTCTTATCTCGAATTTCTAAGTCGAATTCTTGCAATAAGAGTATCCATCGAATTAGCCTTGGCTTGGCATCCTTCTTTGAGATCAAGTATTTTATCGCTGTATGATCAGTGAATACAATTACCTTCGTACCAATGAGATAAGCTCTGAATTTGTCGAACGCATAAACTACGACAAGTAATTCCTTTTAGTTGTAGTGTAGTGTAGTTGAGTTGTGTTTCTGACAATGTTTTGCTAGCGTAATAGATAACATGAAATGTTTTCTCCTTTCATTGGCCCAACACTGCACCAATCGTATAGTTACTAGCATGGCACATTAACTCAAAAGGAAGGTTCCAATCCGAAGCAACTATTACTGGTGCAGTAACTAGCTTTTTTTCAGCTCTTAAAATGCCTCTAAGCATGCTTTGTCAAAGATGTAGGGTACATCTTTCTCAAACAGGTTGCATAAAGGCTTTGTAATCTTAGAGAAATCCTTGATGAATCGCCTATAGAACCCTGCACGACCGAGAAAACTTCGAATTCCTTTCACAGATGATGGCGGAGGAAGTTTTTCAATAGTCTCAATCTTCGCCTTGTCCACTTCTAATCCCATGGAAGAGACTTTATGCCACAAAATTATACCTTCTTGAACCATGAAATGACACTTCTCCCAATTCAACACCAGATTTGTTTTCACGCATCGTTTTAGTACAAGAATCAGGTTCTCCAGACATAAGTCAAATGAATCTCTGTAGACTGAAAAGTCATCCATGAAGACTTCGAGATTTTGCTCGACCATGTCGAAAAATATTGCCATCATACACCTTTGAAAAGTCGGAGGTGCATTATATAATCCAAATGACATCCTTCGGAATGCGAAAGTTCCATACGGGCAGGTGAATCTCGTTTTATCTTGGTCTTCGGGTGCTATAGCTATTTGATTGTAACCAAAATATCCATCCAATAGATAATAGAATTCATGCCCTGCCAGTCTATCCAGCATCTGACCAATAAACGGCAAAGGAAAATGATCCTTTCGAGTAGCTTTATTGAGTTTGCAGTAGTCCATGCATACTCGCCAACCGGTTACCGTCCGTGTCAAAATTAACTCATTGTTCTCATTCTTCACCACGATCATGCCACCCTTCTTTGGAACACATTGCACCAGGCTCACCCATGAACTGTCGGAGATTGGGTAAATGATCCCTGCATCCAACCACTTGATAATCTCCTTCTTGACCACTTCCTTCATAATAGGATTTAGTCGGCGTTGTTGCTCCACTATAGGCTTGGCATTATCTTCAAGAAGAATTTTGTTCATTATTGTCCATCCCAGTGCTGTTTTATATTCTCGAAGCACTCTCAAAAGCTTATTTTCCTGAAATTCGTTAAGTGCAACAAAAATAATAACAGGCAAAGTACAAGAATCACCTAAATACGCATACCGTAAATGATTTGGTAACAGTTTAAGTTCCAATGAAGGTGGTTCTTCTATAGATGACTTTGTTCGTGTAGACGAATTTTCGGAATGATCCAAGGCCTCATATTGTTGCTTGAACCTAGCAAACTTTGGAGGAGAATCTAGCAATTATAAATATTCTCGTGAAGCAAGAAAATCCTCACCAGAAGGATTAATAAGTGCAGTTTCTAGTGGATCCGTGAGACAGCTATCAATAAATACTTCATCCACTGCCTCTGTAATTGTATGTAGCTGAAAACAATCTTCTGTTTCACTAGGGAATCACATTGCTTTGAAAACATTGAAAGTTACCTCTTGATTTTGAACACGCATAGTCAACTCTCCTTTTTGCACATCTATTAAAGTTCTCTCTGTACCTAAGAATGGTCGCCCAAGAATAATTGGTATCTCACGATCTTCCTCATAATCAAGCACAATGAAATCCGCCAAAAAGATGAATTTATCCACCTTGACTAACACATCTTCAACTATGCCCTATGGATAAGTAAATGATCTATCGACTAATTGCAGAGTCACATTGGTAGGCTTCGCTTCATTCAAACCAAGCTGCTGATAAACTTATAAGGGCATCAAGTTGATACTTGCTCCCAAATCACGTAAAGTTTTTTTAAAAAACTGATTTCCAATGGAGCACGAAATTGTAAAACTTCCCGGATCTTTAAGCTTCGGAGGTAGTTTCTTTTGAAGTATTGTACTGCATTCTTCAGTGAACGCCACTGTTTCGAAATCACCCAACTTTCTTTTCCTTGATAAGATTTCTTTCATGAATTTCACATAAGTTGGCATTTGTTCTAGTGCATCAGCAAATGGAATATTGATTTGCAACTTTTTGAATATATCCAAGAATTTTAAAAACTGCTTATCCAGCTTTTGTTTCTGCAACCGTTGTGGAAACGATATGGGAGGTACCATAAACATCTGATTGCCTCCATTAACTCGTTCAACTAGATCCGTATCTTTCTTTTCTTTTTCCTCTTCTACTACACTATCTTCTTCATACACTTTCTTTGCAATTTCATCTCTTGCGTCAGATAACTCCTTTCCGCTTCGTAATGTAACTGACTTGCAATGCTCCTTCTCATCACTCTTGAAATTGAACTCTGTATTATTAGGTAAAATGCCTTGAGGTTTACTATCAACGGCTTGCACACTTTGCTCTATTCAATTTTCGAGTTTTTTAAACATCTCGTCATAATTGTTCATCCTAGCCTCGTTTTGCGCTATATACTTGGAGAACAACTCTTTCATAATTGGCTTTATCTCTTGCTGAGGTGGAATTTGATTCTAGAATCCCTGATAACTTTGGTAGTTTCCCATGTACTGTACTAACGCTAAACTAATGGTACACTGTTCACTCGGATGATCTCCTACACAAAGCTTATAAACTATGTCACGCCCCGAAATCCACCTGCTTGCTTGGTCGGACTTTGTGCTGACTTGTACAACCTTTACATACTACTATAGAAATCTTGACTTCTAATAATCAGAGTATAATACGAAAAAGTGATAATATTTACAATATCATTCGTTCATTGTTATAACATTCCCAAATAACTTGTTCTTATTACAAATAAGTCCTAAAAGACTTGAAAACAAATATCCATTTATCTATCCGAGACTTGCAGTATTAGCAACCAGGCAGTTCCCAAGAAAGAGGGGGCTTTCCGTTAAAACGGCGTGCAATCAGATGACCTAACCCCTTTCCTCGTTAGAACTTTCTAGACATTTCTAATAATATTAATCTAACATAGTTAAAATGACTTCTACATCTTCAACTTTCTTTGTACCTCCAGAATCGTCTGGTAATTCTTCGTTAGCTGTAATTTGTTTTAAGATAATTCCAAGAATGAGCATAAGATTACCCAACAAGTCTAACAGATATATATGAGAAGAGAATCACCTTTTCAAGATATATATACAGAATAAGCTGATACAAGATTTCAACGATTATCCATATAGTAGACTGAGTGGTTCCTAACCTGTGAACTAATGAATTAGTTCCCCGTCTCATCAACACTGCTACAATTGTATCTACAGTGTATACCGCTTCTACGATACATCTACACTGCGACAAATGTTACCTCAGTGAGTTAGATCGGTTTCCTAACACATCTTAAACTCCTGCCCATACAATAGAGTTGTTCAACTCAGATACTAACATGGTTTTCAATTAAAAATCAACAATCACTAATACGTTGCACATAACAGATAACAAGCATGTTAATGCACGGGGTGCAAAAGAAACAATACTTGCATAATAATAAACCTCATAAATAAGACACGTTATTGCACGGAGTGCATTTCAACAAATAAGTAGACTTGCCTGAATATGGATAATATGTTAACGCTAATTTTTCATTCCT
Organism: Aralia elata; assembly: GCA_034770075.1. Classification (NCBI taxonomy): domain Eukaryota; kingdom Viridiplantae; phylum Streptophyta; class Magnoliopsida; order Apiales; family Araliaceae; genus Aralia; species Aralia elata. Next base: position 41,317,789 of record CM068378.1, read on the forward strand.
CGCTCAACCTCCTGAAGTGTAAGCTCTAGAACTTTTATCCTCCAAGCTTTTCCTTTCCTTGGATTATGCTAGGCTAATTAAGTATTTTAGCGATTAAATCTTTTAAGTTTTATTTCAGGTATTATAACCGCTTATAAATAAGACTCATTCTACTATACATGAAATAATTTCAGCATTATAACTGCTTATAGAATGAATATTTTTCAACTATATTTAAAATAAATTTAGCATTATAACTGCTTGTAAAATGAATATTCATTTACTATGTTTGAAATAAATTGGGCATTATAACTGCTTATAAAATGAATATTCAACTATTATATTTGAGATAATTTCAGCATTATAACTGCTTATAAAATGAATATTCGACTATTATATTTGAGATAATTTCAGCATTATAACTGCTTATAAAATGAATATTCTTACTAAATACTTGAAGAAAATCGGACATAGTAAGTGCTTATAAAAGTATATTTTCAACTTTATAAGATAAATAAATCGGACATTATAATTGCTTGTAAATAGAATTTTTGTATTATATATATAAAATAATTTGGGCATTATAACTGCTTGTAAAAGTATATTTTTACTAATACATACATAAAAATGAAAATTATAACCACTAGAGTATACCTCTTGTAGTTGCTAGCTTTACTTTCAATCGCGTAGCGCTTCGATGCTTCGAAAGTAATGTTTTTATCTCACAATATCTTTCAGAATATAAATATAGAGTGTTTAGCTCTTGAACTACTCTTGAAATGGTAGGAAATAATGAAGAACTAAGCTTGCTATTTATAGGAAAACCAAGTTTCACTAATTGCACGTTAGGGGCTCGACTTATTACACTTTGTACCCTAGCATATTCTTAGAATATTCTTCTAAACTCCTCAATGAAAATATCTTCCAAGCTCGACAATGCAGCTTGAAATTGAATTTATCTTCTAAGCTCCTCAATGAAAATATCTTCCAAGCTCTTCCAAGCTTGACAATGCAGCTTGTCACCGTAAGCACGACAAATCACTTTGTTATTCCCAAGCACGACACAACAACTTGTCAAAAATAATTTGTCGGGATGCTTCTTGGTGAAATCGTGGAAAGCACGACAAATCATTTTGTCAATGTAAGCACGACTAAGCAGCTTGATAAAAAAAATTTATTTGACCTAATTCATCGTTTACACTATAAAATCACAAAACACCTACTTCGAAATATCATTTCAATCTTTATTAAGCACATATGTTACAAAATTCAAACTTCATTAGGGTTTAAGGTTTTAAACTTCTCAATACCTAGTTTTAGGTCACTAAATTAACCTCTAACCATATACGATTGCATTTATAATCCTCATAAATATTTAGGGTATTACATTCACCCCTACTTCAAAGAATTTCGTCCTCGAAATTAACTTTACAAATAACTTTAGTCATTCAATATTATATCTATAAATATTCGGGATATTACAAACCATTGCTATCTTTTGCATAGGTTGCTCTCCTAATGCATCAATTTTTTTCATTATTACTGCCATCTATTCTGCCAATGTTGTGACTGCACTAACTTCACAACTACCAATCTTTGATTGGTTAATCCTTGCAGTAGGCCATTGGTAGTTATTTGCCACCATTGTCTCTAACAACTCATAGGCTTCCTCACAATTCTTCCCCATTATACCTCCTCCCGCAATTGCATCAATATTAGTCCGCATTGCACTACACAACCCATTGTAAAATGTCTGCACTTGTAATCACTTTGGAATACCATGACGTGGACACCTTCGAAGTAGCTCTTTAAATCTTTCCCATGCTTCATATAGGGATTCAGAATCTAGTTGAAAAAATGATGTAATATCATTCCTCAACTTTGTAGTTTTGGCTGGTGGAAAGAATTTCACTAGGAATTTTTGTGCCAAATCATTCCATGTTGTGATGGACCCCGCCGGTAAAGAATGTAACCAACTCTTTGCCTTATCACGGAGTGTGGAAGGAAAGAGCCGAAGTCTAATTGCAGCTTCAGTAACTCCATCATACTTGAATGTGTCGCATATCTCTAAAAAGCTTATCAAATGATCGTTAAGATCGTCATTAGGCAAACCCCCAAACTGTATTGAGTTCTGAATCATTTGAATCACACCCGACTGTATCTCAAAACTACTTGCTTGTATTGCAGGTCTTCGAATGCTAGATTAGATTTTTGCTACTGATGGCATTACATAATCCCTTAACAATTTCTTTTCTTCAGCAATTATGACGCCCCCGAATTCGGGTACCTTTAAACCTTGAATATGGTGCTCCACGGTACTACCCATTTAGCATAATAATAATGACATAAATATAATTACTAATTATTACAATATGTCTTACTCTAAATCCCAGGTTCTCAGACCTTTAAATCTTCAACACATGATAATGTATATAATAATTATTACAATACTTCTAACTATTACAAATAGTTCACACTTGTTAGAGTTTATACCCTAGAGGCCAATTCTTTGACGTAATTGCTTAACATTTCTTTTGATATTTGATTGAATAAATGAATTATTTTATTATGGTTTCATTTACTGTGTTATATAAATGTTAGCATAATAAAAGTCCTTAGAATAATGATACAAATTATATAGCTTCAAGTATGTGACTTGAACATGAGATTATATAATTACAATTAGTATCATTACTCTTAAATGTCCCTAGTCGAGTATCATTGAGAATGGGACAACAATGATACATTGAGACTAGTATGTGGATTGACTGATGACCAAATCTCATTGGTCATTAATATATGAGATATTAAGTCAATGCATAGGTACATGTTAGAGAACAATGTACTGGACAGACCCATCATGAGAATTCTACGTGGAGCATTATGAAAAGTGTCATAAGCAATTCTCATAGTGACAATGATGTAATGGTCCTCCGACCTGAAATCACTATATTACTACACGAGAATTTATGTACTTTGATATCATCAAAGGTCACCTTTAATAGGGTGGACAATAAAGGTGATTATTGGGTACATCATGAATCGTGTGAGCAATATGAGTGATCTAGATGGAATTTAACCCTCCTATATATTAGAGGTGATATCCATAGGCCTCTTGATTGAGTAGGACTATGAAATGCATAGTCATGCTCAAATAGTGATTTGTTTAATATAGTCTACTCATTGATCGAGAAAACTAAGATTAAATTATGAAGAGTATGACACATTCCATGGCTCGAGTTTAATCTAGGATGTCAAGGTTAAAAGGATTAAATTACATTGAAACATTGGTCACGAAAAGGTTGCATCGAATCACCGATCTTATTATTACTTGGGTAGCAGTGATGCATTATTAGATGCCACTCACTGTTTATAATTTTATAAATATGAATTTAAAATTATTGCCAATATAATAATAACCTATAGGGTCACACACTTAGAACGTAATTAAAAGAGAATTAATTTAAATTGTAAGAATTTAAATATGTCAATATGATTGATAGTATTTAAATTACGAATTTAAATTAAAAGGATAATTTGTATATATGTATATTAATTAAGTAAGACTTAATTAAAATATAATATATATAAATTCGGATTTTACTTTTCTAATAGGATTAGGGTTTTGTTTAATTACTTTTTGGACGCTATATATATTTGATATATCAACAGTCTTGTGGCTGTGAGACCAAAGGAAAAACAAAACCCTAGCCGTTTTAGAAAAGAGAGTTGAGAGAAAAACTTCAGTAAAATCCAGATCTTGGCGGCTAGTACCGAAATCTCTTTGCTGCAAATCGTTTGACGGTTCGCGGGGCGTTCGTGTAGATACCGTAGAGACGCAGTTCCATTGGATTGCGTTGGAGATTCGAAGCCGTTCCAGAATTTCATCGTTCCATTCAAGCTCGGATAATCGGTAAAATAAATCTAAACCTCTGAATTAATTTGTTTTTCGCATGGATCCTGTTTTAGGGTTTCAAAATAGTTTTAAAATTTTTTAAATTCCGCTGCCTTTATGTGTCGAAAACCCTACAATGGTATCAGAGCTACTTGCGGAACGATTAATTTAGATTACGTGTTTTAATTGTATTCAATATATATGATGATGCATGTTTACCGATCTGAAACTGAATATATGGTATTCTGCATGTATGCGTATTCTGGAAAACCAGTAATATATATGCATGTATAAGATATTCTCTTAATCGTATCCTAGAAGATAGAATAACAATACAACTACTGCCCTAATTAGATTAGAAGAATGATTCGGTTTAATATGATTAACCTTAACTGGACATATATGATATGTTCTGAATGTATTGTTATTATGTGTGTTTTGGTGGTTCAGGGGGGGAACCCCCCTTGGACCCCCCGTCGTAGCGCACGATGGTCGTGACCCTAATATTTGATATTTTTTTATATATAAAAAAATTGTGTTATGTGCTTATTGTGATATGCATGGTGCACAGTTATGGCCCTTTTGACCCATAAGTTAGTGGTTTTTGCTTTTGAAATACGGCTTGCATGTCGTGCCTCTCTATAAAGTCTAATATAATATTCTTTTCTCATCTAAATCCCCTCGAATGTAACTCGAGATTTCTTTATCACATGTAATGTACAAATGTAACATATCAAGATGACAAGATGATGATGGAGAGGAGACACATACATGAGGAAGGGCCGAGGAAGCTACTATTTTGAAGATTTTTTTTATTTATCACCTTAGACTGACCTTCAATCTTTTCATTAGCTTGAAAAGATTGACATAGGGTTGGGCCATAACTGTGACACATTTAATTTTGCACTTTATTTATGCTTGTATACGATATAATATGATAAATAATGTGCATGCTTAATGAGATTAAAAATTGGTGAGATCTAAATTAATTAATAAAATCCCTCATAAAATTATTAAGTCTAAATCAGATGCCTTCCAATGAATAACACTCATCAAGACCTTGATCGATGGATGTAGGTTTGCCAAAGTAAAGTACCCTATTTATCTTGGTAAGATGCAATAGGATAATTATGATATCCAAATTGTTAAAATCATTGGGCCCGACTTAACTAAGTTATCTCAATAGGATTGTGGACTTAGAGGCATAGAGTTTGGTAGGTACCATTAGATGGACTTAGAACAAATGTTATTCACCAAACTATATAAGAGTTATATACGATATAATTGACAAAGGGTTGTCTACCTAAATAATTATGTTTTGAGAGAATATCCAAAGCTAACTTAAGGAATAATGAAATATGGATCTTGGCTCACTAGAAAGATTTAAATAAAAATGCTTTTCGAATTAATAGTGAGGGCTATTAATTTGAATAAAATAGTGGGAGGTATATTTTGAATGTACTATTATCAATTTCATAATATCAAAAACTCTACAATTTGACTTATTATTTTTGCACTTATAAATTATAGATATCAATGACAAACAACAACACAAATAGTCTTTCACTACGATCAGTCCTTGAGAAGGAAAAACTGAGTGGAATTAATTTTCTAGACTGACATAGGAACTTGAGGATTGTCCTCAAACAAGAGCGCAAGCTATATGTCCTTGATGGGCCCATTCCTGCAGCACCAGCTAATATTGCACCACGTGCAGAGCATAATGCTTACAAGAAGCATCAAGATGATGCTCTGGACGTGAGTTGTCTCATGCTAGCAACTATGAACTCTGAGCTTCAGAAGCAACATGAGTTAATGGATGCTTATGAGATGATCGAGCATCTCAAGAAATTGTTCGAAGGGCAGGCTCGACAGGAGAGGTATGATACAAGCAAGTGTTGTATCACTGCAAGATGGGTGATCGTGATCCAGTTGGTCCACATGTTCTGAAAATGATTGGGTATATTAAGTACCTTGATAGGTTGGGTTTTTCGATTACTCAGGAAGCCCAAACTGATCTTGTTTTGCAATCTTTGAACAACAACTACTCTCAATTTGTTATGAATTATCTCATGAATGAAATTGAGAAACCACTTACTGAGTTGTTGAGCATGTTAAGAACTGCCGAGAACAACATGAAAAAGGCAGGACCCGATCCCATAATGATGGTGCAAAAGGGGAATGCTAAGGGAAAAGGGAAAGGCAAGAAAAAGATAAGATCTAACTCTAGTGCCCCCAATTTCAAAAACAAACGGGCTTTAAAGCCTACAGGTGGGGTGGCTAAAGAGGGTGATTGTCACTTCTGTGGAAAACTTGGACACTGGAAGAGGAATTGTCATGCTTATTTGGAAGAGCTGAAGAAAAAGAAAGGAAGTGTGACTTTTTATTCAAGTATATATGTTATAGAAGTCAATTTGTCCACTTCTACATCATAGGTATTGGATACTGCATGTGATTTTCACATTTGTGTTAATGTGCAGGAACTCCGAAGGAGTAGGACTTTGGCGAAAGGAGAAGTTGACCTACGAGTTGGGAATGAAGCAAAAGTTGCTGCACTAGCCGTAGGGACTTATCATTTATCATTGCTCACCGGGCTAGTATTAGAATTAGAGGATTGTTATTATGTGCCTGCTATGAGCAAAAACATTATTTCTGTTTCTTGTTTGGACAAGAAAGGTTTTTCATTTTTAATAAAGAACAACAGTTGTTCGTTTTACTTAAATGAAATATGTTATGGTGTTGCACAATTGTTTAATGGTCTTTATATTCTTGATTTTGAAATGCCTATCTATAACATAAATATAAAATGATTTAAATCAAATGATTCAAATCCGACATATCTCTAGCATTGTCGTTTAGGCCATATAAATGAGAAACGCATATCCAAACTCCATAAAGATGAGTTTTTGGATTCATTTGATTTTGAATCATATGAGAAATGCGAGTCTTGTTTATTAGGCAAAATGACTAAAGCCCCTTTCACTGGTCATAGTGAACGGGCTCGCGATGTATTGGGACTTATACATAGTAATGTATGTGGCCCCATGAGTTCGTTAGCAAGAGGTAGGTTCTATTACTTCATTACATTTATTGACGACTTTAGTAGATATGGATATGTGTATCTTATGAGACACAAATCCGAATCCTTTGAAAAGTTCAAGGAATTCAAGAATGAAGTTCAAAACCAATTTGGTAAAAGCATAAAAGCCCTTCGATCCGATCGAGGAGGTGAATACTTAAACTAAGACTTTGATGACCTTCTAAAAGAGTGTGGTATTATATCACAACTCACTCCACCTGGAACACCACAATGGAATGGTGTGTCTGAGAGGAGGAATCGCACCTTGTTGGACATGGTACGATCAATGATGAGTCATGCAGATCTTCCAATAAGCTTTTGGGGTCATGCCCTAGAGACAATTGCATTCACACTTAACCGTGTTCCTACAAAGACGGTTCAAAAGACACCATATGAGATGTGGACTGGAAAACGTCCTAGTTTATCATTCATGAAGATTTGGGGTTACGAGGCGTTTGTGAAACGTCTGGCTTCTGACAAGCTCGGACCCAAATCTGAGAAATGTAATTTTGTGGGATACCCTAAGGAAACAAAAAGGTATTATTTCTACAAACCTTCTGAGAACAAAGTGGTTGTTGCTCGAACTGATATTTTTCTAGAAAGAGAATTTGTCTCTAAAGGAAACAGTGGGAGGAAAGTAGAACTTGAAAAAATTCAAGAACCACAAAATATCATTGAACCTGAGTTAGAATATGAGCAGGGACCACAAGATGTTGTGGAAGGTGAACCTGCTCAAATTACACAAGGCATTCGTAGATCTGGTAGGACACGCCAAGAGCCCGAGAGATATTATGGATTTCTTGTGACTTAAAACGACGATGTAATGCTCATAGATCAGGATGAACCTGCTTCCTACCAAGAAGCTATGAATGGACCAGATTCTGAGAGATGGCTTGAAGCCATGAAATCTGAGATGGACTCCATGTATACTAACCAAGTATGGACTTTGGTTAATCCACCCGAAGGGGTAAAACCAATTGGGTGCAAATGGGTTTTCAAGAAGAAAACCGACATGGATGGTAATGTACAAACCTATAAAGGCCGACTGGTAGCAAAAGATTTCAAACACTTTCAAGGTGTTGACTATGATGAAACCTTCTCTCTAGTGGCAATGGTTAAATCCATCAGGATCTTACTTGCTATTGCAGCCTTTTATGATTACGAAATCTGGTAGATGGATGTCAAAACTGCTTTCCTTAACGAAAATCTCCTTGAGGATGTGTATATGACACAACCTGAGGGTTTTGTCACTCCAAAGGATGCTGGAAAGGTATGTAAGCTGCAACGATCCATTTATAGATTGAAGCAAGCCTCTCGGAGTTGGAATCTTCGTTTTGATGAAGCAGTCAAAAAGTTTGGCTTTATAAAAAATGAAGATGAACCTTGTGTATATAAGAAGGTTAGTGGGAGTCACATTGTATTCCTGGTATTATATGTTGACGACATATTAATTATTGGGAATAACATTCCTTCCTTACAGGCTGTAAAAACATGGCTAGGAAAATGTTGCTCCATGAAAGATTTGGGCGATGCAACCTACATTTTAGGTATCAAGATCTATCGTGATAGATCGAGAAAAATGCTCGGCCTAAGTCAAAGTACATATATTGATAAAGTGCTGAAATGGTTCAGCATGCAAGAGGCAAAAAGAGGATACTTACCCATGTCTCATGGTGTAAAGATCTCTAAGGCCCAATGTCCTAAATCACAAAATGATGAGGAACGTATGAGAAAGATCCCTTATGCTTCGGCAATTGGATCTATCATGTATGCAATGATATGTACTCATCCGGATGTCTCGTATGCTTTGAGCATGACGAGCAGATACCAGTCGAATCCAGGTGAAGGCCACTAGACAGCAGTCAAGAATATCCTCAAGTACCTGAAAAGGACTAAGGATTCATTCTTGGTATATAGAGGTGAAGACGAATTGGCAGTAAAGGGTTTGTAGACACCCAAATTTTGCACTTCCTATACTGACCATGACAGGAGGGCAAATTCGTCCATTGGGCCGGCCTGCGAGAGCAAAGGATGGGCACCGGAACGAACACTCGACGTCACCGCAACGATTTGCAAATCAAAATCGACGTGACAGCAGGGCCGTCCGAAATAAGCATGCCCGAATGATGTGGCACGTCTCCCAGTGATTCCCGGACTGCAAAATACAAGCCTGTCGGCGAAAACTGACGTCACGACACGAGAAACGAGGTGCGGTTCGGAAAACGAGAAAATCAGCCCACCCAGCCGCGGATTGATCTGCGGCCAAACGATTAAAATAATAGTGGTGCGCACGGGACTCGAAACCAAGAAACCAGCTGAGTGCGATGGGGGGTGGCCAGCCAGCCGCAGATCAATCTGCGGCCAGCCGCAGATCAATCTGCAGCTGCCCTAAATTGCCTATTTCAGCTCAGTTTCTTCATTTTATCCAAGAGGTTGAGCAGCAGAAGAAGGAGGCGGCAGCAACTCGGGAAGAACAGCAAAATCAGCAACAATTAAGAGAGAAAAGAGAGAAAAATAGTGAGGAATTGTATCCATTTTGTGAGACTATATATCATATATTTCTACTCTATTCAATACACAAATTCATATATATTGTGTGGATTATTTGCAAAGTGAAAAATCCTTTGTTTTAGCATTTTGTTTTACCATTTTTGTTGAAGCTTTTTGTCATCCAAATTATATTAAATGTAGTTGTTCTTGTATATTGTTGTGAATCCATGGATTGAGGGCTATTAGTGAGGGTTCCAAATGGAACGAAATTCCTCCTAATGGCCCGATGATATCCATTTGGTGAATTTTTAGCTCGTTGTAATGATGTATTGTACATAGATTGTTTAGATTGCTATTTTTAGGATCTTGTGGGTGTGTAGCGATTTTGGATGTGAGCCTAGGAGCGCGACCCCGTGGTCCAAATCCGATGATGGACATCTATTGATATATGTAATAAATTCGATGTATCTTTCATTGTAAATATGTAATCGTTGGGCCTTAAAACGACGCCAAGGCGAGAATCGTGTTTAAGGCCCCGAAATAGTGAAACTTGTGATTGTAGGCATTTGGGGTTATTTTGATGGCTTACATGCCCATGAATAGCTCCGACGCGTGTTTATGCTCGATTTGATTTATGAGACGAAATTGATTTCAAAGCTAAATGATAAGATTTTCATAAAATCAATCAAACTAGGCTATTAGCATCACGAGGTTAATAAATGGGAAGTGCTAATGAATGTCGATTTCTATTTCAAACGAGAAAGCTAAAGAAAATCGTTTTCAAACATCACAAGAAATGGTTTCATAAAATAAGTGACGTTTTATTAAACCGGTGTGCATAGGGTTAAAGAGGTTCTAGAAGTTTCCCATCGTTTGAGTTACAAAAGCAACGTATAGATCTCGATTCCTATTTTGACGAAGGTTTAAAACTCTTGTTTTGCCAAAACGACACCTAACGAAAAATCTCATAGTTTTTGGACAATTAAAATCAAACCCTTCTTATAGAGAATCAAGCTTTCTCGTATAAATCGAAGGACATTCCGAAGCATTCTCAAATCAAAGCACGATTTTCCCTAAATGATTCTTTCATACAAACTCACCACAACATTCACGTAGGCACACACACACACGCGCGCATACACACACATTTCATGAATTAAAGGATAGGAGAGCATCAAGATTGCGGTAACCGTGTTTCACGGAAGTCGGGGGGTGCCTAACACCTTCCCCTCGCTTAAGCAAGCCCCCGAACTCTATGAATCTCAATTCGCAGACCAATTAATTCGGAGTCACATATGAGCCATCGATTTATAAAAAATGAAAACTCGGATGAGTTGGTACATCCATTTTAAATATACCAACTGGCGACTCTGGTCAATTGGCTTATCATAAAAGTGATCTTTCAAAACCCCGTCGACACTCAAGCCGACCTTTTCCCCAAAATCACCTAATCAAAAGGCTAAAAATCGGAAAAGACCAAAGAAGAAAAAAAAACCGGCGTCGACAGCTGGCGACTCTGCTGGGGACACATTAGAGGGCTTAAGCCGCGTACATGTCTTGATGCTATCCTATCCTTTAAAATTCACGAATATGTGTGTGCGTGCGATATTTTGATCTTTCGTACGTTTTGTTGTGTGAATGTGTGTTTTGTCCAAATGAATGAATGATTGAATGGGATTGCTTTACTTTAAAGTAATCATGTGCATACGGTGAGGACGATGAATGTGAATGTATGTTGAGAGTGTACCTCCTCCTGAGGCGAACCTGTCGGTTACTTATTACTGGACTCGAATGGGCTGCTCCCCGGAGATGGCTCAGGAAACGCACCACCCAAATCCGCTCCAATCGAAAGGATTCAGACGAGTAGATTGCGAAGATTTGGGGACCTTCATGCCGAAAAGCCCGTGAGAGTAACCCTAGGGTAGGTCAGCCTCTGATAAACCTAATGAAAGGGAAGCTTCTTCATGCCCTTTTATCGTCCAGTCAAATAAATAAATGTCATACAACTGTCATACCGTCATCATTGTAATAAATATGTCCTGTATCATGTGATTGCATCACCTGCACATATAAAGAGAATACTGACATGGTTTTGCAGGAAGGCAATCTGTGCCACGTACCAAGGTTTTCTAAAAACTTCTAAATGCTATCCTGTCATCAAACACTGACCTTGTTTTGCAGGATAAGATTAAGAGAACCGTGAAAGCGTGGCATAATGATCACAAAAAACCCGGAGTAGGGGCATATTCGACCACAAAAAAAAAAAGGGGGGGGGGGGAAAGAAAAAGAAAAAGAAAAAGAATAATAATAATCATGCATCAGTGTTGACATGCATCCGCCAACGTGTAACTGGCACAATACTAAACTACGGCCTTTGTTTGTTTTGCGAGATTGCCCCTACGACCCAACTAAGAGGCCGTAAAGTCCATACTCCATCCATCCAAATGGCAGAGGCCGATAGCCATGAAATTACAGTTCTGCCACTCCAACAATACGGTCGAATACGAATGATTCATCCTAGGACTGAGATTAGCCCTGGGAACGGGAATCAAAAAGATGATAGTAGTTGGAGACTCGAATTGGTCATCCGGCAGGCCATGGGAATATACAACATTAAAGGGCATAAATGGGACCTAGCTACGGGACTGCTGAGATATCTGGAAGTCGAAGAAGCCCACAGACAAATGAACGAAGTACATGGCAATTGTCGACGCCGGTTTTATCCGCTTTGTCCTTTTTTGTCTTTTCCAATTTTAGCCTTTTGGTTTAGATGAGTTTTTGGAAAAGGTCGGCATTGAGGTCGACGGGGTTTTGAAAGATCGTTTTTTATGATGAGCCAATTAACCAGAGTCGCCAGTTGGTATATTTGAAATGGATGTACCAACTCATCCGAGTTTTCGTTTTTTTATAAATCGCTGGCTCATATGTGACTCCGAATTAATTGGTCTGCGAATCGAGATTCATAAAGTTCGGGGGCTTGCTTAAGTGAGGGGAAGGTGTTAGGCACCCCTCGACTTCCGTGAAATACGGTTACCGCAATCTTGATGCTGTCCTATCCTTTAATTCATGAAATGTGTATATGTGTGGGTGTATGTGGGTGTGTGTGTGTGCTTATGTGAATGTTGTGGTGAGTTTGTATAAAAGAATCATTTGGATTTTTAGGGAAAGTTGTGCTTTAATTTAATAATGTTTCAGAACGTCGTTTTCTATTAATACGAGAAAGCTCCCTCTTTTCATGCAAAAGGTTTGATTTTCATTGTCAAAAACTATGAGGTTTTTTATTAGGTGTCGTCGTGGCAAAACAAGAATTTTAAACCTTCGTCAAAATAGGAATCGAGATCTATACGTTGCCTTCGTAAAATGATGGGCAATTTCTAGGATGTCTTTAACCCTATGCACAAAAGTTTACTAAAATATTTCATTTCATTCATAAAAGCCATTTTTGATGATGTTTGAAAATGATTTTCTTTGGCCTTCTCGTTTAATAGGAATCGACATTCATTAGCATTTTCAAATTTTTAGCCTCGTGATGCTAATATCCTATTTTGATTGATTTTAGGAAAGATCTTTATCGTTTAATCCTTTGGAATCATTTTGGTATCACGAAATCTAATCAAACATAAACACGCGTCGGGGCTATTCACGGGCATGTAAGCCATCAAAATATCCCCGAACGCCACAATCACGTATTCCACTAATACGAGGCCTTAAACCCGATTCTCGCCTTAGCGTCGTTTTAAGGCCCGACAGTTACACGTTACAAAACAAGCATCTTGAATCTATTACATACACCAAAACGTCCATCATCGGATTTGAACCACGGGGTCGCTTTCCTAGGCTCACAACCACGATTATTACATACTCACAAAATGAATACTACAATAATAACAACGTAGATTGCCTAACACATCCTAAAAATACAATCAATTAAACTACGCCTAATATATATCCATAAACAAGCTAGAAATTTCACCAATTAGATATCATCGGATTATTAGGAAGAATTTTGTTCCAATGGAACCCTCACCAATAATCCTTAATCCATGATTATTCAACAATATTCTTGAAAATTAAAATTTAATTTAGCCAAATGACATGATAGAAATTGCAAAAATAAGGAGATTTTCACCTTGCAAATGATACCAAGATTATGTAGAAACTTGTATATTGAGTGAAATATGAGATGTATTGATATAATCCAACAACAAGGGGAAATTCCTCTCCTTTCTCTCAATTGTTGCAATAATTTTTTGCTATTTCTCTCTATTTCCGAGCTAAAACTGCTGCTGTTTTTCTTCTTCTTCCGCCAAAAACTGCTCTCTCCTGTATGCTGCACGAAACTGGGCTGAAATAGGCTGGCCAGAGCCAGTCGCAGATTGATCTGCGGCTGGCCGCAGATCCATCTGCGGCTGGCTGGCCCACCTCCCATCGCACTCAGCTGATAGTGCTGATTTCCTGGTTTCCGTGCTGGCGCACCCACTTGGCCGCAGATCAATCCGCGGCTGGCTGGCTTGACTTTCTCAATTCTCGTGATACGCCTCAATTTTCGTGCCGTGACGCTGCTTTCCGCTAACAGGTTCGTTTTTTACAGTCCGAGAATCATTGGGAGGCGTGCCACACATTCCGGGAATGCCAAATTCGGATAGCCTTGCTGTCACGTTGATTTCGGTTGCAAATTGTCATGGTGGCGTCGAACGCCTATACTTTTTCCATCTTTTGCTCTCGCAGGCCGGTCCATTTGACGAATTTGCCGTCCTGTCAAAGTTAGTATACGAAGTGCAAAATTTGGGTGTCTACAGCTGCCCCTCTTTATCATGTTTATGAAATGTTAAATGAAATGAACAGGATAAAAAAACAGACACCCGATGTCTGAATGACACTGCACAGATACGATAATACACACACGATGCAACACACGTAGTTTATGGTACAACACAAGATGTAGCGCATGCAAACATTTGAAAGAGTGTCAATGCATCAACCCTCTGACCGTATTTGTTGGTCGTTAGGTTCACTCTTCCAATCTATCATCTCGTTCGGGGCCGGGTATCGTCGCCGGTCACCCATCTCGTGATCGCCGGTTATCGTCGCCGGTCGATCGTCCTGTCGGGGCCGGGTATCGTCGTCGGTCACCCATCTCGTAACCCCCGGTTATCGTCGCCGGTTGGTTATCTTGTCGGAGCCGGTTTTCGTCGCCGGACATCCATCTCGTGATCGCCGGTTATCGTCGCCGGTCGATCGTCTCGTCGGGGCCGGGTATCGTCGCCGGTCACCCATCCCATAACCCCCGGTTATCGTCGCCGGTTGGTTATCTTGTCGGAGCCGGTTTTCGTCGCCGGACATCCATCTCGTGATCGCCGGTTATCGTCGCCGGTCGATCGTCTCGTCGGGGCCGGGTATCGTCGCCGGTCACCCATCTCGTAATCCCCGGTTATCGTCGCCGGTTGGTTATCTTGTCGGAGCCGGTTTTCGTCGCCGGACATCCATCTCGTGATCGCCGGTTATCGTCGCCGGTCGATCGTCTCGTCGGGGCCGGGTATCGTCGCCGGTCACCCATCTCGTAATCCCCGGTTATCGTCGCCGGTTGGTTATCTTGTCGGAGCCGGTTTTCGTCGCCGGACATCCATCTCGTGATCGCCGGTTATCGTCGCCGGTCGATCGTCTCGTCGGGGCCGGGTATCGTCGCCGGTCACCCATCTCGTAACCCCCGGTTATCGTCGCCGGTTGGTTATCTTGTCGGAGCCGGTTTTCGTCGCCGGACATCCATCTCGTGATCGCCGGTTATCGTCGCCGGTCGATCGTCTCGTCGGGGCCGGGTATCGTCGCCGGTCACCCATCGCGTGATCTTCTTTCACTCAACACGTCAATTGACTGCAAGGGAGCAAGGTGGGACCCACCAGGGCCAGCCACGGATGGATCTGCGGGCAGCCGCAGATTGATCTGCGGCCAGCCGCAGATACATCTGCGGCCAAGATCGGGATGTATAAGCGGTTCGCCGCTTCCAGATCTGTCACTTTCAACTTCCAACTCACACATATTTCTCGCAATTTTTGCTTGTTCGCAAGGGCTTTTTGTCGATTTTTCAACTTTCCTGCAAAAACTGTTCCGGTAGGATTGATCTACACGCTACAGGTAACACTTTGACCGGTCACTTTTCAATTTCGTCAATGTTTTGCTATACATTTGACTATTTGCATGTTTAGAGATAAAATGTATGCTTTACAATGCTATGTAATGTACTATCATATATACATGCTATGTATTAACTGTGTGGGTCCTATTTTATGTTCATGAGGCGGTCCCACGTATATGTTTTGCTCCTTTTTGAAAGAAAATCATGCATTTATGGCATTTTACATGCTTTATTTACACATATGAATGCAAATATGATCTGTTGTGGCCTGAGTTCTTTGAAAAACATGCTTGGATATGCATGGGATGTCCATTTTACAAACGGAACTCTGCCGATTTTTTTTTTTTTTTACCATAACCATGCATTATGTTGCATTAATTATATGACGAGGCTAGAAATTTAGAATGTTCATTACATAATTTTAAAAGGGAACTTACCTTCTTTCTCGCCCGTTCTATTCCAGCTATGGATCGTGATGCGCCCAGTAGCTCTTCCGCCTCTCGGACTTCGGGTGTTCGACGTCGTAGGGCTGCACCTGCCCCTATTCCTCCTCGTACCCGTCAGGCTCGTCGTTTGGCGGAGTCTGTCATCCGTCCTGATCACCCGGACGTTGAGGAGGTTGTTCCTCCGGAGGTTGCGGTGGAGGAGCCGTCTTCCAGCACATCAGCTCCCCCCTCTCATCGCGCCTTATCCGGCGCTTCTGTCCAGATACCCGATCTATTGGGTCGGGATCTCAGTCGTCACCTCTCGGCATCTCTTGTTGCTAATGAGGTATACTCGATTCGGCTTTTCATTTGTTCTCGATTTCTCAATTTCCCTTCTATCTGGACTGACCCATTTGTGATTTTCACAGGTGCCCGAGTTTACCCAGCCGAGGGGTAACTGGTTCAACATTTACTCCCTTTACGCGGCCTTGCACGATGATTACCGCGCGGTGGTGGTGGACTCCTGGGGTTTTCGCCACTTCTTCACCATCATTCCCCGCCAGTGCCCCTGGGGCTACATGCGGGCTTTGTCCGAGAGGTGGTTTCATCAGACCCAGTCCCTTCATCTTCTGGACTGTGAGGTTGTGCTGACCCCTTGGGATTGGCGGTATATCACGGGGATCGAGTTCACCGGGTCCCGTGTCCCTCTGGACCTCGATATTACTCCAGCAGAGGTCCGCGCTCTTTTGGGCTTTGCATCCGATGACCGGGTCTTCAAGGCCCGCAGTATCCGGTCCGGAGCGTTAGCTGTTGATGCTGTCGGAGGTTTATACGCACAGCCTATCCCAGCGGATCAGGGCACTCGTGACATCCTACTACGACGCTTGTTCCTGACTATCATGAGGGGTTGTTTCCTAGGGAACAACTCATCTACCATCCATTTCAGCGTCGTAGGGGCTGTTCGAGATGTAGACCGGATTGGTGACTACGACTGGGGGTCGTTCACTTTCGCTTATTTCCTCCACGGTCTGCGTCTACGCTCAGAGGGACAGACCGATGCCTGGCTCGGTTTCTACCACTTTCTACTGGTGAGTCTTCTCCTCCTTTCTCTTACTGTATTTCTTTTCATTTCATCTCTTTTCTGTATTTGATAGTGACTCATGCCTTGTCTTGTTTCTATTCACAGTTCTGGGCTTACGAGTGTCTTCCATGTCTAAGGCCTATCACTACTCTGGGCCCGGACACTTATCCCCGGGGTCGACGGTGGCATCACAGCACTTTGGAGGAGGTCCCCGTGTCGGGCAGCTTTGCACATTGTCGTATTCAGCTGGAGTTGATCACGGCTGCCGACGTCGTCTGGATTCCCTACCTCTCCGAGCATCTGACTGTGGGGTTTGCTGACGGGCGTCCTTCCGGCCCGGAGTTCGAGCTTTCCACCCGTCGCCTCACTTTGCAGAGTGTTGGAGGCTGGGTGATGTATCTGGGAGAGCGCGCATTCAGATGCGTCACTGGAGAGATCCGCATCCCGCATTCCCTTTCTTTCACTACTTTCTGGCCGCTGGATTCTCAGCCCTCGGAGATCATGCTCGCCGGGGAGGACGGTCGGATGCTTTCCACAGGCCCCAGTACGAGCGAGGCTTTCAGGACTTGGTGGGTACCTCGTACCATCGGTCCCCAGACCCGGGCTACCTTCTTCCTCGGGGACATGGTCCCCGGCTCGGTGATGATGACTGACTGGGCAGCCTGCGTTCGGAGTCCCACCCACACTGAGCAGATAGACACTTTGACCCGCCAGGTGGAGCAGTTGTCGCTATTTCTTCGGGTGTTAGGCCGGACCCCGGAGGAGGCTTACGCCTACGATCCTGACGGTGCGGGCTATGATGCAGGCCCGAGCTCATCTGATGCCACCGCTCGGCCATACATCCCCGACATGAACTTTGGGCCCTCGACTTCGACGACCCGGGGGGATCAGTTCGAGGATCCCGATTTCATCGATGAGATTGACTTTATCTAGATCAGGATAGGATAGGGCTTTTGTACCTGTACCTGTTTAGATTTATTTTTCATTTCATGCACTATGTACTGAACTCATTTATTTATTTATGCACAGTTCTTTATCTTTTATCTCCATGAAATTCATTTGCTTTATTATTGTCTATACGATGCATGCTTTTTATTCATGGATAGAAAATGACCCCTGTACAGTCCTTTTGATACTATTTTTTCACAGATGACGTCCTCAGATGTCGTGGTATGCTTGGATTCCATTCCTCCTACAGGGTTGGTTGGCAGCCTCCTCCGTTGGTTAGACAGTTTATCGCCGGACGACAGGGTCATCGCAGATGGTCTTTTGGGACACTCTCGGTCCTTATTAACCTTTCAGGTGCCAGCGGGCTTCGTGGATGGTATTTTGAGATATTGGGCCCCTGCCCGTCAGGTATTTAGGTTAGGGACAGTAGAGCTGACCCCCACCCTTGAGGAGTATGCTCGCTTCACCGGCTTGCCGTTAGATGGCCCCTGTGCTAGGGTTACAGTTGGTTCCATGCGCTGTCATTTCTTGACTTTCACCGATTTGCGGAGGGCTGTCTTGTTACCGGTGATCACATCAGACCATATGGTTCCCCTTCAGTTCTTGATCGACCGATTTGGTTCACCCGACAGCTTTCGTCTTTTCTTCGGTGATTTTTCCGTGTCCGAGGAGCGCTGGGGTTCCTTGAGAGTAGACGTTCTGATGGCCTGTGTCGTCTCAGTTTTGTACTTGCCCGCAGGACCCGATCACTTGGACATGCGGGTGGTGGCGGCCGTTAGGGCCCTTCAGGAGGATCACACCATTTTTCCCATGATATTGGCGGATACTTACATGTCAGCATCATACTGTCAGTCCTTCCGAGGCAGAGTATTCCGAGGGAGCTCGACTTTGTTGTATGTGTGGTTCATGAGTCATCTTAGTCCCATCGGCCACTTCCGTCGCCAAGGGTTCTGCTTTAGCCATGACATAATCGCGCAGTTCTCGTTTTGTCCCGTGAGCTGTACTGATGTGGCCTCCTGGACATCATTTTTGTCTGTCATTGAGGATCCCTTTCATCTATTGGTCTATTCGGGCTATTGCTCCTTTATGAGCTTCTTGACTCATGTGCCTGGCCTGGACTTCATTCCCATTGCTGGCTTGAGGGGCGTGACCACTTATCATCCCCTGGCTGTTACAGGGCAGTTTGATCAGACACAGGACTTTCACCCTTTCACGGGAGTAGCCACCTACCGATTCCTTATATCATCCCAGACAGAGAGGGAACTATTGCGGGTATATGATCTTTGGTCTCGCAGGATCTCCGCCGAACATAGCGAGGGTTGCCACCTCCAGACATTTGCTTATGTGCAGTGGCTACGCGGAGATTTGGATCCAGCTGGTTTGAGTCAGTCTGGGGGCCCTGATGACTTGGGGATGATTTCTCCAAATGATACTACATACCATTCCGTCTCTGTCGACTCTGCCCCAAGTCGGGTTATTGAGGATACTCGACTCCGTCTGGCCTTGATTACTGCTGAGGCTGAGAGGGATGCCGCCCTTGTCGAGAGATATGAGGCCATTCGGGCTAGAGACGCTGCCATTGCTGACAGAGAGGCCATTGTACTTCAGACCGGGGCTGTTGTAGATGCTCATTTTGGGACGGTCAGCCGAGCCACTGCTTTACTGGATCGTATTGATATGCTGGGGCAGCAGATTGCAGGAGATGCTGATGCTTCAGATGTATCCACCACCTTGACCATCCTGCTTCAGCTAGTTTCAGATTTGTAGATTATTTTATTTCCTGCATAGACTATGTTAGTTCCATCAGTTATCAAAAAGCAATCTTGTAATAAAATGACTTATATATAAGACATGCATTTAAATTTTAGCCATTTTCCCCTTTTGTCGTATCATTGCCTTTCATTGGATCCCCATTTTATCCAGCTGACCCTGATTTTGACATTTCGCCTTCTTTCTCTTCTCAAGTCTTGATGGAGATTTGACAGATATTGCCGCACGCCTTTTGATTTCATCGGATTGAATCTCAGATTTTCGGATAACTGTTTGGTTGGATCAGGGTTATGTCCTTTGGGATGAAGCTGGTTAGGCAGTTGGTTTCGGGAAGGTTTTGAGGGTGTAGGAGGGTTTTATCTGGCTATCGAAAATTGGATTTGGTTAGGGAAAGGATTATTTTTTAAGGGATCGGACCGTGCCATGATGGCTGCCTACGTACCCCCACAAGTTGGGAGATCAGGTCCTACGTAGTTCGCTCTCAAGGAAAAAGGACCTGATGATTCAAGCATAAAACCGCTTCACCGAGTCAGAATTGAGGGGTTGTGGAAATACCTCACCATCCATTTCTTGCAATATGAGGGCTCCTCCGGATAGCACCCTCTTAATCACAAACGGCCCCTCCCAGTTTGGGGCGAACTTCCCCTTGGCCTCGTCTTGACAAGGCATGACTCTCTTCAACACCAAATCATTTTCTTTGAATTTCCGAGGTCTCATCCTTTTGTCATATGATCGAGAGATCCTTTGTTGATATAATTGACCGTGCCAAACCGCAGCCACCCTTCTTTCATCAATTAGGGCCAATTGGTCGTATCGAGTTTGCATCCAATCCTCCTCACTTATCTGAGCATCGATCACTATTCTGAGAGATGTCATTTCAACCTTGATTGGCAGAACGGCCTCCATTCCATACACCAAAGCGTAAGGGGTTGCCCCTGTAGACGTACGCGTTGACGTCCGGTATGCCAGCAGGGTGAGGGGTAGCAAATCCGGCCATCCCCGATGATTAACAGACATTTTGGCCATGATTTTCTTGATGTTCTTATTGGCAGCCTCCACCGCCCCATTCATTTTGGGACGGTAAATAACAGAGTTGAGGTGCTTGATCTTAAACTGGTCGCACAATCCCTTCATGAGGGCGTTGTTCAAATTCTTAGCATTGTCGGAGACCAAAACCTCAGGTTGCCCGTATCGACAAATGACATTATTCCTGATGAACCCAACGATAACCTCCTGAGTGACTCTGGGGAAAGAGGCTGCTTCTACCCATTTGGTGAAATAATCGATCATGACGAAGATGAATCGGTGCCCGTTGCTTGCTTTGGGCTCTATTGGCCCGATTACATCCATTCCCCACATTGAGAAAGGCCAAGGGGACGTCATACAGTGCAGTTCATTGGGAGGCGTATGGATCACATTACCGTGCACCTGGCATTGGTAACACCGTTTGACATGATCATCACAGTCAGCTTTTAAGGTCAACCAATAATGCCCTGTTCTCAAAATCTTCCTGGCCAGCATCGGTCCACTCATGTGTGGGCCACACACTCCGCCATGGATTTCATTCATAATCTTTTGGGCCTGCGTTTCATCCACGCACTGCAACAGTCCCAACCCAGCATCCCTTTTGTAAAGTGAATCCCCACTCAGGTAAAATTTCATCGCCATCTTTTGAATTCTCATCCTCTCAGTTCGACTCGCCTGGTCGGGAACGGATCTATCTCTAAGATATTTCCTTATGTCGTGATACCAGGGCTGCTTTGGCAACACCACCTCATCTGATAACACTGCCACATGCTCCTCATATGCCGGGGCACTCTGTACGGCTATCTCAATCTGTGGAATGTCCTTTCTTCTGATTATATGGATTAAGGCGGCCAGGGTTGCCAATGCATCTGCAAAATCATTCCGTCCCCGGGGAATATGTCGAAAAGCGATATCTTCGAACTCTTGCCTCAACTGGGTAACACAACGATGGTATGGAAGTAACCGAAGCTCCCTAGTGTTGTATGTCCCGATTGCCTGTCTGATCACCAATTCTGAATCCCCGAACACCGCTAGCCTCTTCACTCCCATGTCTCGGGCCAAGCGGAGTCCTAAGATACATCCCTCGTATTCAGCGGTGTTGTTCGAATTACTGAACTGCAATTTAGTGGCCACAGGGTACTGCTCTCCGGTGATAGAGACCAGGACCGCACCGGCTCCTGCCCCCTCGGCATTCATGGCACCATCAAAATACAGCTTCTAGAACTGTCCCTCGTCATCACGTTTTTCGTGCGATACCCAAAATATATCCTCGCCCGGAAGAGGAGTTTCTAACGGCTCCATCCCTCCTGACGGGGTTTCTGCCAACTGATCTGCAATTCCCTGCCCTTTCATGGCCTTCTGGGTCACGTACACCATGTCAAACTGTTGTAAGATTAACTGCCATCTGGACAATCGACAATTCAGCATGGGCCTTTCAAAAATATATTTCAGGGGATCCATTCTTGATATCAGGTACGTCGTATGCCCATGGAGGTAATGCTGTAATCTCCTGCAGCCCAGGCCAGAGCACAACAGGTCTTCTCGATGGGAGTGTAATTCTGCTCACATTGGCTAAATCTTTTGCTGAGGTAATAGATGGCCTGTTCTTTACCCGCCTCATTTTTCTGTCCCAACATACATCCCATCGCGATGGCATTTACCGATATATACATAAACAGAGGGATCCCATCCCTCGGGGGTACCAGCACTGGTGCCTCAGTCAATTGCTTTTTAATGGTCTGAAAAGCCTTCTGACATTGGTCATTCCATTCTTGGGAAACCCCTTTTCTTAACAGTTTGAAAATGGGCTCACATGTAGTCGTCAAGTGGGATATAAAACGGCTGATAAAGTTTATCCTTCCGAGGAATCCTCTTATCTCCTTCTCTGTGTGAGGCACTGGCATATCCACAATGGCCTTAATCTTTGCTGGGTCCAACTCAATGCCCCGATCACTAACCAGGAAACCCAAGAGCTTACCCGACTGCACTCCGAAAGCACACTTGGCTGGATTGAGTTTCAAATTATACTTTCTGAGCCGATCGAACAGCTTTTTGAGATGGGCTACATGATCAGATTCTTCCCTCGACTTTACAATAATGTCATCCACGTAGACCTCTATCTCCTTATGCATCATATCGTGGAACAAGGCCATCATGGCTCTTTGATACGTGGCCCCCGCGTTTGTGAGACCAAAAGCCAATCGCCTATAGCAGAAAGTGCCCCAGGGGGTGATGAATGCGGTCTTTTCCCGATCTTCTTCTGCTACCATTATCTGATGATATCCCGCGAAGCAATCCACGAAAGAGTACATTTCGTACTGGGCTGTGTTATCTACCAGGATGTGTATGAAGGGCACCGGGAAGTTATCCTTGAGACTGGCCTTGTTTAAATCTCTGTAGTCTACACATACCCTTACTTTTCCTCCAGGTTTAGCCACTGGGACTACATTGGACAGCCATTCCGGGTAAGTGGACACCATAATGATTCCCGCCCTGAACTGCTTGATGATCTCTTCCTTTACTTTTAGGCTCCACTCCGGTTTCAACTTTCTTAATTTTTGTTTGACAGGCCGGAAACCCTCCTTGATGGGTAATCGGTGTACCACAATGTCGGTGGACAATCCGATCATATCCTCATGAGACCAGGCAAAGACATCCTCATATTGTTTTAGCAACTCAGTCACTTCGGCTTTTTGGCTGGGGGTAAGGTCCGTCCCTATCTTGAGTTCTTTTGGCTTGTCAGGGGTTCCAATATCAATAGTGACGGTTTGGTCCAAGTTGGGTTTGGGTTTGTCCTCGACCCATCCTTTGATCTCTTCAGGCGCCTCGTCGTAATCTGTCTCGTCTTGTTCAATGCCCATTAAATCGAAATCCAGCTCAATGTCAAAATCATAATCATCATTCAAATTTGCAAGACCATTTGTTAGGCAAGGATTACTCAAATTGGTACACCTGACATGAAACAAAATACTTGTCATACATAAATCATTTTTCACGACGATCGCATTTTCAAAATAACACGAAGAAACGACATAATTATGCAGAAATAAAATAACAACAAAAATAAACTTCTTCATTCCCCCATCCTTTGGGGTCCACCACCCTGACGTCGGGTTTTATCCTTTTTTGGATATTACTGGCTTCATGGTCCAGTTGTCGACAGTCCGGCCAGATGAAATGCGCTGGATGAAAGGGGGCTTCACATCAGACACTTCCCCGATAATTACGGCTACGTCGCCTGAGTCCTCCCTCCTATTCTCTTCAGGAATGATCAGCCCTGCCCAATCGATGACAGGCACAACTTGTTGGGCCCCGGGTGGGGCGATAATATTCGTCCCCTCCCCACTACTTGTTGATTGTTCGGGGATGTAGCATTTGGTTTCAAACTCCTTTGCGACCTCCTGCAGGAAACTTTCCCTTCGGGCCGACTCATTACGAGCTGGGGTTAACTCTTCATTCCCTGCCCCAATCACAGGCTCGCTGATCCCCTACTTATTGTCGACTTTGGTCACTGGACTGCCCGCTAGTCGAATTGGAGCCGCACCCTGACGGTGTCTCGGTGCTGCGCCCCCATGGTATCCCAGCCCTGCTTTGCCTATCTGTTGTGGTAGGTGAATGGGCTCGGTAATTCCCTGATTGCTCCTTCCTAACCCCTTCCCAGGCTGGAAGTTCATTTTTATCATTTCCTTTGCCACAAAGGTAAGTTCGGGAGAGACCCTAGGTTTCACAGTTGGAGCTCCCAGGCATTTATAGTGGGGAGTGCTGATCTCCAGTGCTTGAAAGCTGGCAGGTGCTGCCGACTCATCCACATTGATCACTGGCAGGTCACTCCTAGGAGGAGAAGGGTCATCACGTTCGGCCGAGATTGTTACCAGATTCTCATCGATGATTAGCTTGATTTGTTGGTGGAGCGTGGAGGGAACTGCCCCGGCCATGTGTATCCATGGCCTCCCTAACAGCAGGTTGTAGCTGGCCGCGATGTCAAGAACTTAGAAAGAGATGTCAAAAGTACAGGGCCCTATCTCCACCGACAATTCTATTTCTCCAATGGTATCCCTCCGGGATCCGTCAAAAGCCCAGACCACCACATGACTGGCCCGTAGGCGCTTGGAACTGATGTTCATTTTCTTTAGCGTACTGAGAGGGCATATATTCAATGCCGATCCCCCATCGATCAGCACCCCATTCATGACATATCCTGAGGAGATTACCGCAATATGGAGTGGTTTCCGATGTCCCCTTCCCTCCTTGGGAATGTCCTCATCCGTAAAGGATATTGCATCGCTTTCCAATAGGTGGCCCACCAGCTGGCCGAAACCCTCCTTACTGATTTCTTTGGGCACGTATGCCTCATCCAGAACCTTCGTCAGGGTTTTGCAATGCTCACTGGATGACAACACCAAGTCCATGACTGATGTTAGGGTTGACTCCTGATTTAAAATCTGGATCCCCCTTGTTTCTGGGTGATCCATCCGTTTCAAAAATTCTACGGCCCTTTCCTCGGAAACCTCTTCATTTTTTCTCTTTTGGCTCTTAAGGACTCGCCCGGGAAGATATAAGGGGTTCCCCTTTGTTGTCACGGAAGCACAACTGGTCGCTTCCTCTGGTATTCCCCCATAATTCCGGGGTACAGTCTTTAGACTACTGATAGGGAGTTGCGGCCTTGCCGCAAGGATGATGGGCCTCGGAGCCGTCAACTTGACCGGTCCCTCCGTGCTATTCGTACTTACCCCTATCAACCTGATGGGCGCTCCCCCGTGCATTCCCATGATCATGTATCACGTTGATCATTTCCTCAATTTTCTGCACATAGTTCAACCTTGGCGGCCCCCCAGCCTCACTTGCCTCCGTCATATTGACTCCCCCTCCATCATGTCTTGGCAGGGGATTTGCCTTAACATTCGGGGAGTCTGGTTGTTCCACCACAATTTCCCCATTGTCGATCATGTTCTGAATTATATGTTTTAATGTCCAACAATCTTGTGTATCATGACCCGGGGAACCCGAGTGGTAGGCGCACCGTTTGCTTGGGTCAAATCTCCTCCCCTTCGGATCACTTGGGGGAGCCAAATTGATTATCTTCTTTTGGGCCATCAATACCGCCAAAATCCGCTCGAGAGGCTCCCCGAGTGGGGTGAATACTCGATTTTGCGAAGCCTCATATCTTCTTCGCCCCTCTGCCCTTTGATCTGTGAAGTTTGGCTGTCGGGATGGCCCCACCCTTTGCACCTGTACCGGAAGATGGCTTTCTGTTTTTCTGGATGACCCCTGTAGGATGAGGGATACATCCTCCTCCTTCTTCTTTTGGACCCTCCGGGAAGTGCTGCCATAGTTTCCATTCTGTATTTGCTCGGCAGCCGTTTCTAAAGCAGTAAAATCCCGGATTTTACCCGATTTCAACCCCATATCTACCATCTCTCCATGTTTAATCATTTCAGCGAAGGGTCTTCCAATCCCCGAGATGACCCACTCATAATACGGTGCCTCCTGAATGTCTACAAAGGTCATCACCATCTCTGATTCGCTCATCGGGGGGTTCACCTGTGCAGCCATGCCCCTCCATCGTTGCGCATATTCCCTGAAGGATTCCCTAGGTTGTTTCTTAACCTTTGTCATTTGATACCTGTCAGGGGTCATCTGGGTCTGAAAGCTGTATTGGGTTAAGAATGTATGGGCCAATTCTTCCCAGTTGTGGATTCGGGCGTTGTCAAGGCGGGCATACCAAATTCTTGCCTCACCCGTTAAGCTTTTCTGGAACAGCTGCATTCTCAACCCCTCGTCCTCGGCATAAGACCCGAGTTCTCCAATGTATATTTTCAAGTGGGTGTAGGGATCCCCCTTCCCGTTGTATTTTTCGAACTCAGGGATTTTGAATTTTTCTGGATATCTGGCTCCGGGGAAGACACACAGATCTGAGTAATTAACCCTACCCAGGGAGCCAATGCCTCTTAGGGATTGGATGGTCTCCTCCATATGTTTCATTTTTTTTCGAAGGTCGTCGGTGTCCCCCTCCTCTGGGATGGTAATCACTGTCCTGCTAAGTGTGGGAACGGCCCTCGGAATGACTGGCTCGTCCTTGAGTTGGGTTTGGTCATCCTTACACAGGTTTGTAATATTTTTAGGATGATTCTGGTCACCCCCGGGTGGTGGAAAATTATGCGGTGCCTGGTTCGACGGATCCTGTCTGATTAAGAACTGTTCCTTTAGCATCGTGGCCATTTCCATCATCTGCCTTTTAAAATCATCAAACTCCTCCCGAGAGATGGAACTATGATTGGGAAGATCAGCCATTTCAGAGGTAGAGACCTGGGCTTTCCTAGACTGCGAACGGGTTTGAGGAGCAATCCTGCGAAACAACGGTTCGAAGTTTAGTCCCGGGAAATGAAAGGATATGGATGCATGCTAAAGCTGTAACTTTTGCGTTTTGGGTTTTTTAATCTTTTTCTGCAAAATAGCACGTTAGTAGTCCCTTATTGCGATAATAAATGCCATTATGACTTATTATGCTTCCCCAGCTGTTCCCTGCAAAACGCAGCGGTTAGTAACTCTTTGACAGAAAGGGAGGTATAGATGAATGAGACCATGACATTTATACGCATGAATGTAAAAGGGCATGAAGAGACTTTTCCTGCGTTGGGTTAATCTGAGGCTGACCTATCCTAGGGTTACTCTCACGGGCTTTTCGGCATGAAGGTCCCCAAATCTTCGCAATCTACTCGTCTGAGCCCTTTCGATTGGAGCGGATTTGGGTGGTGCGTTTCCTGAGCCATCTCCGGGGAGCAGCCCCTTCGAGTCCAGTAATAAGCAACCGACAGGTTCGCCTCAGGAGGAGGTACTCTCTCAACATACATTCACATTCATCGTCCTCACCGTATGCAAATGATTACTCAACAGTAAGGCAAATCCATTCAAATCATTCATTTATTCGAAGAAATACATATTCACACAACAAAAGAAAAAATCAAAACATCGCATACACACACATTTTATGAATTTAAAAGGATAGGATAACATCAAGATCCGAACGCGGCTTAAGCCCTCTAACTCCCCAGCAGAGTCGCCAGCTGTCGACGCCGGTTTTATCCGCTTTGTCCTTTTTTGTCTTTTCTAATTTTAGCCTTTTGGTTTAGATGATTTTTTGGAAAAGGTCGGCATTGAGGTCGACGGGGTTTTGAAAGATCGTTTTTTATGATGAGCCAATTAACCAGAGTCGCCAGTTGGTATATTTGAAATGGATGTACCAACTCATCCGAGTTTTCGTTTTTTTATAAATCGCTGGCTCATATGTGACTCCGAATTAATTGGTCTGCGAATCGAGATTCATAAAGTTCGGGGGCTTGCTTAAGTGAGGGGAAGGTGTTAGGCACCCCTCGACTTCCATGAAATACGGTTACCGCAATCTTGATGTTGTCCTATCCTTTAATTCATGAAATGTGTATATGTGTGGGTGTATGTGGGTGTGTGTGTGTGCTTATGTGAATGTTGTGGTGAGTTTGTATGAAAGAATCATTTGGATTTTTAGGGAAAGTTGTGCTTTAATTTAATAATGTTTCAGAACGTCGTTTTCTATTAATACGAGAAAGCTCCCTCTTTTCATGCAAAAGGTTTGATTTTCATTGTAAAAAACTATGAGGTTTTTTATTAGGTGTCGTCGTGGCAAAACAAGAATTTTAAACCTTCGTCAAAATAGGAATCGAGATCTATACGTTGCCTTCGTAAAATGATGGGCAATTTCTAGGATGTCTTTAACCCTATGCACAAAAGTTTACTAAAATATTTCATTTCATTCATAAAAGCCATTTTTGATGATGTTTGAAAATGATTTTCTTTGGCCTTCTCGTTTAATAGGAATCGACATTCATTAGCATTTTCAAATTTTTAGCCTCGTGATGCTAATATCCTATTTTGATTGATTTTAGGAAAGATCTTTATCGTTTAATCCTTTGGAATCATTTTGGTATCACGAAATCTAATCAAACATAAACACGCGTCGGGGCTATTCACGGGCATGTAAGCCATCAAAATATCCCCGAACGCCAACAATCACGTATTCCACTAATACGAGGCCTTAAACCCGATTCTCGCCTTAGCGTCGTTTTAAGGCCCGACAGTTACACGTTACAAAACAAGCATCTTGAATCTATTACATACACCAAAACGTCCATCATCGGATTTGAACCACGGGGTCGCTTTCCTAGGCTCACAACCACGATTATTACATACTCACAAAATGAATACTACAATAATAACAACGTAGATTGCCTAACACATCCTAAAAATACAATCAATTAAACTACGCCTAATATATATCCATAAACAAGCTAGAAATTTCACCAATTAGATATCATCGGATTATTAGGAAGAATTTTGTTCCAATGGAACCCTCACCAATAATCCTTAATCCATGATTATTCAACAATATTCTTGAAAATTAAAATTTAATTTAGCCAAATGACATGATAGAAATTGCAAAAATAAGGAGATTTTCACCTTGCAAATGATACCAAGATTATGTAGAAACTTGTATATTGAGTGAAATATGAGATGTATTGATATAATCCAACAACAAGCGGAAATTCCTCTCCTTTCTCTCAATTGTTGCAATAATTTTTTGCTATTTCTCTCTATTTCCGAGCTAAAACTGCTGCTGTTTTTCTTCTTCTTCCGCCAAAAACTGCTCTCTCCTGTATGCTGCACGAAACTGGGCTGAAATAGGCTGGCCAGAGCCAGCCGCAGATTGATCTGCGGCTGGCCGCAGATCCATCCGCGGCTGGCTGGCCCACCTCCCATCGCACTCAGCTGATAGTGCTGATTTCCTGGTTTCCGTGCTGGCGCACCCACTTGGCCGCAGATCAATCCGCGGCTGGCTGGCTTGACTTTCTCAATTCTCGTGATACGCCTCGATTTTCGTGCCGTGACGCTGCTTTCCGCTGACAGGTTCATTTTTTACAGTCCGGGAATCATTGGGAGGCGTGCCACACCTTCCGGGAATGCCAAATTCGGATAGCCTTGCTGTCACGTCGATTTCGGTTGCAAATTGTCATGGTGGCGTCGAACGCCTGTACTTTTTCCATCTTTTGCTCTCGCAGGCCGGTCCATTTGACGAATTTGCCGTCCTGTCAAAGTTAGTATACGAAGTGCAAAATTTGGGTGTCTACAGCAATGTGTGCGGAGCCCACATGAGCAGAACATTTTTGGCAAAGAAAATCATGTGAACGGATCACTACTGGCTAACCATGAAAACTGACTGCGATGCTCATGTCAGGAGATGCCGTCAATGCCAGATCCATGCCAATGCGATCCATGCACCTCCTAATGAGCTCCATTTCTTGAACTCACCGTGGCCAGTTGGACCGTGCAGCAGGTGATATCCAGGAAGGGGTAAATCCAAGAGTATGGCAGTGAATCCCGGCCAGTAGAAGATCAATGGGTTTTAAAATTCTGAGTTTTATTTCAAATCCCTGCACGCTCATGTCATTTTGTCATACAAGAAGATCATGTGCTGAAATGTTTTTGTTTTATGTCAGGTACTCCAATTTGAGGCATTCTAGCCTGACAAGCAATAGGCCAAACTTGAAGGAGGATCACGATTTTGGTATAAAGCTAGAATTCGATCTGATGGGGATTGAGCGGGACGAGACAAATATCGACAATACGCCTGACGAGATCGAAGGAAGGGTCGAAGATAAACCCAAACCCGACTTAGACCAAACCATCGCCATCAAACATCAGAACCCCTAACAATCACAAAGAACCTGGAGTAGGGGCAAAATCGACATTAGAAAAAAAAAAAAAAGAAAGAAAAAATAGCCGAGTTGTTGAGCCTGTATGGAGATATGTTCGCTTGGTCCCGTGGCGACGTGAGTGGATTGTCCACAGACATTATAGGACATCGATCGCCCATCAAGGAGGGTTCCGACCAATTAAGCAAAAGTTGAGAACGTTGAAGCCTGAATGGAGGTTGAAAGTCAAGGACGAGATTATCAAGCGGTTTAAAGCGGGAATCATCATGGTGTCTATTTACCCTGAATGGCTTTCCAACAGAGTCCCAGTACCATAGCCTGGAGGAGAAGTAAGGGGCCGCATCGACTATAGAAATCTGAACGATGCCCTCAAGGAGGAGATATACGACGAATCCAAGATCAAGCATTTTGATTCAGTCATTTACCGGCCCAAGATGAATGGGAGAGTGGGGGCTGCAAATAAAACACAAAGATGATCATGGGAAGAATGTCCGCCATACATCGGGGATGGCCGGATTTATTGTCGCTCACCCTGTTTTCCTATCGAACCTCAGTTCGCACATTTGCAGGGGCAGCCCCTTTCACATCTCCTGGGCATACGACAAGAGGGTACGATTCCGAAAATTCAAAATAAATGATTTAGTCTTCAAAAGGATCGCGCCCTACCAAGACGAAGCTATGGGGAATGGACGGGAAGGCGTTCCCCGGCCCGTTGATTCTGACTCTGTGAAACAACTCTGTGATCAAAAAAAAAAAAAAATCAAAAAATTAAAAATAAAAAAAAAAAATCAAAAAATCTCAAAAATCAAAAATTCCCCCAAACCTTTCAACAAGTCAAAGGACCGGATCTTTTGTCAGCCAGCGAGATACCGATGCGACAAGTACGAGGGAGATCACAAGAAAAGCAACTTAACACTGGGGCATTTGTCAACTACCCAGGAAATGATGACGTGCAAATTGGCACCCATGCAACAATCCCATCAACATGCACCATCATCATCAAATGCTACCTCATGGCAATTCAATCTTCAACGGTACGATCATCTGGCATTTGTCAAGCATAGTTTTTCCGGGATACGATGATCCGCGTGAAAGGGGATTCTATTTGACTTAATAGGAATCAGATTAATTCTGACAAGCAACCGTGGAGCACGATCGTGAGTATGATTAGACGAAGAAGGCTATTCAACCTTTTGATCGGGTACAAAGCCTTAATTCAAAGCAACGTTTGCGACAGAATCGACCTCATGTGATAGCCTTCACTTTGCATTTGCACAAGCTTTCAGTTGTGGGGTATAAAACTATGACAACGTTGATGACAATTAACACGTAGTCAGGCAGCCAATAATTATCAAGCTAATATCAAGAAGTCAGACGATAAATGATTATCAAGCTAATGTCTCGAATCGTGGCCTGGGTTATTCGAGTAATTAAGCCCGAGGGGTGTCTCTACACCTGGTGCCCTAAAGCCATCTGGTTTGGGAGTCGCTGACCCAACACTCGTTACATGGGTAACTCAGAGCCTAAGAAAACGAGCATTACAGTCGAGGAGGCCCGAGCAGATTCGAATCGTGGCATGGGCTACTCGAGTAATTAAGCCTAAGGGGTGTCTCTACATCTGGTGCCCTAAAGCCGTCTGGTTTGGGAGTCACCGGCCTAACACTCGCTACATGGGTAACTCAAGCCTAAGAAAACGAATCTTGCGCAAGGTCAAGCAAAGAATGAATGGGGCAGACCACCAGCTTGTCTCGAACCGTGGCCTTTGTTACTCGAGTAAATAAACCCGAGGGGGTGTTTGTACACCTAATGCCCCATAACCGTCTGGTTCGGGAGTCATTGGTCCAAAACTCGTTAAATGGGTAACTTTGAAAAGCCTAAGAAAACGAGACAAGTGAAGTGGACTAGTAAAGAGAAAAGATAATACGAAAAAAACTCTCGGCCTTAAACAAGAAGTCATAAAAGAGAAACCCCTACTGAGTGCTGCATCGCATAGTGCATTTGTCATATGACGTCAATCCTGCTAAGAACGTTGTCGAGAATGAAGACAGGATACCTTTGACGAGGGAAGGTAGTTCTTTTGAATTCGACCCTACTCACGTACAATGACCATGAATGCTTGAAGGTGTTCTTACGATTTCATAACTCGTCAAATAGAAAATCATCAACTCACGAGGGAAAAAAAAAACTTCCAATCTAATACATTCACGGTTCACAACTTGCTAGATTGTGCAATCGATAGATATTCAATTTCATGTGCTTTAACTGCATTTTTGTCGAGATTATAATATCTTTCTGTTGAGCTAACACTAACGGCTCGAGCGTTCAAGTTTTGGCATTTGTTAGTCATCTGATATGCAGGATCTTGCAGAGCTGTGGATAACTCAGCACGGTCAACATCGCGAGTTTTTGATAGAAATTCTTGGCAGCGACACGCGCCAAGGCAGGGCAGTTAAGAATCGTGAAATGGAAGGAAACTGAGGCTGTACAGAACTTCTCGTCATTGGGCCTCTCCCCAATCCTGACTATCACTGCCTCGACATCCAAATGATCCACATGCATGAGCATATACAAGGATGATATAATGCGGGACAGCAGCATATCGGCCAGCGGAAATGATCAAAAGGCCAAGGAGCCCAACATAGCTGTCGATCATCACAGAGAGCGAAACAGACTACCTCAACTCGATGAAATGAAGACCACCAAGAACAGGCAGAGTACAAAACCAATGTTGAAGTATAGAAACTACACTTCACGACGAGGCGTGATCCAATCAAATGTTGGCAAGCAATGACGACCATCGAATCGTATCATTTGACTGAACAGGGGTCATTTCTATCTAAAACATATGTTGTGCACATGCATCTGTCCATACCATATCTGCCAGATCATGCGTAACATCTTTTTCATGCATGCAGGTATGATCAAAATGAAAATCTTCAGGAAAGTACAAGCACGTCGCCTTCAACCTCACAAATGATCAGACCGTGATGGCTTTTGCGGCATAGTACGTGGACGATGTTGGTGGGAGATCCGGGACAGAAGCCGATCACACATCCCACTTCAAGAAATCCCTCAAAATCAAATCAAAAAATCCCTGGGAAGGGCTGGCATCCAAGCAATTGATGATCCCTGGGAAGGGCTGGTATCCAATCAATCGAGCAACCCTGGGAAGGGCTGATATCCACAAAAAGAAAAAAGACAAAAAACAACAAACCCTGGGAAGGGCTGAGATCCACGCGAACCACAACAAGATGGTGAGCACCCCTGAGAAGGGCTGATATCCACAAAAAGAAAAAAGACAAAAAAATAACAAACCCTAGGAAGGGCTGAGATCCACGCGAACCACAACAAGATGGTGAACACCCTTGGGAAGGGCTGATATCCATAAAAAGAAAAAAGACAAAAAATAACAAACCCTAGGAAGGGCTGAGATCCACGCGAACCACAACAAGATGGTGAGCACCCCTGGGAAGGGCTGATATCCACAAGAAAAAAGACAAAAAACAACAAACCCTGGGAAGGGCTGAGATCCAAGATAACCAACCGGCGACGATAATCGGGGGTTACGAGATGGGTGTCCGGCGACAAAAACCGGCCCCGACAAGACAATCGACCGGCGACGATAACCGGCGATTACGAGATAGATGTCCGGCAACGAAAATCGGCTCCGACGAGATAACCAACCGGCGACGATAACCGGGGGTTACGAGATGGGTGTCCGGCGACGAAAACCGGCCCCGACAAGACAATCGACCGGCGACGATAACCGGCGATTACGAGATGGATGTCCGGCGACGAAAACCGGCTCCGACGAGATAACCAACCGGCGACGATAACCGGGGGTTACGAGATGGGTGTCCGGCGACGAAAACCGGCCCCGACAAGACAATCGACCGGCGACGATAACCGGCGATTACGAGATGGATGTCCGGCGACGAAAACCGGCTCCGACGAGATAACCAACCGGCGACGATAACCGGGGGTTACGAGATGGGTGTCCGGCGACGAAAACCGGCCCCGACAAGACAATCGATCGGCGACGATAACCGGCGATTACGAGATGGATGTCCGGCAACGAAAACCGGCTCCGACGAGATAACCAACCGGCGACGATAATCGGGGGTTACGAGATGGGTGTCCGGCGACGAAAACCGGCCCCGACAAGACAATCGACCGGCGACGATAACCGGCGATTACGAGATGGATGTCCGGCGACGAAAACCGGCTCCGACGAGATAACCAACCGGCGACGATAACCGGGGGTTACGAGATGGGTGTCCGGCGACGAAAACCGGCCCCGACAAGACAATCGACCGGCGACGATAACCGGCGATTACGAGATCGATGTCCGGCAACAAAAACCGGCTCCGACGAGATAACCAACCGGCGACGATAACCGGGGGTTACGAGATGGGTGTCCGGCGACGAAAACCGGTCCCGACAAGACAATCAACCGGCGACGATAACCGGCGATTACGAGATGGATGTCCGGCGACGAAAATTGGCTCCGACCAGATAACCAACCGGCGACGATAACCGGGGGTTACGAGATGGGTGTCCGGCGACGAAAACCGGCCCCGACAAGACAATCGACCGGCGACGATAACCGGCGATTACGAGATGGATGTCCGGCGATGAAAACCGGCTCCGACGAGATAACCAACCGGCGACGATAACCGGGGGTTACGAGATGGGTGTCCGGCGATAAAAACCGGCCCCGACGAGACAATCGACCGGCGACGATAACCGGCGATTATGAGATGGATGTCCGGCGACGAAAATCGGCCCCGACAAGATAACCAACCGGCGACGATAGCCGGGGGTTATGAGATGGGTGACCGGTGACGAAACCTGGCCCCGACGAGACGATCGACCGGCGACGATAACCGGCGATCAACGAAACCCTGGGAAGGGCTGGTATCCAAACAATCAACGACCCCTGGAAGGGGCTGAGATCCAAGCAAACCCCGACAAACGGTGACACCTGTGGAACCATATCAAAAGACTGTACAGGGGTCAATTTTCAAATTTACATTTTAAATGTTGTGTCACATGCATTGAATAGATGATAATTCTGTACGTGATCCATGCAGGTTAGGTGTCAAGGTCCTAGCCTATCAGAGTCAAAAGCGATGGTTGCCAAGAACGATGTACGAGGACGAACTCCAAGGATGCCCTTCAAAGTTAGTCAGGAGAATAACTTCCTTTGATGACAATGGGATGGAATAAGGTGATTACGAGAGGGGTGACCGGATACGAGACCCGGCGCTCACAGGACAATCAACCGGATACGAGACCCGGCGATTGTGAGACGAGCGACAGGTCAGGGAGTGATGCATTGACACCTTTACGAATGTGTTGCATGCCTTACATCTTGCGTTACATCATAAGTTGTATGTGTTGCATCATGTATGCACTGTCATTCTTATGTACTGTCATTCATGCATCGGGTGTCTATTTCTTTATCATGTTCATTTCATTTAACATTTCATAAACATGATAAAGAGGGGCAGCTGTAGACACCCAAATTTTGCACTTCCTATACTGACCATGACAGGAGGGCAAATTCGTCCATTGGGCCGGCCTGCGAGAGCAAAGGATGGGCACCGGAACGAACACTCGACGTCACCGCAACGATTTGCAAATCAAAATCGACGTGACAACAGGGCCGTCCGAAATAAGCATGCCCGAATGATGTGGCACGTCTCCCAGTGATTCCCGGACTGCAAAATACAAGCCTGTCGGCGAAAACCGACGTCACGACACGAGAAACGAGGTACGGTTCAGAAAACGAGAAAATCAGCCCACCCAGCCGCGGATTGATCTGCGGCCAAACGATTAAAATAATAGTGGTGCGCACGGGACTCGAAACCAGGAAACCAGCTGAGTGCGATGGGGGGTGGCCAGCCAGCCGCAGATCAATCTGCGGCCAGCCAGCCGCAGATCAATCTGCGGCCAGCCGCAGATCAATCTGCGGCCAGCCGCAGATCAATCTGCGGCCAGCCGCAGATCAATCTGCGGCTGCCCTAAATTGCCTATTTCAGCTCAGTTTCTTCATTTTATCCAAGAGGTTGAGCAGCAGAAGAAGGAGGCGGCAGCAACTCAGGAAGAACAGCAAAATCAGCAACAATTAAGAGAGAAAAGAGAGAAAAAAGAGTGAGGAATTGTATCCATTTTGTGAGACTATATATCATATATTTCTACTCTATTCAATACACAAATTCATATATATTGTGTGGATTATTTGCAAAGTGAAAAATCCTTTGTTTTAGCATTTTGTTTTACCATTTTTGTTGAAGCTTTTTGTCATCCAAATTATATTAAATGTAGTTGTTCTTGTATATTGTTGTGAATCCATGGATTGAGGGCTATTAGTGAGGGTTCCAAATGGAACGAAATTCCTCCTAATGGCCCGATGATATCCATTTGGTGAATTTTTAGCTCGTTGTAATGATGTATTGTACATAGATTGTTTAGATTGCTATTTTTAGGATCTTGTGGGTGTGTAGCGATTTTGGATGTGACCCTAGGAGCGCGACCCCGTGGTCCAAATCCGATGATGGACATCTATTGATATATGTAATAAATTCGATGTATCTTTCATTGTAAATATGTAATCGTCGGGCCTTAAAACGAAGCCAAGGCGAGAATCGTGTTTAAGGCCCCGAAATAGTGAAACTTGTGATTGTAGGCGTTTGGGGTTATTTTGATGGCTTACATGCCCATGAATAGCTCCGACGCGTGTTTATGCTCGATTTGATTTATGAGACGAAATTGATTTCAAAGCTAAATGATAAGATTTTCATAAAATCAATCAAACTAGGCTATTAGCATCACGAGGTTAATAAATGGGAAGTGCTAATGAATGTCGATTTCTATTTCAAACGAGAAAGCTAAAGAAAATCGTTTTCAAACATCACAAGAAATGGTTTCATAAAATAAGTGACGTTTTATTAAACAGGTGTGCATAGGGTTAAAGAGGTTCTAGACGTTGCCCATCGTTTGAGTTACAAAAGCAACGTATAGATCTCGATTCCTATTTTGACGAAGGTTTAAAACTCTTGTTTTGCCAAAACGACACCTAACGAAAAATCTCATAGTTTTTGGACAATTAAAATCAAACCCTTCTTATAGAGAATCAAGCTTTCTCGTATAAATCGAAGGACATTCCGAAGCATTCTCAAATCAAAGCACGATTTTCCCTAAATGATTCTTTCATACAAACTCACCACAACATTCACGTAGGCACACACACACACACGCGCGCATAAACACACATTTCATGAATTAAAGGATAGGAGAGCATCAAGATTGCGGTAACCGTGTTTCACGGAAGTCGGGGGGTGCCTAACACCTTCCCCTCGCTTAAGCAAGCCCCCGAACTCTATGAATCTCAATTCGCAGACCAATTAATTCAGAGTCACATATGAGCCATCGATTTATAAAAAACGAAAACTCGGATGAGTTGGTACATCCATTTCAAATATACCAACTGGCGACTCTGGTCAATTGGCTCATCATAAAAGCGATCTTTCAAAACCCCGTCGACACTCAAGCCGACCTTTTCCCCAAAATCACCTAATCAAAAGGCTAAAAATCGGAAAAGACCAAAGAAGAAAAAAAAACCGGCGTCGACAGGGTTACATAGATTCTAGTTTCCAGACTGATATGGATGACTATAAGTCTCAATCAGGTTTTGTGTTTTGTCTTAACGGTGGTGCTGTTAGCTGGAAAAGTTCAAAGCAAGAGACAGTAGCCGATTCTACAACAGAGGCTGAGTATATTGCTGCTTCTAGTGCGGCCAAGGAGGCTGTATGGATTAAAAAGTTCGTCACTGAACTTGGTATTGTTCCAACCATTGTTGGTCCAGTTGAGCTATACTGTAATAATGATAGAGCTATTGCACAGGCTAAGGAACCTAGATCTCACCAACGATCCAAGCATATACTTAGGCGTTACCATCTCATTCGTGAAATCATTGGTAGATGAGATGTACATATATACAGAGTGCCAACAGATGATAATATTGCAGATCCACTGACCAAGGCTTTGTCGCAGCAGAAGCATGAAGGTCACACTAGTTCCATGGGTATTAGATACATGAGTGATTGGCTCTAGTGCAAGTGGGAGATTGTTAGAGTTTATGCCCTAGAGGCCAATTATTTGATGTAATTGCTTAACATTTCTTTTGATATTTGATTGAATAAATGAATTATTTTATTATGGTTTCATTTACTGTGTTATATAAGTGTTAGCATAATAAAAGTCCTTAGAATAATGATACAAATTATATAGCTTCACGTATGTGACTTGAATATGAGATTATATAATTACAATTAGTATCATTACTCTTAAATGTCCCTAGTCGAGTATCATTGAGAATGGGACAACAATGATACATTGAGACTAGTATGTGGAATGACTGATGGCCAAATCTCATTGGTCATTAATATATGAGATATTAAGTCAATGTATAGGTACATGTTAGAGAATAATGTACTGGACAGACCCATCATGAGAATTCTACGTGGAGCATTATGCAAAGTGTCATAAGCAATTCTCATAGTGACAATGATGTAATGGTCCTCCGACCTAAAATCACTATATTACTACACGGGAATTTATGTACTTTGATATCATCAAATGTCACCTTTAATAGGGTGGACAATAAAGGTGATTATTGGGCATATCATGAATCGTGTGAGCAATATGAGTGATCTAGATAGAATTTAACCCTCCTATATATTAGGGGTGATATCCATAGGCCTCTTGATTGAGTAGGACTATGAAACGCATGGCCATGCTCAAATAGTGATTTGTTTAATATAGTCTACTCATTGATCGAGAAAATTCAGATTAAATTATGAAGAGTATGACACATTCCATGGCTCGAGTTTAATCTAGGATGTCAAGGTTAAAAGGATTAAATTACATTGAAACATTGGTCACAAAAAGGTTACTTCGAATCACCGATCTTATTATTACTTGGGTAGCAGTGATGATGCCACTCACTGTTTATAATTTTATAAATATGATTTTAAAATTATTGCCAATATAATAATAACCTATAGGGTCACACACTTAGAACGTAATTAAAAGAGAATTAATTTAAATTGTAAGAATTTAAATATGTCAATATGATTGATAGTATTTAAATTATGAATTTAAATTAACAGGATAATTTGTATATATGTATATTAATTAAGTAAGACTTAATTAACATATAATATATATAAATTCGGATTTTACTTTTCTAATAGGATTATGGTTTTGTTTAATTACTTTTTGGACGCTATATATATTTGATATATCAACAGTCTTGTGGGTGTGAGACCAAAGGAAAAACAAAACCCTAGCCGTTTTAGAAAAGAGAGTTGAGAGAAAAACTTCAGTAAAATCTAGATCTTGGCGGCTAGTACCGAAATCTCTTTGCTGCAGATCGTTTGATGATTTGCGGGGCGTTCGTGTGGATACCGTAGAGACGCAGTTCCGTTAGATTGCGTTGGAGATTCGAAGTCGTTCCAGAATTTTATCGTTCCATTCAAGCTCAGATAATCGGTAAAACAAATCTAAACCTCTGAATTAATTTGTTTTTCGCATAGATCCTGTTTTAGGGTTTCGAAATAGTTTTAAAATTTTTAAATTCTGCTGCCTTTATGTGTCGGAAACCCTACAACACTATCTTCTATTCGTTCATCTTTCCCTTTCCTTTGTTCTTACCGGAACCTTCAATATGCTCGGACTTCGCTGAAAACATTAAATTTAAAGCAAGAATGAGCTACAAAGCTCAGCAAGTATAAACAGCTGAATAAACAACAAAATTGAGAATCATGTTACTATTTCTACAACTGAACAATAGTTGTGAAAACATTTCGAATAAATAGGAATAATAATAATAAATTCCTTTTATTTAACATTTTTGAAACGACATACTGAGCAGTCAAAAGATCTTGAACTTTTGTTTTCGTAAAGGTTCAATAGTAATTCAACTATGAACCGTCTGACTTACGGGTACGTTGGGTGATCAGCCCAGTGTACTCTATGTTGTATAACACTCTAGCTAAACGACTATATGCGTTTGTTTGACCACCTCAGGGGTCTGTTAGGATTTTTTTCGACGTAAAATACCCTAATATTAGGGTTGTTCATCTCGAATTAGAATCTAGATCCGCACCGAAATAATTCGGGTTTGATAGCTCTACCTAACATCAATAATATTTCAAAGATTTATTTTTAAACCGATAAAATATTTAAATTTGCGTCTAGCTGGAACAAATGGAATTAACGTACATCTTAAATAGTTCATGAATATGGAACTTTAAAGTTTGGACAGTATACAGTTGATGAGTGTATTTTATATACACAAATTAGATACTTTTAGCCTTAATAATTTGTAAGTCTTTAGCTATTTCGTTTGGTTTTATGTGTTTTTATCTTATTGTTGTGTAATGTACTTTTGTAGTACTTTTATATGTATTTGTGTGCTTTTATGTTACGTTGTTTTGTAGGTATTGAAATAAAGGCCTCTTGGACCGTTACGTTTTTGGCTCGAATCTAGCATTTCCGTTGCTTGTTTCTCAATTTGACCCATGATGCATTCCGAATCTCTCAAAACTCAAAGAACGAAAGTTGTAGATTTTGATCTTAGCTTTCCAAAACGTCCGGAATCATCCAATTTGAAGTTCGTATGAGAGAGTTATGGTCCTTTTACCATCGGATTTTGCATGAATTTTACACAGCAGCTACTTCGGGGCCAATTTGCGCCTTGCTCTGGCCATTATCTCGTCGAGCTCCAGTTATGAAAGTTGTAGAGATCCTTCTTAGCTTTCCATAGCCTCCTTAAACGCCTTAATCCGAGTTCGGACGAAGACGTTATGACCTTTTTACCAACAGACATCGAAACTGTCTCGCGGTACAGAGCGCCGTCGGGGCGAGCCCATCGCCGGGGCGACGGATTTTAGGCCAAAATCGTCGCCGGGGCGAGAAATGCTTCTGATTCAGCGAATTTTTTGGTCTAAAACTCGGGAAATGCTAGGGTTTTTCATAAGGCATTATAAATACAACATGTAGGCTCCATTTTAACATATCCTAGAGTTCCAAAATCAGATTTAGAGAGAGAGAGAGGAAGCTTGGAGCAAAAAGAGGGAGGCCATGGCCATTGGCCATGGTTCTTCTAAAGCTTGGAGGAGCTTCAATGGAGGTGCTTCAATGGAGTTTCATCCAACAACAATGGGGAAGCCATCCTTTATCTTTCTTTTTCTTTTTCCTCTATGTAACTAGTTTTTAATCTAAGATTGTAATTGAACCCATTGCTTTATTTGAATTGATTTTCTCTTCCTTTTGATTATTGTTGCTCATATGAATTGGTTATCATAACCTATGCTTATGGATTAATTGCTTGGCTAGTAATTACCTTGGGAACCTATATGAACTTGACAAACGGATTATAGTGTTGAGACCTAGTTATGATATCATACGAAAGTTAAAGATTGTTGTGGGTGATTAATAAAGATTTAGTGACGTGTGTCTTGTTGATTATCCTCAATAATAGGTAACTTGATAGTATTTAGGATAGACCTATACCTAGATACCGTGTGCAACCAATGGAGAATCTAATCTTAATGACTTCCTTTGTGAAAGTTGGTAATTGAAAGGGTGGTTGATGAGATTTAGTGACATGTGTCTTGCTAGTTATTCTTGAAATTGGTCTCTTGATAGTGTGTAGGATAGACATATACCTACATGCCGCATTAGGAAGATTCGTAATTGACCATCGACAGAGGCTCTTACGTAATTGTGATTTCTCGGATGTCAATTCGATGTGGTTAATTGATCTAAAAGGGGAGTTAAGATATTTGAACAAAGCATTGCACGCCAAGTGTTTGACAAAATGCTTGAATGGGGAAAATTATAATCTTAGACCTTTATCTATCTATTTATCTTATTTATATGTCATGCAATTTAGTTGTAACCTCTATTTATCTCTCAAATCCAAGAGTTTGATTTAGATCGAGTCGATATTGAATTAGTCATTGGCATATATTAGAGTTAATTCCCTGTGGGTTCGACAACTCTACTTACTCTTTATTACTTGTTGACCGCGTATACTTGCGCGTAAATTGTTCATATACAAATCGGACAACAACAGTATATGTCAAAGCATAGCTAAAACACTTGTACAAATGCTAAAAAATTTGTATAAGCTTGGAATTTACACAATCATATAAGTATTGCGTAAATTGAACTTTAAAATGCCACATAATATTCATAAGAACATAATCAAATGAATTCAGAAAACTTGTGAAAAAGTTTAAGGATACTTGCCTGGTGCGTTCTTTAATTTATACTCTAAAAACGTCATTCAAATGTCCTACACATTTAATTAATAATAACATACCAATTAGTCACATAATGACGCCAAATATTGGTTTATGTCAAACTATTACTCATTTTATGTTGTTCGCGTTTTATAAATTAAGTAACGCGACAACCTTTCAAAAACGTCTCACGG
The DNA here is from genome assembly GCA_034770075.1 of Aralia elata. Taxonomy (NCBI): domain Eukaryota; kingdom Viridiplantae; phylum Streptophyta; class Magnoliopsida; order Apiales; family Araliaceae; genus Aralia; species Aralia elata. Next base: position 41,360,869 of record CM068378.1, read on the forward strand.
TGTCGCAGCATTCGGGAACGCCATGACCCTCATAACGACCCCCTATGATGGTCTATATACATTATTATTTATTTTATAATATTAATCTTTTATAAGTTGAAACATTTTAGAACAATGTCAAAAATATCGCATGTCGTCGCGAAACGACACGACGATACGCCCATGGCACGCCCGACATGCACGATGCCACTCGGCCTCACCCAACATGCCCTGACGTACACCACGTCGCTTAGCATCCCTTGACACACCCCGACGTGCAACACGTCGCTCAACATTGCACGGCGTCCGAAAACAGCCCACAATACGCCCGTACATGGCCTAGGCCAGGCAGCCCAACAGCAGCGCCTAGCAGCAGGTAGTAATCGCGCACGCCTAGTGCCCAACCGCGCGCCCAACAGCCTGCCCAGCCACTGCTCTGGTAGCTCTGACCCCCCTCCTTTCGAACCTTATAACTCGCTCATTCCAAATAAGTCCGTTCTTGAGTCATTCTCTTCCTTGTAACATCCTCTACAAATCCCCCTAGGTGAAAAATATTTCCAGACTCATTATCACGCCAAACAGTGGCACAAAAGACCATTCCCAAACCAATTTTCTACTTTGGCAAATTTGACACCTCTTTTTCCCAACGTCGTAACTTCCTCATCCGAAGTCGGAATGAGTTCGTTCTTACATCTACAGCTTCCTTGTTCTACGAACTACACAATTCCTAGAAAAATGGAATTTTCCAGAGAATCTAACTGCCCAAAAAAATGACCCAAAAGTCAGTACTCAACTAGGGTTTTTAACTTTTTAACTAGTTTTACAAAAAAAATCACCATGACTTCATTACAAAAGCTTTTGCCTTCGTTCCAATTGGGTGATGATCTTTACTCATAAGAGCATAATACAACACCCTAGAACTTAATTTTTAGATTCGGGACACCACACAAAATTAGTCCAAAACAGTCTGCTATTTGATCAAAATCCATCCTTTATGCATAAGTTTGTATTTTCATTATTTTGTTCCGCTTGGCATAGCATTTACCGGTAGTTTAACATATATATCGTCACTCACCACCTTATAACTTCAAGATCCTTCATGATCTTTCATAAACTAACAACAACCACCAACAAAGCATTTTTACAAAGCTTAAAAAGAAATAATGAAGAAGTTAAGGTTTCTAGGGTTTTGGTTCTTACCTCTTGATGTTCTTCTTACTTCTTGAGCTTGCTTACACTTGATGATCAAGGCTCTATCTTGCTCCTCCTTCCTCTTCTTATCCGTCCACCCTTTCTCTTCTTTCTCTCTTTCTCTTGCTCTCTATTTCTCTCTTAACACTTAGTGAAATATGATTAAATGAAACAAAAGGATGCAAGTATACTTGCATTAGCCTATTTAAAGAATACCAAGGGTTACAGTACTTTAGACCTTACACCACTCTCTGAGAGCTATCGTTAGCACTCCAAAATTAAACCTTACTTCTACTTTATGAATACAAAATTTAGTATAGTGACAAGAAAGGATCGATCCCACAGAGAGTGACGTTGTCTTATATTTATCCTAATGTTTTAAGAGGGTTTTGAGTTCAATTAACTAATTAATGAAAATAATATTTAAAATGATGTGAATAATCAATGAATTAAAACTCCAGTTCTTTAGTTTGGTATCACCTTTTCACAATAATGGATTAATCAAGTGTAACATTATTTACACTTCAATGAAACTAATAGTCCTAGCTAACAATAAGCTCTGCTAACCGAAATTCTCCTTAGATTATCAATCAATGAAACAAGCTCTTCACAAGATTCTCACTATCATACAACTTAGAACAAGCTCTTCAGATTTAATATAATAGTAGCATTAAGAACTAGGGAATTAGACTATTCCAAGCAACAATCACATGAGCTCAAATTATTTAACCTGTCTTCTGATAATCTTAGCAATACTCAAAAATTTGTCCACAGTCATGTATTACTAATTACTACTTGTGATTAGGAACAATATCAATTACACGTAATATTATCCCTTAATCTAGCAGATGATATTAGCTAACCAATTCAATTCTGCAGAAATCAAATCAATTAAGCCAAATAACATTCAACAATTAAATCAGATTATCAAGAATGAATTTCATATAAGAAGGAATAAATAATAAATACTTAATTAACTATTAATTGTGAATAAGGTTCAACATCCCTTAGAACTGAAATAAGAAAACTTAGCCTGACATGCCTTCAATCTTCAATCTTCAAAGCTAGGGTTTGCAAATGTGTGATAGAAGGTAGCCCCCTCTAAAATCTGATTAATACATTGTATTTATACTCCTAGAGTAAAATCTTAAAGCTCTAAGAAGTAATAATCCAAATTGGAGTCGAATTCTTCTAAAAATAGCAAGCCAAAATTCCTTGTTGCTGCCCGACCACGCGCCTCACGCTCCCAAGAAAACGCCTCAGTGCCGCGGCTCAGCCTGAGAGTGTCGTGGCCCATGCTCCAGTGTCGCGGTCCAACTTCAAGAGCATCGCGACTCATAATGTTCTGTCCGTTTTCTCTTTTTCTCCTTGCGCGCCCATTTTAATTCTTTTTTCCTCTCTTTCTCTTTTTAGCTCTAATTCCTCCTGAAATCAATAAATACCTTAATTAGCTCATATACACATAAAACATGTAATAAAATTAAACATAAAGGGATCAAAATCATAGAATATTATCCACTTATCAAATTCTCCCATACTTAGCCTTTACACGTTCTCGTGTAAACCAAAACAAAGGTAATATTAAAATCATCGGAATTCTATCCAACCAAACTTTCAAAGGTCTCAACTCAATTCCTAATCATGAATATCAATACTAACAAAAAAAAATCTGATCAACACTCATCAATCAATTCACAATAACAATCTTGCCATTCACCACTAAACATCTTTAAATTAAAATGCATCCACATAAGTATCTCTCCTATGATCAACATAAATACCCAACTAAGCTCATATGGAACAACAACTGTGCACAACTGACTCATAACTCAGAACCTAATTTTTTCTGCTATTCTTTTTCACCCAATAGAATCTTCAAATTCCAATATTTATAGGTGATTACATTTTATGCTTCATATCACACTATACACTTTCTTTTATTTTGTAAGTGAGTGTGTTTTACGTTCCTTCTCACTTATCGCATGTGTTTATAGGAGAGTGCGTTTTACGTTCCATCTCAACCCACCACATGATTTTGCACTTTTGTTTTTTTCCTTAATTTTCTCTTTCTTTTTTCTTTTTTTTTCATTTGGTTCTGTAAATAACATAAGCATCTAAACAAGTCCTGAATCATAAAATCAGTGCACATAGTCAAACCCCACATATAACTTAGCCAAGTAAACATGTATCTCATATTCAAGCACTCATGTAACATAAATTCATTCAAAATTCATTCAATTATGGATCCTGACTCAATTATCATCATTCATCAATTAATTAGCATCAAACAAATTCTGTAAATTAACATCAATCTCATTGTACAACTATAACCTTCAAAAGCTTAGCCAAATAAAATCATAAAACAAAAGTTTTAGAGCAAAAAAATTTCAATTTTTTTTCACAAAAAACAGACCTAGAATATCAAACTTAGATCATAACCTAAACCTAAACCTCTCCCCCCACTCAAACCTTACATTATCCCCAATGTAAGACAATTATGCAAAGAAGAAGTAACTAAATAAAATGCAACTAACAAGTAAAAAGGATAGAAAATCAAATCTGAAATCTTGGGTTGCCTCCCAAGCAGCGCATTTATTTTACGTCGTTTGCTTGACGACATTCCTCTCAAACTTCGTAATCCGGATCCACCAAATCCACCATCTAAACATTCTCCACTTGATATCCGTTATAGAAGGGTTTGACCTGGTGACCATTTACTTTGAATATCTTCCCTGTGCTCGGACTCCGAATTTCCACTGCACCATGCGGAAAAATATTAGTAACAACAAAAGGTCCAACCCATTTAGAACGCAACTTTCCTAAAAATAACTTAAGCTTTGAGTGGTAAAGGAGAACTTTCTGTCCCACAGGAAAAGTCTTCCTCAAAATCTATTTGTCATGGAAGGCTTTAGTCTTCTCCTTATAAATCTTAGAACTTTCATAAGCGTTATTCCTCAATTCTTCGAGCTCTTGCAACTGCAACTTCCTCTGCTCTCCAGCTTGATCTAGACTTATGTTGCATTGCCTAATTTCCTAAAAAGCCTTGTGTTCTAGCGCCACAGGGAGGTGACATGGTTTCCCAAATATAATCCGGTAAGGTGACATACCAATAGGAGTCTTGTATGCTGTTCTATAGGCCCAAAGTGCATCCTCTAACCTCAGACTCCAATCTTTTCTGTTCGGATTGACTATATTCTCTAAAATGGACTTGACCTCACGGATGGATACCTTGAAAGTAGTATGCACACAAGCCAATCATATTTGATATGATGTAGCATATACTTTGTAATCCTATTCATTTATTAATAAAAGAATTGATTTTCTTAAAAGGCATTTTACATTATCTACATGGTGTTGTTATATTAAATGTGATAAACCCATAGTTTGGAGCAATGCTTTTAGAATCATGATGGTGATCATGCTAATGAGAACTAAATTCTAGATAGCTCACAAACTAAAATCGTTCCTAATCATTGGATTACTAAAAAGGGGATTAGTGAATCCGGATAGATTAGTACATACGTTGCTTGCTCTTAAGAAGAGGATGATTGATCTCATAATCATTTGTATGGAGACACTAAAGCAAGTATGTAGGTGTTTATTGGAGAATAAGTACACTGAATGTGGCTCGCTAAGGAATACTTAATAGAGTTTTACTCGCCTGTCGATAGGAATTCCTCTAGTGATAGTAGTACAAGTGATCCTTGGACTTGAGATCATCATAGTATCTTATGTATGATGAGTTATACTTTGACATGTCCCTTAAGACCTTTAGGGTATATCAAAGGATATGATTGGGTATAATAAGTTGTACATGGAGATAGGTGAATGATCAACAAAGAATCTACCACATCTAGTAAAAGATGTGAATATCCTATGTAATTCGATAAATGACAACTCAGTAGTCCTTGGCCAAGTCAGAATGAAATTAGAAAGGAGTTTCTAATTTGTATTATTTAGAGTTGTGCATTTGGGAATTGAAATACATATAATTAAATAAAATAAGACTTGACAGAAATTCCATGTCTTATATTTAATTGGGACATTGTATAGTAGAAGGATTGAATTGTATGGTAACTATGCACTGAAAGGTTCTTTTGTGATTAATGTTGAAATCTATATTATCTGGAAAGTCGTTGATCGCTAAGGGGGCTTAACCTTATTGTAGAATAAATATTATTTATTTAAATGAATTAAATAGTTTAATTTATTTATTTAGATATAATTAGAATTGTTCTAATTGTTTTATTCACAACCGGTTTAATATGGAGAACCTAAAGGGTCACACCGCAAAAGAAAAAATATTTATTTAAGAAGTAAATAGCAAATAATAATTTAAGTATATTTAATTTAGTCTATGGAGATAGAATAAATTAAATAGCTTAATATTTATTATTTAATATTTTGAAAATATTAAATATAAATTAGTAAGAGGAGTCTTATTATTATTATTACTATTACTATTATTTAATTCCTAATAGGGATTGAGAATTAATTAATAGAAGTACTCTCTCATGAATTCCTAATTGGATTAGGAGCATAATTAATTAAAGGAGTTTAATTAGAATAGAAACCCTAATCCTAAATTGTTTAGGGAAGGGTTTTCCTACATCTATAAATAAGAGGAGTCTTATCATATATTAGGGTTATACACTCTTGCATTAGATTGTGGAGAGTACTTACAATTTCTATAGAGATAGAAACTAGGGTTTTGCTAACACCCATATTCTTGAACAACTATTCTTCCTTGGTGGATCACCTCTAGAGGCCAAACACTTGGGTAGCTAACGTTGATCAAGCGAAGGAATTTAGTCGGTGGAATTCAAGGAGAACGCGAAGGAATTGGAGGTGAACTTGTACCCGAGGAAGCTTTGATTCACGAGGGTATAATACTCTATCTCTATCTTTTTTGTTAATTGATAATTGAGCACAAGGAAAGATCATGGTGATGGTTTGTATGAACCATTTTAAAATCCGTTTTATCACGCTCCCGCTCTATTTATGTAATTTGATTGCATGCTTGCGTTATATACAAACCTAACAATGATATGAGAGCCTAATCCTTGTGTTAATTATTGATTTTGATGATTCCATGTATGAATTGATATGCGATACGATCGGATTTTGGGCAGAAAATTTTTTCCTGAATCTGCATCGCGGCGCGGCCGCGCCGCTTCTAGTTCATTCTGGAGCGCGGCCGCGCCTGAACCCAGAAAATGTTTCTGGGGTTGCAGCGCGGCCGCGCCGCTCCTAGTTCAATTTGAAGCGCGATCGCGCCGGTATGCAGAGTTTGAAATTTTTTTGTTTTTCTCAATTAACATAAATGGTTTATTTAATTGATAAAAGTTTAAAATAAAGATGTTTATTTAATCTGAAATATGATTCCAGATTGCTAAAATTAAAGGAGTTTAATTTGGATTTGGTTTTTTGATTAAAATAAAAGAGTTTATTTTGTTTCAAAAACTAAATATTAGCAAAACTTTTGCCCATTAATTGATATCAATGCATATATGGAATGGTTTTATTATTCATGAGATGAATATTATATATTGATGCATATAGAGATATGTATGATAATAAATAGGGATTGATTATGGACTATTGACCAATGTGTGATTGAAATTATTTTAGAGGATGCTTGAATGAATGGGTTTTTATAAATGGGGTCTGCGTACCTCGTCTTCTCTAATTTTTCTTAATGTAAATTCTATCTCCCTCCTATGTACTTCCCCTTGCCTGCTGATCAAGGTTTCTATCTATTGTAAATAGTTTATGTAATAGGATTAGTTAGAATTATTTTGAAGAATTGGAAACAAAGGAGCAAGGAGCGCTTGAAGACTCGTTTGTAATGGAGGCCTGGTTTTAAATGTAATAGTTATATTTAAATTTAATTCTTGCACCCTAGGTTTGACCTTTTAGTTCACTTGGTGGCTCTAGTGAACCAAACTAGAATAAAAGTTCATAATCAATCCGGGTAGAATATAGTATTCTATATGTGCATGATTACTACATATATTATATATTATCCAACATGCTTCGCATGTCAAATAATATGACACGTATTATATATATATATATATATATATATATATATGTGCATGCGCGCTAAACAAGATGAGACTAATAATAATAAACCCCTTAAAGAAATCATATTAAGTCCTAAGCGTTCAAAGATATTCAGAATATCGAACGTCGCCTTCTAGCATGGTAAATCAATATAGTATTAAATGTTTAATATGAGTTTGTTGTGTCACCACAAGGCAAATATTAAATATTTAAGATGTTGCCTTATCATATTTGATGCTTATTAAGGAATTGAACACTACTGTTTTGTTGTGTTACCACAAGGACGGTATTTTTCTCTTCACATATATGGAAGTGCTAGGATGGACTTTATGATTCTGTCACCACTTGATCAAAATAATCTAAAAGGCAAAATAGTTTTCTCTTTACTCAATACGAATTTTCTTTAATCTGTATCTTAGCATTCACCACTCTTTCCTGAGTTTACATCGTACAATTTCATAGTACATTCTCTTCATAGCGTTAAGCTATATCATTCCAATCATTTAATATATCATATGTTATTCAACAATTTAATTTGATCACGTCGTGATCTTATTTTGCAATTATTTCTCCTTATCCTTACGATCGTTTTATTCTATGATCTTCTTATTCTTCTCTTTAATCATATTATATTATGATTTTATTTACACTTTTCATCTTATAGACATCGTCTATTTATTATCACTTTTCATCTTTATTACTAGAGTCAAGTTACTCCGAATTCTTATCTTTATACCTCTTCAAGATTCTTCTTTGAATCTCCTTGATTTATCTTCTTCTTTACTTAATAATGAATTTCCTAAATTCATCTCTTATCACATAAACTCTATCCGAGTTTATTCCTCATAATCCTTATCATCATTTCTTCGGTTATAGCCTAAGCTAATCCTACCTAAGGTTTATAACCTACCAGCTCTGATACCAACTGTAACGACCCCAAAATCCCTATACTTGCTACAGCTGATCTTGTGCGTTATTATACAACCATTTCCTTATTAAAGACATTAAGTAAATATAATTATTACATAACGTTCTTTCACAACTCAAATGTGTAACCCTTAAAGGAAAACACACCACTATATCTTAAAAGATTTATATCAATTGCAAATTTAATAGTTCAATAACTTTGTTTAATAAACAAGCTTATAGAGTTTCTTTTATTTCAGAATCAGAATCTTTACATTTCTTCTTACGTCATAAGATCATATACAATATGATCTATTCTATTACAAGGTTATGAGTAACTAAGTATTCACAACTCAACATTATGCCCTGATATAGGGTCCTCAATATCTAACACATTCAAATGTTCAATATGACATTTACAGGTATTCTATGCTTCACTATTTACAACACTGATTACCCCTAAAAGGGTTTTACCAGAATATAAGCAAAATCTGACTGATGTATTACGCTTTACTCGTTCTGTGGTCTTTAACAGAAGACTCGGTTATCTCGTGCTTAACTGAAATTGCTTGTTGTAATAACAAGGGTGAGAATGACGGCTCAACAAGTCTAATAGTTTCACATAACACATAATTCATGCATCTTAAGCATTCTATTCATGTATCTCAGTTTTATGCATACAAGACATTTAACATACTTCATGTTTCACATAAACATGTTTTTCATGTTTAGTAGTTATACAATTCAAGTAGAACAGTGAAACAACTTTATTCATTTGAACAATAACAGTTCATATCATATCATGGCATGAAAGCATTGTAACACATAATGCAATTCACACATAGGAGCAAGTTCTCAAAAACTTGCCTCGGTCCGTAGTTCGTCATCTACATCGTTCAAATAAACCATTCCTTCCTTCAATCGATAACCTACATCATCCATAAGGATGTATAGAATTAACTTATCAATTAGTCGTCACCTCGTAACTTTATTGCTCTTTGTACGACCTATGTTTATAAGTCGGTTACTAATTATTCACATAAGGATCTAATCCACTAATTTATTTCAATCACGTCTTCTTCATACACGTGAATCCCTAATTCGAAGATCACACATTGTTTACATTATAATCTATTTCACGATCTGACAAAATAATCATTAACTAATATTATTAATCATTCAATAATATTTTATTCGTCTTCTAATATCATTAATTATTTAATAATATTTTAATCATTTAATTATATTTTATTCATTTACTAATATTATTAATCATTTAATAATATTTTATTCATTTACTAATATTATTAATCATTTAATAATATTTTAATAATTTTCTAATATTTAATAATATTTAACTCTTCACAAATGATTAGATCATTTTAATGTCATTCATATTGATTAAGTGATATATTACTTAATCTTCATAATTATTCAAATTGATTTTAAATCAATTTATTATTACCTCTTTAAATATTAAACTTTTATTCAAATACTAGCCAAATACTATTAAACAATTTAATTTAATTGTTTATCTCTTACTATTTAATTCATTTAATAACCATTGATGAGTGGATTTTATATCCATGAATTGTGTACTTTTAACTTAATTATTTTGTTAGTTCTTAAGTATTTTAAGTTCAGTTTAATGCATTTTAATGTTTTATTGCAGGAATTATAGACATGTTCGTGAATTAAGAAAGAACAATAAATAGTAAACATTTAGCCTTATGTTGAAGCCAAGAATGTTAGGCAAGGGTTTGGAGCAAAGAGATGGGCTTAAGAAAGGAATGAAGAGGCAAGCAAGGCAAGGAAATCCAAGAGGAGTAACAGAACTTATGGGCCGCGACGCTCGATTGTGCGAGCCGCGACATGGCTTGTGGGCTGCAACACTCGTTATTGTGGGCCGCGACACGCGGTTAGTTTTTCGCGCGCGTGTGGCACGTGGTGCGGCGGATTTGAAAGGGGTTGGTTGGCTAATTTCATTCTGTTCGTTAGATAATTACCAAGAGATTCCTAAGGAATGAGGGGTATATATAGAAAGGCTGGAGATTAATAAAATAATATCTAGGATTAGGAAGAGAAAAAGAGGTAGAGTATTATATTCAACATATTTTTCTAGAGAAGAGGAAAAAGACGGAAGATTAAGATCTGGAGTATTCAAGCGGAAGCCGTGCTACAGATTCTTTCTTTTACCCTTCTTTTAGACTCTTGTACTTTCAATTGATGATGAATAATGTGATGTTACCCTTTTTCTTATTCAAAAACTAAATTCTTGTTCAAGATTGTAATGGAACCCGATGATTGGATTTAATTAATTTATTCTCTCTTTGATTATGATCAATTATATGCAAGATTGTTTATCATATTTTGTATTTCATTCAATAATTGTGTGGCCAGCAATTAATCTATCGATCTAGATGATATAGGAATATTGATTCCAGATTGGCTGTGAAATATGATACATGTGTTGGATTTATTCTTCTAAGGAGTGAATATCCAATTTGCAAGAGGGATAGGAATATACCTAATTGTCGCATGAACTTGTATAAGAATTGATGCCATTTGGTTCATTGTTGATTATTCACATAGGAATATAGTGAATTAATTAGCAATGAGGACACTTATCTAATCTTAGAAAAGTTAGATAAATATTTATGAATTCTTGGTTAGCAATTTGTAACAATTGACTAATTAAATAGGGAGTGAACATTGGGAACACCATCCAGGGAATTTGTAATCTTGATATTTCATTTTAATAGTTATATTCGTAGTTACTTCGTTAATTAATTTTGATAATTTTGGTGAATTTATTTATTTAAATAGAATTGGGTTAATCAATGCTTGGTAATTGGAATGATTAATTAATTTATTAGATTATTCCTCGTGGGATCGACAACTCTACTTTCACTTTATTACTTGATTGACCGTGTATACTTGCAAGTAAATTGCTAGTATAGATTTAGCTCAGCAACCATAACATGTCGTTCTTATAACATTTAAATAAAAATGACCAACTTACTCTTATAAAGTCTTAATACATCATTATAATGATCATTAGTCAATAAAATCACATTATCAATTTTTATGACTTAATATAACTTAATTTTCTCAATTATTCTTAACTCATCCATAGACATTAGAAATAGCAAATCAACTTATTATTTTTTTATCTCCTGAAAAAACTTAATATATAATATTTTAGTCACACAATAATTTTCCTATAATTTTTCAAATTCATTTACTATTTTTTTAACGAATGTAATTTTTGTGAATAAATAAAATATTTATTGAGTTAGATAAATATTTTGTTAATTTATTTATTGAGTAAAATAAATAATTGATAAAGTTATTGTGGAGTAATTCATTTTAAGTGTAATTATGTTAATTGTTATTTGATTGTGATTTGATGTGTTTATTCTAATTTAATTTAATAATTAAATTAGATGATGAAATGATTTATTTGAGTAAAGAATTTATTCGAATAAAATAATTTATTTGGTAATAGTGTTATTGGTCAAATAAAAGTTATAATTAAATTAGTAAGGTTTAATTGAATTTATTTACTAATGGGTCTTATTAAATTGAAAGTGTGGCAATGAAACTATATGGTATAATAGGTTATTAGACTAAATGGAAAAAGGGTTTTTATTTTAGCTAAACCAAACAAGGCCTTGTGACCCTTGGTTGGTAAAAATAGTTTATTTTGATTTGGTTCAACCAAACAAGGCCTTATGACTTTTGAAATTCTATTTTGCTTAATTGGGTTTGCCAAACATGGTCTAACCCTTTGTTTTTGCAACTGACTAATGAAAATCAAGTTACGTTAAAAAAAATTATCAGTTATTTTTTAAGCCTAAGGAAGAAGGAGCAAAGCTTTTGAGAGAGAAGAAAAATTGAGAGGATTAGTTCTCTGTGATTTAGAGAGAAATTGAGAGAAAGCAAGAATCCAAGAAATTAAAGAAAGAGATAATCTAAACCTGTAAATCATTTAGCTAATCAAAGGTATTACTCTTAATTCATGCTATATATGTTTCAAAGTTCTTTACTGTAAACAATTTGGGTGAATGATTTGGTGAGGTATTGATAATATATGTTTATAAGCATGCTTAATCCGTTATTTGGTGTCTATATATGATTTTGGAGTTATTAATCTATGAAAACATGCTTTAGAATAGAGTTTTGGTTTTACAGAGTTTCACTTTCATATATAGAGAATATGTATGAAAATTGATGTTCAATTTGTTTATTAACTAGTAAATTGACTCTTGATTATGTTAATATAATTAAAAACAAAAAGAATGCAAGTGGAATGGATTAAAATAGTTTAGAGATGAATTCGCAGTATTCAATTTCATCAAATGGGCCAAAATATGAATATTTTGTATAAACAGTGAATTTTTGGTCTTTAATTGGTTGATTATGTGTATTATAATGATTAGAATTGTTAAAACATGTTGGGTATTTGTTTTACAACATGTTTGATGTCTGGGTGTGTTTAGTTTGTGAGTCGGATGGTAGAATTTAGAAAATTTGGTCTGGAATTTTACTGGTTCGCAAACTGTAGGATATGACAGTCGAGTCCACCGCCCCGGCGGTGGAAATGTACTGAATTAGCACCCCGGCGGTGTCCTCGCCCCGGCGGTAAGAATGAACTAAATTCATCGTCCCGGCGGTAGCCTCGCCCCGGCGATGGTTTGTAAAGAAATTCACCGCCCCGGCGGTGGAACAGGAAATGAAAATTTTCCTTTTCTTTTTGATTTTGCTATATAGCCAAGTGCAGGTTTAAAACTTAGACTAAGGTATTAAATGATTAATGAGATACTACGATGGATGATAAGCGAATACCTATTGAATATCAAATGACAATTGATATATTAAAAATGAAAATGGATAAGAACGAATTCTAAAGTGCTTAAAATACTGTAACTAATTATTGTTACCGCTTTATAAACAGAATGTATAGGTTGATTAAGGAACGTGAATATTAACCTGTAATCTACGTACAAGGCAAGTTTTCTATCCTTATTCTCTTTATTTCGTTGAAAGCAAGTTCCCTAAACTTAACTTTTACTCGAGCAAGTTTCTTACTTTACTTTCATTGAGCAAGTTTATTAACCTTAGCTTATTATTGTTCAAGCAAGGTTGTTATAATGTCAAATGCTTATGATTTATTCCAGTCATTTGTTAATCGATCATGAATCGTTATTCAAACTTCGAATATAAACTTATTTTACAATTTTATTGTTGAATCAAATGCTTAAGCGACTATCAAACCCTTGTTGATTTAGCTAGTCCATAGTTGATGAGCGTTTTAAAGACTTAGAATATCTTGAAGTTATTCCAAACCAAGTTTCTTTTGGTACGGATTCTGTCGTTAAACTAAGATGAACAACCCTATCATAGGGGATTAATTACGCAACAACTTTAAAATATTTGTGCACAATACATTGTACAAAGGGTTGATCCCCCGGAGTACGAGATGGACAGTCCATAGTCTATAAGACTGTTAAAGGTTACAGTAGAGATACTTGTTAACCTAGGACATAGTTCGAGGTCTTATGACCCTCAGATTTACTTATGATCCTGAAATCTAAATTCAATTCTTAAACCGAGTTTTCTATTGAGTTTTCAGTCCTTTGATTGTTGTAGATTGTTTTTAGAAAGGCTATTATACCTTAGTTAAAATCTACTTCATTGATTATTTAATTATTGTTATTATTATACTTGTGGGCAATTGTTTGCTCACCCTTGCATAAAATATTGCAGCTAAGACTGAGAAGTAGGATGAGCCGTCCACTAGTAAAGGCAAGGACAAGATGCAGAAGTAGCTAGCGTGCTGTTATTTGTTATGAAATTTTTATAATAGAACTTATTTAATATTATGTTTTAATTCCGCATTGGTGTATTAAAGGTTAGATGACCTGGGATGTATTTACTTAAGAGATTTAAGTTGTAACCCTATTGTGGGAAGATGATTTGTTTAGTTTAATTTTATTATCCTTTATTATGGGTAGTAAGTCATGAATGTATGGAATAGTGAACACCAAATCTGTGAGATTGAAGTACTCGGATTTGGGGGTGTCACAATTTTTAAATAGGCCAAAACTGTTCGAAATTAACACATTTATTATAAATTATTATTTTATCCAAAAATTCTGAAACTTATATGGTAGCTTCATATTTCCATACACTGATCCTTGTAAAATTTCCACATTTTTTTGAGTTATACACACTGAGTTATTCTAGTTCACTTTTAAAATTACACTTTCTTGTAAAAGCTAAATCTCAACTTCTGGACAACCAAAAATTACTATATAGGATCTAGTTAACTTGATATATTATTATACCACAAAAGACCAAACTTTTTAAGGCCTTCTAACTGACAGAAAATCCACAAAAAATTTAGGCCAGCAGGATTTTCGGATTTTTCGGTAGAAACTATTTTGCTAAAAATTGCGCTACGGTCAGCTCGTTCAATATTTTTTAGCGATTCCAGTGGGCTTCTTTAGTAAAACCATAGATCTATCTCATGGCTTTGGTGGATCTCAAAAAGAAGTTATAGATTAAAAATGGTGAAAGTCCAAAATGGACTGAAAATTAGGATTTTTAGGCTTAAAAACTGTTTTTGTTCTTCTTCTTTGTTCAAGCATATCAACCCTTAACATGACAAGATCTAAGCATAAAATATTATACATCATGTAGATCGACCCCTATATGGTTTAAGATCATAAGTTCAACACTTGATCTAACACAACCATAATAAAACACATTAAACTAGCTAGGGTTTTGAGTTTAGGAGATTTTTATACCTTTAGTGTTCTTCCTCTTGATTTCTTCTTCCTCTCTTCTCTTCTTTCTTCCATCCATGGCAGCTCTCTTTCTCTCTTTCTCTCTCTCTATGGTCGGGTATGGAGTGAGGAATGAGGGGAGAGAACTTCTTTTATTTCCTTTCTTTAGCTAAATGAATGAAATGTTTAATATTAGACAAAGTGGGGAAATAGATCCACTTTTTAGGGAGAGTTGGTGAGAGTTGTTGGCTGCCCATGTGCTAAAATCTTAGCTGATTCTAGTCATATGGGTCCTGCTTTTATTGCCTCGTTTTGCGTGCTTAATCCCATCTTTGACTTATTGACCCAAAACTCAAATTTTCAAGTTTATAGTCGATTCCTACTAAATTCGACGCTCCCAACGTTATGGACACATCCATTTCTTCAAATTCATCTTCAAATTCCAAGTTTGACTTATCTCTATAAAAGTCAACTGTTGACTTTGACCAAAAAGTCAACCCTAATACATTTTGTGATTACAGCCTTTTCTTTCTAAACTTGATGTTCCGGACTCAACCGAGCAGTCCGCGTTACCAAATTCTATTCCAACTCAAATTTGAGTTTTAGCTTACCTCTCTTTATTGCTAATCATATTAGCTAATCACTTATTGATTATTATTTGTTTCATTTGTCATTCAAGGTTAACATTCAAGCTATGTTAATTCATAACATAGTTTTATCTTAATTCTCATGTCATTGACTTAATTCATCATATTGACTTATCCTTTCATCCCTTAATGATTACATTATCCCTACTTACAAGGATCCCTTCCCGGAATCACTACTACCATAACGTTTTAGTTTAGTTTACTACTAAACTCTTACATAATTGTTTTTTTCAAATATCAAACCATATATGTTCTTCTTAAAAAATTTAATCATACCTCTATTTCAAATCTAGGTTTTTAACTTCAACCTTTATTAAATCATTCAAGAGTTTGCTTACAAGTTTTATAAATTTTCGGGTTGTCACAGTTAGACACACTTCCAATAGTTGGGAGAGTACTTACAATTTCTATAGAGATAGAAATTAGGGTTTTGCCAACACCCATTTTCTTGATTACATATTATTCCTTGGTGGATCACCTCTAGAGGCCAAACACTTGGGTGACTAACGTTGATCAAAGGAAGGAATCTAATCGATGAATTTCAAGGAGAACGCGAAAGGATTTGGAGTTGAACTTGTACCTGAGGAAGCACGGTTCTACGAGGGTATAATTCTTATTCTCTATCTCTTTCGTTTAATTGATAATTAAGCACAGGGAAAGATCATGGTGATGGTTTGTATAAAATTTTAAAATTCGATTTTATCGCGCTTTTGCTATATTTGTGTAATTTGATTGCATGCTCGCGTTATATACAAACCTAACAGTGGTATCAAAGTCAAATCTTGTGCTAATTATTGATTTTAATGATTCCATATATGTACGGGTATGTATTTCGAAAAAACTTTCTGGGCAAAACTATTTTTTCAAACTCTGTGATGCAGTACGGCCGCGCCGCTCCCAGTTCATTCTGGAGCGCGGCCGCGCCCAAACCCTGAAAACGTTTCTGGGGTTGCAGCGTGGCCGCGCCGATTCTAAGAGTATTTTGGGCGCGGTCGCGCCGGTCACCAGATTTTGAAAATTTTTATTTTTAATTTTATTTATTTCAATTAAGATAAAAGGTTTATTTTGAATTGGAATATGATTAAAAATAAAAGTTTTATTTTAACTTAGAATTAGATTCCACATTAACTAGAATAAAGAAGTTTATTCAGTTTTGGAATAGGATTTCATGTTTCCTAGAATAAAGGAGTTTATTCACAAATAGAATAGGATTCCATGTTTCTAAAAAATAAGGTGTTTATTTTGATAAGGAATAGGATTCAACATATTTTATTTTTTCAACAATTTTAAGTTGAAATAAAGGAGTTTATTTTGAACTTGAAATTGGATTCCATGTTAATTAAATAAAGGAGTTTATTTTGATTTGGATTTTGATTAAAAATAAAAGAGTTTATTTTTATTCAAAATTGGATAAATTAAAATAAAGGAGTTCATTTTGATTTAGATTTTGATTAAAATAAAAGAGTTTATTTTGTTTCAAAACTAGATTTAATGCAACTTTAAATTGCCCATTAAATGATACCAATGCATATATGGAATGGTTTTCTTATTCATGAGATGAATGTTATTTAATGATGCATATGGTGATATGTATGATAATAATTGGGATTGATTATGGACTATTGACTAATGGATGATTGAATTTTATTCTATGAGAATGCATGAATGAATGGATTTATAAATGGAGTCTGCGTACCTTGTCTTCTCTAGTTTTTCTTAATGTAAATTCTATCTTCCTCCTATGTACTTTCCTTTGACTGCTGATCAAGGTTTCTATTTATTATAAATAGTTTATGTAATAGGATTAGTTAGAATTATTTTGAAGAATTGGAGACAAAGGACCAAGGAGCGCTTGAAGATCCGTTTGTAATGGAGCCCGAGTTTAAATATAATAGTTATATTTAAATTCTGTTCTTGCACCTTAGGTTTGACCTTTTGGTTCACTTGGTGGCTCTAGTGAACCAAACTAGAATAAAAGTCCATAATTAATCAGGGTAGAATATAGTATTCTATATGTGCATGTTTACTATATATATATATATATATATATATATATATATTATACAACATGCTTCGCGTGTTAAATAATATGACGCGTATTTTATATATATATATATATGTGCATGCGTGCTAATCAAGATGAGATAAATAATAACAAACCCCTCAAAGAAATTATATTAAGTTGTAACGTTCAAAGATATTTGAAATATCGAACATCGCCGTCTAGCATGATAAAATGATAGAGTATCAATTAATCATTATAAGTTTGTTGTGTCACACAAGGCTTATATTAATTTGTTGAGATGTTGTTTTATCATATTTGATGCTTATTAAGGAATTGAACAATGCTGTTTTGTTATGTCACACAAGAACGATGTTTTTCTCTTTACATATATGGAAGTGCTAGGTTGGACTTAACTTGGATAATTTTCATTCGGATGTGTCACAGTTGATCAAAATAATCTAAGAGGCAAAATACAAGGAGTTACATGGTGATGTAATTGACAATAGTTGTCTACCTATATATTTATATATAGTTTATTGTGTCACACAAAGCTATATACATTTGAAATGAGATCCTTATTCTCACTAGCAAATCTTTAATTAGATTTGTCGAACTATATATTGAGGCTAATATAGTTTGATGAAAATAGTGGGAGATACCGATTTAAATAAAACCTAATTTATTTTGGTAATTAAGAAATGAATGTATGCTAACATGTTGTTAAAATTATAAATTCATCTACAAAATTTTACAATGTCTAATTCATTATCACTGCAGAGTATATTAGATGCTAATTAACTGGACCGAATTACACGAACTGGTTAAGAAATCTGAGAATAGTTCTCAAGGCTGAAAAGCTATTTTATATCCTTAATATGCCTATCCCTGAAAGTAGTATGTACACAAGCCAATCATATTTGATATGATGTAGTATATACTTTGTAATCTTATTCTTTTATTAATAAAAGAATTAATTTATTAAAGATATTTTGTTTTATCTACATAGTGTTGTTATTTTATATGTGATAAACTCATAGTTTTAAACAATGCTTTTAGAATCATGATGATGATCATGCTAATGGGATCTAAATTCTTAGAAAGCTTAAAACTAAAATCATTCCTAATCGTTGGATTATTAAAAAGGGGATTAGTGAATCTGGATAGATTAGTACTTACTTTGCTTGCTCTTAGAAAGAGGATGATTGATCTCATAATTATTTGTATAGAGACATTAAAGTAAGTATGTAGGTGCTTATTGTAGAATAAGTTCATTGAACGTGACTCGTTGTAGGAATACTTAATGGAGTTTTAGTTGCCTGTCAATAGGAATTCCTCTAGTGATAGTAGTACAAGTGATCCTTGGACTTGAAATCATCATAGTACTTGTGTATGATAAGTTATACTTTGACATGTCCCTTAAATCTTTAGGGTATATCAAAGGGTATGCTTGGGTATAGTTAGTTGTACATGGAGATAGGTGAATGGTCAACAAAGAATCTACCACATCTAGTAAAAGATGAGAATGTCCTATGTGATTCGATAAATGATAACTTAGTAGTCATTGGCTAAGGTAGAATGTAATTAGAAAGGAGTTTTTAATTTGCATTAATTAGAGTTGTGCATTTGAGAATCGAAATACATATAATTAAATAAAATAAGACTTGACAGTAATTTCATGTCTTATATTTAATTGAGACATTGTATAGTAGAAGGATTGGATTGTACAGTAACTATTCACTGAAAGGTTCTTTTGTGATTAATGTTGAAATCTATATTATCTGGAAAGTCGTTGATCGCTAAGGGGTTTACCCTTATTGTAGAATAAATATTATTTATTTAAATGAATTAAATAGTTTAATTTATTTATTTAAATATGATTAGAACTGTTCTAATTGATTTATTCACAACCGGTTTAATATAGAGAACCTAAAGGGTCACACCGCAAAAGAAAAATATTTATTTAAGAAGTAAATGACATAATCGTAATAATAAATTAAGTGTATTTAATTTAATCTACGGTGATAGAATAAATTAAATAGCTTAATATTTATTATTTAATATTTTGAAAATATTAAATATAAATTAATAAGATGAGTCTTATTATTATTATTATTATTTAATTCCTAAAAAGGTTTGAGAATTGATTAATATGAGTACTCTCATAAATTCCTAATTGGATTAGGAGTTTAATTAATTAAAAGAGTTTAATTAAAATAAAACCCTATTCCTAAATAGTTTAGGAAGGTTGCCTACATCTATAAATAAGAGGAGTCATATTATGGATTGAGGTTACACACACTTCTAATAGTTGGGAGAGTACTTACAATTTCTATAGAGATAGAAACTAGGGTTTTGCCAATACCCATCTTCTTGAGTACGTATTATTCCTTGGTGGATCACCTCTAACGGTCAAACACTTGGGTGGCTAACGTTGATCAAAGGAAGAAATCTCACCGTTGAATTCAAGGAGAACGTGAAGGATTTTGGAGTTGAACTTGTACCTGAGGAAGCTAGAATTATACAAGGGTATAATTCTTATTCTCTATCTATTTCGTTTAATTGATAACTGAACACAAGGAAAGATCATGGTAATGGTTTGTATAAAATTTTAAAATCCGATTTTATTGCGCTTCCACTATATTTATGTAATTTGATTGCATGCTTGCATAATATACGAACCTAACAGTGGTATCAGAGCCAATCCTTGTGTTAATTATCGCTTTTGATGATTCCATGTATGTATTGGTATGTGATTCGATTAAATTTTCTAGGCAAAACTAATTTTTTGCATCTACGATGCAGCGCGGCCGCGCCGCTTCCAGTTCATTCTAGAGCGTGGCCGCGCCCGAACCCAGATACCGTTTCTAGGGTGCAGCGCAACCGCGCCGCTCTTAGTTCAATTTAGAGCCCAGCCGCGCCGGTCTGCAGATTTTGAAAATTTTATTTTTCTTCAATTAAAGTAAATGGTTTATTTAATTGGAGTAAGTTTAAAATAAAGATGTTTATTTTATTTGGAATTAGATTCTAGGTTGCTAAAATTAAAGGAGTTTAATTTTGATTTGGTTTTTGATTAAAATAGATAATTGAACTTGATGCAATCACGACATTAGCTTCTCAGGTGGCTACTCTCTCTAAGAAATTTGATGCTTTGGTAGTGAAACCTGTTCATAATGTGTCTGTGGTTTGTGAACTGTGTGAGGGGAACCATGCTAGTAAGCAATGTGCCATCAATTCTGAGTTAGTGCAGTATGTTAATAATTACCAGAGGCCACAAAATGTTAACAATCCCAACAATTACAACCAACAGAGCAACAATGCTTATAATCCAGGTTGGAGGAATCATCTGGGTTTCTCTTGGAGAGATAACAATCAGGCTCAACCTTCTGCACAAAGACCATCACACCCTCCAGGATTTCAGCAATAAGCTCCTCAGTATCAGGAAAAGAAGTCTAATCTGGAAGATATTCTGGCTAAATTTATTTCTCACAGTGACAGCAGAATGAATAGCCAAGAGGTGTCATCTGGAGACCCAAGTGGGGCAGCTGGCAAATGCTGTCAACAATCGTCCTTAGGGTACTTTGCCGAGTGACACTGAGGTCAATCCAAGGAGGGATGGAAAAGAGCATTATAAGGCTATTACACTGCGCAGTGGGACTGAATTGTCTGGGGTTGTTGAGGTGATTATGGAAAATCCTACCATTGTAAATAATGAAGATGTTGAGCCATCTAAAGAGAGCCAAGTTAATGGGGACAGGGAAAAGGAAGCAAGAGAAAGCGTAGTCTTGCCTCCTAAGGCTAGTATTGAGCAATGCAAGCCAGTTCCTATTATTCGCCTATGCCATTTCCACAGAAAGTGCAAAATCAGAAGCTAGACAAACAGTTTTCCAAGTTCTTGGAGGTGTTCAAAAAGCTTCACATCAACATTCTATTTGTTGAGGCCTTGGAGCCAACTTCTTGATCAATTGTTTTTGCTCACCATCCAAGCTCCCCATATAGCTTAGAATTTCCGAGAAATTGGAGGCCGCTTTAATGCCCTTCGTGCCTAAAAGGTTAGTTCAAGGCTTTGATAGGGAAATGCACGCACTTGTTGTCGTTTCAGATGCGATCAAAAAGCTTTTTTTCAAGCGTAGAGAATATGAGGAAGATGCAAATAGAGATGCGAAAGTTCTTGTTGGAGTTGGAAGTGCAGGAGCAGTGAACATGACTCTTGCAGTTGCTCTTGCAGAAGGAAAAAATGATGAGTGTAGTGCTATACTGCAGAAGAAGCTTCCACCTAAGCTTAAAGATCCAGGAAGTTTCACTATACCATGCACCATTGGGAACCAGTCCATCAGTAAAGCTTTATGTGATATGGGGGCTAGCATTAATTTAATGCCATTTTCAATCTATAAGAAGTTGGGATTGAATGAAGTAAAGCTTACCAGTGTTACTTTGCAGCTGGCAGACAGATCATTGGCGTATCCAAAAGGGATTATGGAAGATGTATTAGTCAAAGTGGACAAGTTCATCTTTCCCGCAGATTTTATTGTTCTGGACTTCGAGGAAGATAGAGAGGTGCCCATTATTCTGGGGCGGCCATTCTTAGTTACAAGGAGAACTATCATTGATGTGCAGAAAGGAGAGCTCACAATAAGAGTCCAGGATCAAGGGATAACTTTCAATGTCTTTAGGGCTATGAAGTTTCCTAGTGAATCTGAAGATTGTTTTCGGGTTGACTTGGTTGATTAAGCAGTAAATGAGCTATTCTTGAACAACTACAGCTTTGACTCGCTTGAGGCAACCCTGATTGGAGCAATAGATGTGGAAGATCCTACTCATTTAGAGTATGTGGATTTGTTGAATGAATATCCACGGTTCATTAACTCTAGGCAACCATTTGCATCATTGGATCAACCAGAATATTCTACTTCCCAAATTAATGCAACAATGGAACAAGAACCCGATTTGGAACTAAAGCCTCTACCAAGCCATTTACGGTATGCTTATCTGGGAGAATCATCTACTCTACTTGTCATTTTTTCTGCATTATTGAATGAGGTTCAGGAGAGTAAGCTATTACAGGTGTTGAAAGATAATAAGACAGCTTTGGGATGGACACTTGCTGATATTAAAGGGATAAGTCCATCCATATGTATGCAGAAGATCCTCATGGAGGATGATTCAAAGCCTACTATTGAACATCAACGACGTTTGAATCCCATAATGAAAGAGGTGGTGAAGGCAAAGATCATTAAGTGGTTGGATGCGGGAATCATTTACCCAATTTCTGACAGTCCTTGGGTAAGCCCAGTTCAGTGTGTCCCGAAGAAAGGGGGCATGACTGTTGTGACTAATGAGAACAACGAGTTGATACCCACACAGACAATTACAGAATGGCGAGTGTGCATGGATTATCGAAGAGTTAACAAATCCACTCGGAAAGACTATTTTCCTTTGCCATTCATCGATCAAATGCTTGATAGACTGGTTGGGCATGAATTTTCCTATCTCTTAGATGGATATTCGGGGTATAATTAGATAGCTATTACACCCGATGATCAGGAGAAGACAACTTTCACATGTCCCTATGGAACCTTTGCCTTTTGGTGAATGTCATTCGGGCTATGCAATGCACCTGCTACGTTTCAGAGGTGCATGATATCTATTTTTTCTGATATGGTAGAGCAAACACTGGAGGTTTTCATGGATGACTTCTCAGTATTTGGTGATTCTTTTGACTCTTGCTTGGCAAACTTGGTTTTGGTGCTTAAGGGATGTGTAAAGACAAATCTAGTATTGATCTGGGAAAAATGTTACTTCATAGTTCAAGAGGGAATCATCTTGGGGCACAGAGTATCTGCTAGTGGGATTGAGGTAGACAAGGCTAAAATCGAAGCTATTGAAAAACTTCCGCCTCTAACATCTATGAGAGGAGTTAGAAGCTTTTTGGGACATGCGGGGTTCTATCGACGTTTCATAAAGGATTTTTCAAAAATCACAAAGCCCTTATGTAGCCTGCTAGAGAAGGATATGCCATTCAAGGTTGGAAAGGATTGTCTTGAAGCTTTTGAAAAGCTTAAACAGAGGCTCGTTACAGCACCCATTGTAGTTGCTCTTGACTGGGATTTGCCGTTTGAGCTTATGTGTGATGCTAGTGATTATGCCATTGGTGCAGTATTGGGGAAGCGTAAGGATAAACTATTCCATACCATCTACTATGCCAGTAAAACGCCGACAGAAGCTCAGTTAAACTACACCACCACTAAGAAGGAGCTTCTAGCTGTTGTATATGCCTTTGATAAATTTCGCTTCTATCTTATTGGGACAAAGGTGATTGTGTATACTGATCACTCTGCCATCAAGTACCTCATATCAAAGAAGGACGCTAAACCACGCCTAATCAGATGGGTTCTCCTTCTCCAAGAGTTTGATCTAGAGATTCGGGATAAGAAGGGTACTAAGAATTAGGTTGCAGACCATTTGTCAAAACTTGAGAAAAATGAGCAACGGGGATGTAATGACATGGAAATTAATGAGTTCTTCCCCAACGAACAACTGTTTGCCATTCAGAATGTAATGCCTTGGTATGCTGATTTCGCCAACTACATTGTGAGTGGTGTGCTACCATCGGACTTAAGCTACCAACAAAGGAAGAAATTCCTAAAAGATGTGAGGTTCTATTTTTGGGATGGGTCATATCTATTTAGACAATGTGCAAATCAGATTCTTTGGAGGTGTCTGCCTGGCGAAGAAACGGAGAACGTGCTTCATTATTGTCACTCATCTGATTATGGTGGTCATTTTGGTGGAGAGAGAACAACAGCTAAGGTTCTCTAATCGGGGTTCTGCTGGCCATCTCTATTCAAGGATGCTTATGCCTTCGTACAAAGATATGACAGATGCCAACGGGTTGGAAATATCTCGAAAAGAAACGAAATGCCCCTCAATAGTATTTTGGAGGTTGAGATCTTTGATGTGTGGGGCATTGACTTCATGGGACCATTCCCATCTTCTTTCAGCAATCTATACATATTGGTGGCAGTGGAATATGTGTCCAAATGGGTTGGAGCAATAGTATCACCGACCAATGATGCCAAAGTAGTGCTTCAGTTCTTGCGAAAAAGCATTTTCGATTGCTTTGGAACGCCGCAGGCAATCATTAGCGACGAAGGGTCATATTTCTGTAATAAACCATTTGCATCCCTTCTAGCTAAGTATGGCATCAACCATAAAATTGCAATAGCATATCATCTACAGACGAGCGGCCAAGTAGAGATATCCAACAGGGAGTTTAAGAGCATATTAGAAAAGACTGAATCCTAGCAGAAAGAATTGGTCTACTAGGCTGGACGATGCACTGTGGGCATACCGAACGGCATATAAAACGCCAATTGGAATGTCACCGTACCGCCTAGTCTATGGAAAAGCTTGTCACCTGCTGGTTGAGCTCGAGCATAAAGCATATTGGGCTATTAAAAAGCTCAACTTTGATTTGCACGCAGTAGGCGAGAAGCGACTCCTCCAATTGAATGAGATGGACGAATTTTGACTCCAGTCTTATGAAAATGCCAAACTGTACAAAGAAAATACTAAGAGGTGGCATGATAAGAAAATCATCATACGGGAATTTGAGGTCGATCAGGCTGTCCTTCTATTTAACTCAAGGCTGAAGCTCTTTCCGGGAAAGCTGAAATTAAGGTGGTCGGGTCCGTTCACCATTGTCAAAGTCTTTCCTCACGGTGGCATTGAGGTCGAGGAGCCCAATTCTAGGCGGGCATTCAAGGTTAATGGGCAAAGGCTCAAATATTATTAGGGTGGTGACGTTGAGCGTCACAAGACTTCAATCAGTCTTGCGGATCCTGAATGAAGCAAGGAATAGTCGAGCAGACGACTTTAAAAACAAGCGCTCAATGGGGAGGCA
The DNA here is from genome assembly GCA_034770075.1 of Aralia elata. Lineage (NCBI taxonomy): Eukaryota > Viridiplantae > Streptophyta > Magnoliopsida > Apiales > Araliaceae > Aralia > Aralia elata. The sequence continues at coordinate 41,386,354 of CM068378.1, forward strand.
ACCCCATTCCTGTATCCTCTTAAGATCATTGTTATGTTTGTGAAAATTTTCTTATCTTCATTTTATTTGGTTGCTAGATGTAGTTACTTTTGTCATGTTTCCATGTTGATCCAAGTTAGGCATTGTGCCTTATTATTCCTTATGATGGTTTGCATGCAGTTGATTAAGGTTTGTTTGTTGACATGCATTTTTCTTAAGGTCTTATCTAATGTTCAAATGATTGGCATGGTTGTATTAGTCTAATTTTTCTTTGATGTTCAGTTTGTTTGTTTTTTCTTCTTCTTTCTTTAATTTCTAATTAGCTTCATATTGCTTGCATGCATTTAATGATAGTTTGTTTTTATTGTTAAACCATGGTTATGATTAAGTGTGAGTAATGTGTTAATTGTTGCTATAAAAAAAATTGCAGGGGCAGGGGACGGCGCAGTTACGCCAATATATGGCCTGCAGATGGCGCAACTGCTCCAGCATTTTGGCCCACCTACTATATAGATGGCGCAACAGTGCCCATTTTTAAGCTTGCAGCGGCATAACTGCGCCGGTCCACCTCTTCCAAACCCAATTTTCTCTCTTCCCCAATACCAGTCGACACTCCCCTCTCTCTCAACCCAAAACCGTGCCCTAAATTATTTTTTCCAAATCAATTGAAGCTTCCCCTCCCAATTCATCGCGACCCTTCAAGTTGATCTGCGGTGGCTCCATTCGAAGTTAGAGACTGATTTCCTCCCCTAAAGCATCCCATTGCCGGCCCAAATCAAGTATTACTCAAAGTTTCATTTAGCAATCAAGGGTTCCTAGTTGCCATTGTGTTCGATCAGTACATACTTCAAGGGGTTGTTTCTATTGATTCCGCACAATTAGGGGTTCTCAAGACAAGTAAGTTTCAGTTTAATTTTAAAAGCAGAAAAATTCAAGTCCTTTTGGAGTCAAAATTTTAAGGAGGATTTGCTTGGTTTTGATTCTCTTAGAAAATCTGAGTTTGGTCTCTCAGTTTGGGTAATTTTTTTTTATCTATTGCTTCACTGTTGGCTCTGATCTTGTATGGGTAAATTTGCGCATTGCCATGCTTGAGAATACATTGTTGGGTGTGCTTGCATTTGCTTATAGCAGGTTGAAAAAAAATTTTGGGTTTGAGCTCTAGTCATTGGGCTATTGCACTGTTGAGAACGGTTGTGCACGCCAGGTGTTTGGTTAATTGCCCCATAGAGCTGTTAGGTTTATTGTGGTTAATTTTGGGTGTTGCTGCTGTTTAATAAGTCTTCAGATAGCATTTGTTAGTCAGTTACTTATCATTGGAATTTTGTTTTGGTTGTCTATTTGCACTGTGCTTGGAGATTTAAATACTTGGATCTTGTTGTTCAGTTCAAATTACTGGGTATTAGTACTGTTTGCTCTGTAGCAGTTTGGTGCAGTTTTTGTCTTGAGCTTGGGCTAGTTTGTGCTAAGGATTGCTTGGGCGTGGATTAGTTGGGGTTTGTTCTTGCGGTTGATTGGTTTAATTTTGGGCAGTTGGACAGTTGGGCAGTTGTTGCTTGTCACTTGATTGAATTGCGTCAAAGAGACAAAGAGGTGGTCCCTCTAAGCCTACTTAGTAATTTGACAATATGCGATTCGTTAGTGCCCAGGCAGCATTAAAATTCCAGAAGGTAATAGCGGGGAAAAGCCTCGTGCCTAAGAGAGGTCTTAGGCCAGACTTGAGACATGATGGAGAGATGGCTGAAATGATTCGAAAGCGAAAATGGCTTACTTTCACCCGACAGCCAGAAGTCGTAGTCATATCTCTGGTTAAGGAATTTTATACAAATGCCTCAGCATCGGGTGGCTTTGTAGCCCACGTCCGGGGTAGGTCAGTGGCTTTTGATCGTAGTGCCATCAACGCCCGCTTCAATTTGACTGATATTAAGGATGGCGACTACATGGACAACGGGATGGATAGCTATGATTTAGACACCGTGATTCAAGCATTGTGCAAGTCGGGAGCTGAATGAAGACTAAGGGAGGGAACCTCTGAAAAGGTCAGCTTTGATCAAATTGATTTAAGCCGCTATGAGAAGGCTTGGTACAACTATATATGTGCCAACTTGATGCCAACCCGACATGGGCGATGTCACCTGTAACAATCTGGAATTTTATAATTATTTGAAATATTTATTGGAGTTGAATGAATGTTTTAATTGTTGTTTTTTTTAATAACTGATGAATTTGTTGTGCGTTAATTTAATTAGATGTGGTATAATTAAATTAATGTTTTGATTTGAAGATTTGATTTAATAAGATGATTAAATTAATTAAATTATTAATATATTGTTAGTAATTACAATGTTGTATAAATTCTAATTTATTTTAATAATTGAATTGGAGCTTTATTAATTTATTGAATGGAATTATAAGTGCAATGAAATTATTATAGCTAATGTATGATGAAATTTACTTGAGTTAATATTATTGTTTAATTAAGGGTGTGACAATTATTTAACTATATAATATGTAGTTTATTAGAATAATTTGGTTTGGGAGAGTTGTTTTGCCAAACGTGGCCTTATGGCCTTTGGGATTTTTAACTGAAAACCCTTTGCTCTCTCTTAACTGACAATCACGTAAGGGTCAGTTTTATATTTCACGTATATTTGCTATTGGCTTGGTTGTTCTGCAAAAAGCCAGAGAAGTGAGAAAGGGAGAGAAGTAGAGAGAAAAGTTGAGAATTTGTGAGAATTGAGAGTGGAATTGAAGCTTGATAATCATCAACTAGTGTTCTTAATCATCTACCAAGGTATAATTTTATTTAAAGTTTTATTCAAGGTATTCAAAAATTAGTTCTCTGTGATTGATTTTGGTGGCTAATTTGTTACAAGAGTTGTTAATTTGTTAGTATATATATGCAAGTAATCTGTTATATAATGTTTTAGTATTATTTGGATTGATTTAATTTGTGAAAACAAGTTTGAGAATAAGGAAATTGGGTTTTTGATAATATGTGTGTTTTGGTCTACTTTGGGTTTAAATCAGTGCTCAATTCATGTATTAACTTGCAATTGATGGTGATATATGATTCAATGTTCAATTATGAAGAGATTGCATGCTTAGCCATCTGATTTCATCAAATAATGGGTTTGTAGTAGTTGATTTTATAAAAAAATGTCAAAAAAATGAGTTTTTAGCAAAAGCATGGTTTAATCCTTTGGGTTTTGTTGGTTTGATTGTTTTAGGTTGTTAGAATCATTATATGGATGCTAAATACTGTTCATAAGAGGTTTGTGTTAATTTAGAATGCTTAATTTGGTGTCTTGATGCTGGAAAATTTGTGTTTTGGGTTGAAAGATTCTGCAGTTCGCGAACTGCAGAACCTGTAATCTGGGAAGCTCGCCCCGGCGAGCTCAGCAAGTTCATTTTTCTCGCCCCGGCGAGCCCATAGAGCTTAATTTTTCTCGCCTCGGCGAGAATTGCAGAACATGGTATTTTTATTATTTTTGATTTTCTCTTTTATGATATACTATCTTATGCAGGGTTAAAACTTAAACCAATGTATAGAACAAATACCAAGATAATAAGGTAGATGTTAAGCTTATGTTTGGTATCTATGAAATACAAAGTTGTTATATCTTAATTTAAAGACAAGTTCTAGAAGCTCTTAAAGATTAACATTTTTATATCTAAGCTTGTAGCTTCCGAGATAGAGTTAATAATCAGAAGTCAATAGGGAATTGAGATGAGATTGATTGAGAGAGATTCTTGAAGTGTTAATGAATACGAATGTTATAACTAATCATTTTGTTGCTATACAAACGGTATATGTAGGTTATTTATTGTACGTGGTTTGTAATTAGGAAAAACTACGCACGAGGCAAGTTTCCTATTCTCAACTCTTTCACATTAAATATGTTTTCAATCTTAAATTTACTTGACGCAAATGTTCCTATCTTATCTCGATTCTAGTTTATGTAAGCTTCTAAACCCTACTTTCTCATCTAGCAAGCTATCATTGCATGTTATAAACTTCTGATTTGTGGATTCTTGATGTTCAAAGCTTAAGTTAATTGAAATCGTTATTCTAATGTCTTGGACATACAAAATCCATATCATTGTATATCATTGTTGATGATCTTTGATCATAATCTAAATTGTTAAAATTCTATTTTTGCTGAACTAAATTCTTGGATGGCAAAACTGAGAAGAACAACCCTAGTATAGGGGAATACTTACGCAAAAGCGTTGAATGGTTGTGCACAATACATTGTACAACGGGCTGATCACCCTGAGTACGAGACGAATAGTCCAGTTATAGTTTATTAAACTGTTAAAGGTTATAGCAAACTTGTCTGTTAACCTAGGACATGGTTCGAGGTCTTGTGACCCTCAGTATATCACTCCTAGTATATCTTAAAGTTCTATTTATATTCTATTGAGCTTTCAGACGTTTCCACTTCTAATTAACATTCAGCAGAAAAGTTATTCCATACAAATTAGATTGTTTGAAAAGTGTTCATTGTTGTATTGGTGGGCACTCGTTTTGCTCACCCTTGCATACTAAACCTTTGCAGCTAAAGCTGAGATAACAAATGAGCCGTCTACTAGCAAAGGAAAAGGAAAAATGAGCAAGTGACGATGATTTGCTATTACGTGAAGACTTGTTATTTTTTTCATATGACTGTGTAATTGAGACTTGTTAGTTATTTATGTTTCCGCGTTTAAATGATGTATTAAAGGTTAGAAAACCTGGGACTTATTTTGGAAAGCTATGTAACCCTTTTATGGGAGATATTTCTTTTGTTTATTATTTAGTTCGCTTTACTTAAAATCTTTTGTTTAAGGGTAGTTAGTGATTATGTATGCATAGTGAGCACCAAATCTGTGTGGTTTGAGGTAACCCGGATTTTGGGGGTGTCACATCACCAAAGAAAGGGCAATTTTGCTTAACACAATTATGACGGGCTTACCAATTGATGTCGGTTTAGTCATTCAGGAATCAATTATGAGGTGCTTGAAAGGCACCACATCCGGAGGACTTCCACACCCTTCCTTAATCACTGAGCTTTGTCGGGCAGCTAATGTGCAATGGGAGGCAGATAAGATACTCCAACCTCCAATAACCATTATTGATCATACCACGATTGCGCGCTTCAAAGTGTGGGAGGGAGCTGAGTCACACCCTCGAGGTGAAGAATTTCTAGCAGTGCCACATGCTACATCTTCTGCACGAGCCGGGCCAACTTCTGAGAGCCAAGGGATACATCCTTCTTTAGCGGAGCCCATGGCCGACATATTAGCATCTTTGAGCAGATTGACCTGGAGGGTTAATGCAGTAGCTCACTGGCAGGACATCATGCTTCAGTACCATTCATAGATTTATGCGACGGGTGGAGCTGAATACCCGACTCCAGTACTGCCGCCATACCCACCGCCATCTCCCAATCCCGACGAGGGCCACCACGACGATGATATGGAGTGATATCACCTCAGGGAAGACTTCATTTAAATTCTGCCTATTTAGCTAATGAGGGCATTGTCAGTTCAAGTTTGGGAGTGTTTTATTGCTTATCTTATCTGTCTTATACCTTATCAAGTCGTCTGCCTCATCGAGTTATCTACGGCTACAATATTTAGCATCTTATGTATCTTTTTCTTTCTTAATTTTGGTGGATCTTGTTAGACGTTTTAGATTAATTAGCTATCTTAAGTTTAAGTTCAACAATGATTTGTTTTTCTTTTATTTTGATTATGGCCAATGATAAATTTTTGTTTAGTGTTATTCAAGGGTGATGGTCATGCATGTTTGGTCAAAGAATTTAACTTAATTGATGGTTTAAAACTGCCTATCTCCATGTTATCTTTTTGAGCGCATGCCTGCTATTGTGGCTAGTCACGAGTCAGAGAAGTTATATGCTAATTGCTTTTGATTTTGTGAAAATGTAACTCTGTTAAGCTTGCATTTGGTATTGGTTGTATGATTTAGGCTCTTATGCTAATTCGGGAAAGTCTGGGGATGTTACCATGCAAAAAAAAATTAAAAAAATTTCATGATTTAGAAATTTTATTTAGGCTAAGTCTAATTATGTGGCCTTTGTTGCTCGAGTTAATAGATCCTTAGGGGTGTCTTTGCACCTAATGCCCTAAAGCCAACTGGTTTGGGAGTCATTGATCAAACGCTTGTTATGTGAGTAGCTCTAAAAAGCCTATGATAATTAGACATTGCACAAGTCAAATTTGAAATTTAAGGCGAGATGGAGCGTAAAACGCACTCGCCATATATAAAGTGATGAATTCTATTTCGCTTAGGTACATTGCATGTTAATGTCATTGGACCCCTTTCCTTGCATTTGTGCCTTGTTCGGCCGATTTTGATGTAGCGGGAGAGTTGGTAGAGTCAGCATTTTCATAAGTAGTTGTCTATATGATTTTATCTGAGTTGTGACTGGTTGGAGTGGTTGTTTTTTTTCACACAAGCACATGCAGGGTCAAAGGCTGGTTTAAGCTAGCGATTATATTCAAGCCTTTTTCTCGGCATTGTGTTGAGCCCTCTTTGATTTTTTTTTTCCTGATATTTGAGGCCATAATTCAGATAAATGTGAATCATTGCTTGTTTCGTTGATCGTTAGTAGTTGTAGTAATTTTATTTTTATATGTTTTGCTTGAGAGCAAGCAAAGGCTCAAGTTTGAGGGTATTTGATGAGTAGGTTTTATACCTACAAATCAGATGTTTTAACCTTGAGAAATTATATGCCCGTACGTGTTTGACGTTGCTTTTATTGTGTTTTGTTGTATTTTAGAAAAGAAAGCTCTGTTGGGGCATTGCTGGCATTTCAGGTCAAAAAAAGGCAAAACGGTCATTTTCTCTGCACCGGCGCAATTGCGCCGCATTTAAACTAGGCCCTGGCGCAGCAGCGCCGGGCCCCGGATCCGCAGTTGCCCGCCCCAGCGCAGCAGCGCCCCATTTTCTCTATATATCGGCGCAGCTGTGCCATTCTGATACTTTTGATTTGTCTGTGCTTTTTGCTGTCCCAAAATAATTGTCTCCTCTCCTTTATTCAATTTACCGAGCTTCCTTACTCTCCATGCTATTGGCCATCTTGGGTTAGGGGATTTGAGCTAATAATAATAGAACATATTATTCCCTCTTGGTTACACAAATGCTAGTAGACAAGATAAAGGAATATGGAGGAGAGAGAAGGCTGCTATTATTATCATCCATCAGCCTTACCATTATTCATCTCTACCATTCGGAAGAAGGGAGAATACAGAGAGTTGGGCATCATTTTCCTTCGGAACAAAGCGGCATCAGAAACCTTAGGTTGGAATTGAAAGCGGTGGGTATCTTTTGGAGTGACGAGGAAGTTGAGTGTGTCCTTCCTCATCCTAATGGAGACTAACTCAGACATTGAGGTGTGTCTCGCCGATCGTTGGGAAATTACGACATGAGAGGCCATGGAATCGGAATTACAATAGGAAACAAAAACCCTAGCTAGTGACTGAGTTTTTAGGACAACAAGGACGGAAGGGAAGACCAAGAAAAATTAAAAAAATAATTACTATATGTTTTAAAGGGTTAAATACACTTTTATCCCTCGAAATATTATTTAACTTACACAAACGACCTTAAACTATAAAAATTAATAATAACAGCCTTCAAATATACTTAAATAAGCAAAAGTGACCCTCCAACTATAATTTTGGTCGACTAGTAGTATCGTTCAGGTGATATAATATACGGTTTGATCATATGAAAATCGTATGATAAATGTTGACTATACGATTAATTATCAAATACAACTCAAATACTAAATTAATTCAAATAAAATAATTAAAAATCATTAACTAAATAAAATAAAATAAATAATTCAAGTTAACTAATTAAAAAATCACTAATTAATTCAAATAAAATAATTTATCACATCAATTAATTAAATAAAATAATTAACTCAACTATTAACTCAAATAAAGTAACTAACCCTATTCATTAATACAAAATAACAATTAAGGGTAGAAAACAATAACTAAAAAAACAAAACAGTAATATAAATGTATTTTAATAGTTTTTAAACGTATTTTAATGTATTCAAAGTCATTTAATTATATTTTCTTGTATAAGTATGCATATACTACTTAAAATAAATAAAATTCACTACAAATTATCACACTACACATAAAATAATTAATCTCATTAATTAAATAATTTAATTTAATAATTTACTCAAATAAAATAGCTAAATCCACTATTAACTAAATAAAATAACAAACTCCACTAATTAACTTAAATAAAATAAGTAACTGAATTAATTAATTCAAATAAAATAATTAACGTTGCTAATCAATCAAGTAAAATAATTATTTATTTAGTTATCAAAATGCGTAAGTTATTTTAATTATCAAAATAAGTTAAGATAATTAAAATATGTTAATTATCAAATACGTTAAGATAATTAATTCAAACAAATTAATTCAAATAAAATAATTATCAAATTGATCCACCGATTAACTTAGTTATTTTTAACGTATTTTATCGTATTTTAATTATCTTATTTTAATTAATTATTTTAATTAGTTATTTTTAATTATTTTACTTAGTTATTAGTGGAGTCAATAATTTTATTTGAGTTAACTAATTGAGTTAGTTATTTTATTTAAGTTAATTAGAATGATTAATTATTTTATTTGAGTAAATCAAAGTTAATTATTTTATTCACTACACATTACCATACTATACATAAAATAAATAATTAATGAGATTAATTATTTTATGTATAGTATGGTAATGTGTAATGAATAAAATAATTAATCTCAATAATTAATTTATATAAAAGAATTAAATTTGATTATTTTACTTGATTGATTAGCGAAGTTAATTATTTTATTTGAATTAATTAATTGAGTTGGTTATTGTATTTAAGTTAATTAGTAGAGTTTGTTATTTTATTTAGTTAGTTAGTAGAGTAATCTACTTTATTTGAGTAAATTATTAAACTTCATTATTTAATTAATTTAATTAATGAGATTAATTATTTTATGTGTAGTGTAGTAATTTGTAGTAAATTTTATTTATTTTAAGTAGTATATACATGCTTATACTATTTAAATGTATTATTTTACACCAAAAAATATAATTAAATGACTTTAAATACATTAAAAAAGTATTAAAATCATATGAATACATTACTTTGCCGTTACACGTCAGCATTTCGGCCAAAGTTATGGCTAGAGGGTCACTTTTGCTTACTTAAGTGTACTTGGAGGTTACTATTATTAGTTTTTATAACTTATGATCGCTTGTGTAAGTTGGGTGATATTTCGAGGGATAAAAATATATTTAACCCTTTTTTTTAGAATACCCATTCACACGTGAAGAAATAAATACTGATTTTTGGAGAAAAAAAATTCCCTTCTCGATATCAAACAAAGCCTAGTATTTGGATAAATTCACATGAGATCCGCATATTTTATAACATCTTTGTCCTTAAAAATTATCTAAAATTACAATTTGTTCCAATTATACCATTTGTTTGGACTTATACAAATACTAAAATTAACTAGGGAATAGAGACTTTGTATGAGGATGGATATGTTCACTATGGAGTAAATTAATATTTATGCCATATTTACATTTAATTTGTGTATTTTCAATTCAGACATCTATTTTAAGACAAAATGTTGAGGGATTTTCTAACATGCTTTTGAGGAGGGAAGGAGTAACTTTTAGTCGGGCCTAACAGCCATTTTGAAAGAAAACTAAGGCATCTACTAGTAATTTTGCGGGCAATACAATAAAAATGTAAAAAAAAAAAACATAAACACCAAGGTTACGTTTGTTTGAAAAAATGACGAGTGTGATATTATTATTTGTACTAACTTATTATCACTTCAGACTATTTTTTCTCTTAATTAGTCTGTTATTTAATTTTATAGACCACAATTTGTCATTCTTAAGGTCGCGGTATACATAATCGTGACATTAGAGAGCAATGGCTTTCGCTCAAAGCATCATTAAGAAAATATTCCGCAAGTTCATAAACAGTAAATTCTCTTTGGCACTCTAAATGCAGAACTTTCACAGGCCTATATCCCCTTGCATTGTTCGTAGACGTGATCCTATTCTTGGCATGTGTGTTGGTGAGAAAGGGAGTTATAATCCAATAATTCTAATTGTTATGCAAATTTATTTGAATTTTCAAGTAATTTACAATATTAAATATAGCATTAATAACAATCAACTAAATTCAAATCAATTGTGAATTTTAAAATTTCGTAAATTTAATGTGAAGAAAAAAAAATCAAATGAAACCTTTTTTTGTTGAATGTAGGGGAATAGTGAATTATTGGGCAGAGGCCGAGCACCATTAGGGCCTTTAACAGAAAATAAAAAATATATTCTTGGTGAAACTGTAACGATCGAGAATTTTAATTTCCTTGTAACCTGAGTTTATGTATGAATGAAATGAATTTCTATTTTTATTTATATTATTATGTGTTATGTGCTTAAAGGTTGTGTTATAACCTAGAATATGTGTATGTGTTGAATTTTACGTGATGTAGTGTCGTTAGGGTGAATATATTGACTTCGCGAAAAATCGCAAAATCACTATTCACGGGGCAGGCTTGTCGAAGCGCTATTCACGCTATAATATTTTGTGTCTTTTTCGACCTTAATAAATTTCAATAATACACGTGTACGAAGTGATAATTTTTCCAAGTGTCAGATTTTCGTTTTGAGCCTGTTCGTGTTTTATTCGGTATCCGAAACTTATGATAAGGCTGTTCCGAATAAATGGACAAACCCCGTAATTATTATTTTTATAGGTCCCAATAATCTATGGGAGTACCCATTTTAATTTTGGGTAGAGTTATTTACCAGTTTTGGTACAAAAGTGGGAGTTTTCGGATACATTTTTGATATTTTCGGGTATTTATTTTGGTTTGTTACTCCAAGTGGGAACCAAACAAAACCCATCAACCAATCAGATGCTAGGAAATTGAGGAGAGAGAAGGGAGGTTGCCGGCAAGAATTTGAAAATTTGGCCACTTTGAGCCTCACACCCATTTCTCCCACTTCACCCTAATTTACTCCTCCATTCTCCCAAGTCAATTATTCATTCACTCCCATTCCATCAGCTGCTAGAGAGAGAGAGAGCTGCAGAAAAGAAAGGAGAAAGAAATCGCCGGAGTTCGCCGGAAAAAGGAAGGAGGAAGAAGAAGAAGGAGAAAAGAAGAGAATGAGAGGTTCGGGTGAACCAAGAAGGAAGAAAGAGACTCAAGACAAGCTCTAGCAAAGCCTCATAACATCTAGGAACAATTCACAGAGGTAAATCTTCAACATCAAACGATTTTCTTTCGATTTCATTGAGTTTTCAAATTTTTCTTGGTTTTCAAGCTTTTATGCTTGGTGGATGATTTGTGGTTGATTGTGGTTGTTATTGTTGGTTGTATTTCGTTTATATTGTTGTTAAGAGACTATAGAAGCCATTAATAACATCAAAGTGGAACAAAAATAGAAGAAATCCGTACCTATGCTTAAGGAGGATGAAGAACATGAAGAACAATGGACAAAAATGGACTATGGACTGTTATAAACGAATTTAGAGGACTTTATAACTATGATTCCTTGTTTGTTGTGTTTATTTGTTGTTGTGATGTTGTACTTCCATGGGTTATGAGTTTAACCCAGTTGGAATGGAGTAAAAAGGGATTAAAACAAAGTTTTGGTGATGATTTTTGTGAAGAACATCAAGAACACCTAGAACACGAAAATATAGCACGAGTTGATACTTTGGCCTAAGATTTAGCCATGTTAATGTTAATGGATAGCTCTGAATTTTTGATATGTTGTAGCCCTATGTCTTAGGAGTCCATAGAGTCTGGAACGGACCAATTTGAGCGTGTATTGAGGGAGTTATGGTGGTTGGAAGCAAGATAGGTCTAGAACACACAAAACAGAGCATGTTGGAAAAGCCCGCACCTGGGTTGCTGCCAGTTGGGCGCGGGGCGCGCCACTGGCAAGGCCTTTTGGGCGCGGGGCGCGCCAGACATACAGTCGGCTAGACAGCTTTGACGTCCTTTAGTAAAATAGGCATAACTTTCTCATACGAACTCGGATTGAGGTGATTCAAGATGATTCGGAAAGAGAACGAGTAGACCTACAACTTTTGTTCTTTGAGTTTTTCAATTTGAGGTCTTTAGCATGGCCTAAATTGGCCATTTATAGGACTGATGTGTAATTGGGGGCAATCGGAGGGTGTCAAGCATGCGTGTATGCACATGTAATACTCCCAACAGTGTAAAATGTTGTTCTAAGTTCTAAAACATGAATGTTATGAATTATAATGATGCTTCGGAGTAACTAATGAGTATTAGATAAATCGAATGGACGTGTTAGACGTACGCAATTGCGTGTCACTTGAGCATTCGAATAGGCAAAGTTGGCGTGACGCTGTAACTAGTGTGTATAATCTTGTTTAATATTTTGTTTCTAATATTAATGAGACATTATAGAGTAGTATAAACCAATGTTTGGTATCCGTATATGACTAATTATTATGTGAAAATGTACTTAATTGTGTATGATATTAAGGAGCGTGTGTTGTAATATTGTAGCAGACGCACCAGACAAGTTTCCTAACCCGTACAACTTTTATTATTGTGCGAGTTTATTCTTATGAATGCACGTTTCTTAACTCAATTCAATTTATATTTGAGCAAGCTTCTAAACCTTATGCACTATTTTTATTTCGTGCAAACAGGTATATATTGTTGCAAGTTTCCTTACCCTAACTCAATTTATTTATTGAGCCAGTTTCCTCAATCGCACAACTTTTATTTATTGTGCGAGTTATTTATTGATTGAGCAATCATTCTACATTATTGCAAGTTCCTTACTCAACTATTTTATTTGAGCAAGTTTCCTATCTTATACAAATGTTGTATATTGTTGCAAGTATTACTTCATTAAGCGAGCCTCTTATCTTATTCAAGATATTCTGGACAGGTTCTTTTACTTCAATCATTGTGGAATTGCAAGTACTCTTAGAATTAACTGATATTCGTTCACGTTATTTAACTATGCTTCGACGCATGTTATTAAAGCTTTCAAGTTCTATATTCCATGAACTACATAAGATAGATGTCAAATCCCATTTGTTTCGGCTAGACGTATGTTTAATCATCATTGTTGTTAAGTAAAGCTATCCAATCAAATTGTTTGGTTTGGATTCCTATGTAAAACTGAGATGAACAACCCTCATTGCAGGGGAAACAGTATGTATGTCGGGGAACCGACACGCACGCGAACAGTATGTAAAAGGGGTTATGCATAACACCGGGTACATTAGGCTGATCACCTAGTGTATTAGTATGTTGGGTTATCAGATAAAATTCTGGTGATTCTAGTAAAAGTTCAGTGTCATGATGACCACTCAGTATAGAATATTACCTCCATTTGGAGACATTGAATTCATTCGGTCCATAGAGGCCCTACAATTGTTTTAAAGAAATCATTCGTAGAAATTGTACAAGTTCTTGAGCTATCTTTTATTCTCTTGATTCTCGTAAGCTATAAAGTATTCTTTTGATGATTCACGATTGTTGTTATTATACTTGCTGAGCAAATTTGTTGTTCACCCTTGCTTTCCTTAAAATATTTCAGTTAGTGGAGCTCGTGATGAAAGTTCAGGGATGGATAAGGGCAAAGGTAAAGCCACGGATTAGCTTTGTACCGATAAGATTATCATTTTGATTATGTATTAAGACTCGTTGGCTTTTATGATGTATTAAGACTTAATTACCCTTATGCATTAAGTTATGTTTTGTAGAAGTTTTGGTTTCGAGACATGGGACAGGAGTATTTATGTTATATCAATGTAAATATTCCTTTATTTCCGCTATAAAGTTATCAATAGTATGATGCAGGTATGAGATAGTGACGGACCAAGTCCGCAGTTCGGATGACCCGGATTTGAGGGCGTACAAAAACAGAGATAGTTTTTGCTTAAAAAGCAACTTAGGTACAGCCATTTATAATGAGATATTCAAGTAAAGAAACAAGCCATAATATAATAATAATATCCAGACATGGTCATTAAAGAATGGCATGACATGAATGAAACAACTAAATTTCAATAGAGTCAATACAAAAGCTACTCTTACCATTAGTTTGCCTAGATTATATATATATATATATAATAGAAATATTTTTTTTTGAAAAAAAAAACACTAACCTAAGCTAAACTTTACTTTGAAAGAGAGAAAATTGTACAAACACTAGCAAGTATGAGATGCCTGATAATTTTTTCATTTTCTGTACAGCATCATAAATACATTTTAAATATTCTACATGAAGTTTGGATCAGCACACTATCATCCCAGCTGCTGGATTCCATACTGCCCCCAGTAATTCCTATCAATATCCATAACTTGAGGTGAGGAAGGCACAAAATGTATCCCAATAATTATCCTTCCCTTCTTTCAGCGCAGAAAAAGAGTGCAGATATCAAGTAATATTAACTTGAACCAAACAATTCCAATACTAATCACTTTCTTATGTTAGTCTAAACCAGATCTAGTCCCTGATACAGATCTCAACATCGCACAAGGGGTAGTAACATTAGGAGAAGCCGCAGAGGAGGGGTTTATAGCTGCAAGGGGCAGCCGCAGCCCAAGTCCAAATGTCGGCTGCTGTTGCAAAGGTGATGCATGTGGATGGATTGGTTGGTTATTGTCGTACCCCGAGATAAATGGTTGTGAAGGCCCACCTGAGACAACTGGTTGCCTAATATTTCCAGTGTTGTTATGAACCATGGCAGGACCAACGCCTGGTAGACCTGTCGGTCGAGTCACTACAGCAGGTCCAAACTGGGTTGAGAGCATTATGGCACGCTCAGCAGCCATTCTGTGCTTCATCCTCTCCACTTGTTCACATTCTTTCATTAACATAGTCTCCACTTCTGCGAATTGCTTCAGCTTCAGCTCTAATCTTTTTAACTGCGGGAATTTTTTTTTTAAAAAAGGCATAGATATGATCAGCAGAAGTTGCTTCTTTCACAACAGTTGTATATATGATGGAAAAGAATATCATGTCCAATCCCGAGAGCATTGTTAAAAAGGCAGAACACATAAACATTTAACAATCAGAACGAAAGCTCAAAAGGGTAAATTAATCACTAAAACATTATCTTTCATCCACGCTAGGTTAATTTCTATAACAATTATTATGCGGATCTGATGTAAAGATATCATAATGAACCAGGAGATTAACAAAGCAGCTAATATGACATCTGCAAGCCAAGCAAGCCATATCTTTTCCTTTTTCCCTATTAGGGAAAGAATGTATTGATGCAGAGCTAGAAAAGATGACAAAGGAAACACTCTCTCTCTCTCTCTCTCTCTCACACACACACACACACACACACAAAAAAAACAAGCAGACATCGAATTCACAAAATAAATAAGCATAGCTTTGTATTGCACTAATTATTAGTAATGGCCTTCCGTACAGCAAAACAAGAAACACCCAGCGTTATTAAAGGCACGAGGCATACCGAGGCGCAAAGGTCCCTCTGGGGCCTAGGCGCGAGGCACACCTTATTGAAGAAAATATGTATAAATACAAAAAAATTTATAAATGACAGCTTATAAAAAAGGTATTTATGAACTAAAAGTCTCAAAGGATAAATACAATTTTTTTTAGAAAAATCAGACTCTAAGAATCAAGATAGGAGACCTTTCCAGTCTCGCTGGACCATCCATTGACAAAACTCTTGAGGCACGAGATCAGAGAGATGCCAGAATAGCGATCCTACCCAAAAAGAGATGATTATGAAAGTAAGAAGATCACATACCACAAGAGTTGATTAGGAAGGTATTAATCCGGATATCCATTCCTGATCTCTGTAACCAATCTTCGCATTTAATCTATTTGACTAAATAACTAAACGAAGTTTAGAAAGTGAGAGCTCTGCACGCATAACATAAACCCAATCTAACTTGATGGACTGAGTTCAAAAAAAATTTGTCCGGAGGAGAGAAAGAATAGAGAACAACAGGTGCGATTTGTTGTTAGAATTATTTAAACAAATTGATCTGTAGTGAACTGGTAAATAAACTGTATGACATCTCGCTAAACTAATTAATTTTCTAAAGAACACTTGGAACCCAATCCTAAACCAAGATGACTATCAAAACTGCAATCCCCTTTATCAAATACGTTGAATTAGTACAAAACAATTTACCAATTCCGAGCCCCTGTTGACTCCTTACTGAGAGCTCCAAAGTATAATCCGAAATAAGTTGATAGTATTCTCACACAAACAACTTTCTCTCTAAAAATGTAATGGATGCCCAATATTGCATGTTAAAAAAAAAATGACATACATAAACACACATCAAATATTTAAAGCTCTTTGAGTTTGAAACAATAAAAAGAACCAAATTTGAGATGTTTCAATACTAACAAAATCAGCAATAAATGTACCTGATGATTTATAATATTAGCAGACAGCCTTTGAATTTCGCGTTCTTCATGATCAGCGAACAGCTTTGCCTTGGTTGCTGCAGCAGAAAGACCAGCTTCGGAAGCAGTTCTAACTTTTTCATCAGATAATGAAGCAACCTCTGCACCACGATGAGTCCATTGACCTTGTACTCCCGAGGTTCGTACTGAAAATTTAAATCATATGAATAATTAGAGGAAGCAAATGACAACAGGCCCATAATTGACAAGGTACCTTTTTGTTGACTTGAGTTTGTGATGTCACCATAAGAACCCCCTTCTTTACCATGCAAACTCTCTGAGTTCATCCTTCACAGACAGAAAATGTCCGAGTTTCTAAATAGCAAAATAGAAACAAATAACAAGGGATTTGAAACTTCAAAAAGACTTCCAAAATTTTGAGAAAGTCGCGACAAAGAAATTTCGTTTGTACTTAAAACTAGAATGGCAGCCATAATATGCAAAGAAAAGAAGGTATATGACACTATTCTATTGGACAATATCAGAGAGTCATAAAGCTGTCCAAAACATCCAATCGACGGAATGAAGAGCTCTAAATCATTTTAAGGATACTTGTTATAAGCTTGATTGCAGAGAATCATGTTGCCAGGAAAAGCCTTAGTATATCAATAAAACACAGAATGGGAAATGAGCGAAGGAAAGATACTCACCTATTACGACATCCAGATTCATCCATCTGCCTGTTATTTCCAGAAGCAGCTAAATTATCATCCTCAGATAGTGCCGCCAAGGAGGCATGGGCACAGGCTGCAGCAACTCTTGGTCCAACTGCAGAGGCGAGAAAGGCAACCTAGAAATTCAAACAGCTAAGTCTCTATAAATATAGAAAAAGCCCATCTAGGAAGTCAAGTCATTAATAAGTAAAGTCAATGCAATAAACAGCCACGCCTACAAGTGTCATCTCATCAACCATTTACTGGAGAGAGTCACACATTAGTTATGGTTTTTGAACTCTGATAATTTTAAAGAATAAGAACCAAAATAATTTTAATAATACCAAGAGCTCGCCTACCTGTTTTACAAGTAATTAACCTGTTAATAAATATATGAATTAAGATAAAATCTGTAATATACTCGAGTCCTTCATGCTCCACACTCCTTTGGCCAATTCTCCGCCAAAGCTGCTTGCTTAAGCAACCAGCTTCTACAAATTACAAATTAACCTCAAACACCAAGATTTTGAATTGTTTAATTGCTCTCTAGAGATTTACAAAGCCATCTCTCCCCATGTTTGCTTATCAAAGCAGGAGAATGAACTTGAGTAATTGTCCTTCAGAGTGATCTTGCCCATTCTCTTTACTACTTTGATTAACCAAGATGCACAGGTCCATCTTTTTTCTTTTTCTTTTTTTAACAAGTAGTATATAATATACTCCCCCAATTCCGAAATATAAGACCAAATTTGACTTTTCAAAGTCTATGAGATATTTTCAAATTCAAAATACAAGTAATTCATTTAACTTTCGGAAACAATAAACCTAGTTATTAATAATAGTTTTATAGTTTACAATTTTCATAAATGTTTGGTCTAAAATCAAATGAAATCATATTAATGTTGAGGTAGGAAATATTTCAAATTGATTTCGAAAAGTCAAAATTAATCCTATATATAAGAACGGAGGGAGTGTAAATAGAAAGACTTTAATCAGGCCGCCATCTAGTACAGACTATGCATACATGAATGCAAGCGGAACAGCAAAAATACGGCAAAACTAATGAATTAACCACTGTAGTTGGCACGTTTTACTGATTGCACCATTGAACTTTTAATTTTTCGAATTACCCCACTAATCTAATTATTATTTTAAAATTGGGCCACTCCGTTAAAAAAATTAAACAGACGTTAATTTTTTATCTACGTGGCTCTGGAAAAGAAATACAAAAAAAATATTGCTTATGTGGCAAAAAAAATAATAAAAAACTTGAAAATGAAAAAAAAAAATCAAAACATCTTTTTGCAAAACAAATCTAACCAAAACAGATCTAACGATCTTCTTTATCTGTGTCCCTTTTATTTTTCATCAGAACAGATCTAACCAAAACAGATCTTCATCAAAACAAAAGAAATAGATCTGCATCTCCTCAGATCATCATCATCATCATCATAATCTCATCCATGGCCTAAACTCAAACCCCCTCCATATCATCTTCTTCCCAAAGCTCCTCAACTACGACGTTTACGATGTCGATTTGCGGAAAGTCACCGATGATTCGGATCTGAACATCGATTCGACGTTTTCAATGATCGTAATCGAAGATCAACGGCGAATCGATGTTCATATTTCCCTTTGTGCGATTTCTCCGCTTTCTAATAAATAGGTATATGTATACGTATATAGCCCCTGCACCGACCTAATTCTAAATTGAAAGAGAAGGGCTTATGTACTTATCTGGGTTTGGAGCTCTGCATTTGTATTTGATGAGAATCTCTGGTTCTTTGATATACGTGCCCTTCTCCTCTTCAAGTATATTATCCGAAAGGAGAATTTGATCTGGGATCTTTGGTGAAGAAAAAGAGGGTTTGAAAAATGAACGATCTGGGTTTTGGAAGCTGGATCTGCTAAGTTCTGGTTGTGTAGTTCCTCGCCATTATCCAGATCTTGAATCGCCGGAATCTGGGTTCGTCTGGTAATGGGTCATATATTCCGGTGGTCCTATTTCTCGATCTGGGTTTCGCGGATGGTGCTTGTTAATCCGTGTGTTATCTGAACTGGATTTCATTTTCTGTTATTGTTCAATTTTTTCATGATTCAGTTTTGGGATTTTCTATCATTGATGGTACCGATATTGGCTGCTGTCATTTTTTTCTTCTTTCAATCTAAGCTAGTTTGTTCTTTAAATTTTCCTTGGCTTGGATTTGATTGTGCTGAGTTTCCCTTTTCTTGCTTCCGTCTTTTCATCACACTTCTGGGTTGTGGGATGGTTTGGTTGGCTGTAGGAGGTCACGCCGGAGGATTTTTATGATATGTGTTTCTTGACCTTGTGGTCGGAAATCATGGTGTATATACCGGCTGTTCCCTATTGATTTATGTGCTATCATTGGTTAATTCGCTCCGATTAAATTAGTTTGGGTGTTTGCTTGATCTAATGTGGTGTCCTTGTTCTAGTTGCTCCGGCAGTTCACCGGTTCCCGCTGGATAATCCTTTTCTTTTTCACTGTCCACGTCGGATAATAGCCGAAAGAATTTAACAGCCGTTAGCCAGAATTAACAGAATGACCCAATTTTAAAATAATAATTAGCTCAATGGGGTAATTTGAAAAATTAAAAGTTCAATTGTGTATTAAATAAAACTTGCCAACTACAGTGGCTAAATCATTAGTTTTGCCGCAAAAATACCAACCCAGAAGACAAAAGACCTATACATCACCCAAAGCCAAAACTCTCAACTAGCCCTCAAGCTAAAAAATAAATAAAATACACCACTGAATCAGGATTACCTCATTTTGCCGAACGCAGAAACAAAGCTTTGATATGAAGCACCAATTTTTCCATATCCTCAAATATTCTCTTAAAGTTATTACTTTCCCTCGAAACGGTGCACCATTGCCAGATCATTTTCCACTTTGCTCTAAGCTTCCCCATTCCAGGAAAACAAGATTCTCACCATCAAACACAGCATCACCCACTCCACAGTAAACACCATACAACACAAAAACGCATTTGTCCATTCTATATCTTAAAACTTCTAATTTTAGCCTTTCACATCCTCTTAACGTGATCTTAGCCTTACACCAAGGGGCACCATTTTCTGCAATGGTGAAGCAGGATCACCTCATCTTGCCAGAAATACAACAAACACAAAAACAAAGATTTGTATTTTTCCGTATTCTCAAAGATTCTGTTAACACTTTCCCTCAAAACGGTCCAACATTGCGAGATCATGTTCCACTTTGCTCTAAGCTTCCCCACTACAAAATTAAAAAAAAAAAAAAAAAAACAAGAATCTCTCCACCGAACACAGCATTACCCACTCCACACCATATAACAAAAAAATCGCATTGGTCCATCCTATAGATTACTTCTTAACCTTCTAATCTTAGCCTTTCACATCCAATCACATGATCTTAGCCTTTCAGTCTTTCACCAAGGCACCATTTTCTTTAATCTATTTAAAGTTGCTTACCAAGTGGCATTTTCTGCCCTTGTCAGATAAAGTAGGGAAAGATTAGAAGAGTGAGGGAAAACGAGTAAGAGATTAGCAAATCTAAGCAGTGCACATTGACCCAAGGCGAGGATGGGTTGGCTTAAACACGTGTCTATCCTGAATTCCTGATTGGGTGGGAGCAAGGTTCTAAAAGGCGCTAGGCGGGAGGCGGGCGTCCGGAGAGGGCCTAGCGCCTAGGGGGCCTAGGCGGGATTTTTATTTTAAGTCAATTTTAATATTTTATCTTACATTTATCCAAATAAAACAATAATATAAAGCAAAACAATCTATAATAAAGATAATAAAGGCATTTGCTTAAAGTTCAAACACATATCCATATTGCCAATGTCAAAGTTCAAATACAAACATGCAATTGTTCAAAGTTTAAACACAAACAAATAATCAAAAATACAAACTAATAGTCCTCATCTCCATATCCCTCTATATCTCTAACTCTTCTTCTCCATATCCCTCCAAGATAATATCCCCACCGGACTCACACTCATACTCCTTCAAGATAATGACCCACGACGTTATAAAATTGTATAGCTTAGTTATTAAAATAAAAATTAAAAAACAATTGCAACCCTAATTTCTCCGCCTAGGCCACGCTTAGGGGCCTAATTTCTCCGACTTGCCCGCCTAGGCCCCGCCTAGGCCCCGCCTAGTCCCACCTGATCTCGTAGAGGGATTTTTTTGCCGCCTTGGGCCTAGGTGAGGCGCCAGGGGGCGCCTAGGCGGGGATTTTTAGAACACTGGGTGGGAGCAGACGAATGTCAAAGCTTGTCAATACAGATGGAAAAAAAGTGGTTACTTAAGGAGGGGAAATTTATTTATTTATTTGGCTCTTGTTGAATATAACAGCAAACAAGAGGAATCTTTTAAGAAGAGAGCTTTGTACACGAAAACATTGTTAAAATTGCTCCAGTCAAATCTTATAGGCCATAGCTCTAGCATATTGAACACTGACCAGTAACAATCTTAAAGGTTGCCACGCCATAAAGGCAAAGGAAAACCCAAAAATGTTCTCCTAGTATAAATGTCAAACAAAAGTAAAGTAAACTAACATCGTATATCAATCTCTTTTTTAGTTTGTCCACTTTAGAATCACTAGACTACTCCAAATTGCCAAAACAAATTATACATGTATACGATACACAAATAAAAGGTAAAGAACAAATGGGTAAAATCACTTTTTCCCCACTGACTGATACCCAATTTACATTTGCATCTGAACTAGTTTTTTTCCAGTCAACTCATTTAACTGCTAAATTTTTACAAAAACTAAAAAACAAATCGTCTAAGACTGTTAGAAGTTAACGGCACGTCTACGTGGCGCCACGTGATATGTTGATAAGGAAGCTGAGCTGGAAAAATTAATATAAACTAAAATTAAATCATTTCATTAACTAAATCTCGATTCATTTCAATATGAGCAAAAGTTCAACTGATTGAATTGACTAGAATATAACAAGTACGAAACAAAAGAATATATTGGTAATACATCAAACTAAAGTATTTCTATTTGATATATGAATTCGAATTAAATTGAAGGGGAAAAAAATGTGATAACCCAGAACAAAGTTTGATTTGGATTTCCAGTTCGAAAGATTAATTAAACCTATTATAAAGCCACTCAAATCACTTCTTCTCCTTTTGCTTGTTCACTTCTAGACCCAACCCAAACCCACTCCAGCATTTTTATCAAATTGTTATAAGAAGAATCTCTATCAAGAATCATTACATACAATAAATCCAGATCTCATCTTACACTTGCAAATTAATTTTAAATTTGTGGCGAAAAGGATGGTGTCAATGGTGCCAGATCGAGAAAGTTGCAAAATGGGGAATCAAGATGGAGGAAGAAGAAGACGCAGGCTTACAAGTGACGCAAAAGATAACGAAGGGAAGAAGATGATGAGATGGTGAGATGGTGTTTATGAGTTATATGTTGATGACTAATAGAGAGAAACAATGGAGAGAAGAATTGTGATTGAAGTTCCAAATTAGATTTATTTGAGTATCTCCATACTTCACAAAGATTTGAGATTTCAAATTAGAAGAAGAACTAAAGTAAACATCCAATCTTATTTTTCAAGTTAATTTGCTTCTATATATTGGGCAAAGATGGTCGAAGTGATACAGAAGTAGAGTTCGGTGATTATTGTGGACAAAGATGATGGTGATGTTTGGAAGGGGTTAAATGCTTTTTTGGTCACTGTACTTTATGTCAACTTACAAATTGATAACTGAACTTTTTTTTCTTATAGTCAACTAATTGTACTCTATTTTTCTTACAAAACATTAGAAAATCCGTCAATTCTGTTGACTTTAGACGGAAATGAACACCTAAGCTGCTGAGTTGTTAAAAAAAACTGATGTGGCAATGATAATCTGACGTGGCTGTGATTATATGGATCTACAGGAAATTTTTTATGAAGAAAATGATTTTTTTTTATAAAAGTATAATATAAATTTAAAAATTTAGCCAAAAAACAAGAAAATAAATAAAAAATGTATTTAATTATTTTTGTAATTAATATCAAATGAATTTTTATTTATAATTAAGCCATTTATAAAACATAAAAACTAAAAACCCATTAATGTTTTATAAGTTTTTAACATCGGTGTAATCTGGGATTAATAATGTATATTGTTGCTACAATTTGGGGAAAAAGAGGAAGAAGATGGTGGCGGTGACCGCGGTGGCAGCCGTGGCGGCGGAAGAAGATGGTGGCGGAGGCGGTAAGGGAAGAAGATAGTTAATGGGTTTTCCCACTAGACCACCAGCGAAGATGGATCAACCAAATGAATGAAACCCTAAACCAAGAAAAAAAATACCATTATCGATATTGATGTTTGCATCTTTCAGTACTCAAAAACCCAAACTGCCATAAACCCTTACTTCCCTCGCCAAATAGGCCTCGGCCCATATCATCATCTCCATCCAGACTTCTATAAGATGCAGAGCCACAAACTCGCTACGGCCAAAAGGGTTCTCAGGGCCAGCCCAATCGCAAATTCCAAGGAGCTCTTGATTCAAAAAGTCAAAGAATCTGAGCTTGTCATTCATGGATTTGATCAGTACATTGATCTTGATGCCGATACCCTGGCTTTGATCTTCGTCATTGATGGTCTCTTCTTGTTTGATCATTTGAATAATCTGTATAGTTATAAAAGTCCCAAATCTGGCCTTATAAGGGAAGCCGAGAGGAAGTTAACACAGGATATAATGATGTTTGAGAATCAAATCCCATTGTTTTTGCTGTTGAAGTTGATCGGAAAGTTTCTCCGACAATATTCTAGTAATGATGAAATTGAATTGGTAAATGAATCTGAAATGGTAGATAAAATTAAAACAACAGTGTTTAATTTCTTGCAAGCACACTCTCCTCTGGAATTGAATCATCAAGCTCAGTTCCAGATTATTCCGATGTTAATTATAAATAAAAATTCATTTGATATTAATTACAAAAATAATTAAATATATTTTTCATTTATTTTCTTATTTTTTTGGCTAACGTTTTAAATTTATATTATACTTTAAAATATTTTTTTCATTTTCTTCATAAAAAATTTCCTCCAGATCCACATAATCACAGCCACGTCGGATTATCATTGCCACATCAGCTTTTTTTTTACAACTCAGTAGCTTAGGTGTTCATTTCCGTCTAAAGTCAACAGACTTGACGGATTTTCTAACGTTTTGTAAGAAAAATAGAGTACAGTTAGTTGACTGTAAGAAAAAAAAGTTTAGTTATCCATTTGTAAGTTGACATAAAGTACAGTGACCAAAAAAGCATTTAACCCTGTTTGGAAGTGGTGGCCATGATGAACATAGATGGTGGCTATGGATGGAGACGTGGATGTGAAGGTGGGTAGCGAGCATAAAGATTGTATGTTTTATGGGTTTATTGAAGGTGGGTGGTGACCATATATGGTTATGTTTAATTGGTTTATTTAACTAGTTTAATTGTTTGATTTATTTAAATAAATTGTTGGTTTGATAGTGGTTGCATTATAATAAAATTATGATGACAAATATGAAGATATTATGTAATTTGTAAAAAAAAAATCTAACAAATAGAACTCCTTTTGTGGAATAGAAGAAGTATGTTAATTGTTTAATTTATTATTTACTATTTTATTAAGAAGAATTTAAAAAAAATAGATTTTTAATTAATTATAACATATAACTAACCACTTTAGCAGCCACATAGATAATTTTGTGGGCCCCATATATTACTTGGCTATTATTTGGCGTGTACAGTTTGCTAAACTAAATAAAAATAAGTTTATTATGTTCTGCCACCAAAAGTCAATTATTGATTTGTGAAATTTATAATGATTTGTTGAAAAATATTAGTTCCATGATGTGAATTGGGAAAGAAAAATCAGTGTAATGATGCAAATGTAAATTGGACCTCAGTTCAGTAGGAAAAAAATGATTTAACCGTAAGATGGCCTCAGCCACGATATATAGCTTATTGACCAAATAAGTAGACGCTTTGCTAATAAAATTATTTTTATGAAATATAAATCAGAGAATTGTGTGCAAGTTGCAACTGAAATAACAAGATTTGATATAGACACCTACCAGGGCCATAACTGGGTTTGCATAATTTGCAAAAGGAAGCCTACTCTTAGAATCAGGGTCTTGTAGGCCAGAACCTGTAGCAATTATATATGAAAGAAAATTTGTTATACATTCGCACATGAAAAATTATCAGATTATTATGTTAACATATGAAAATTAACCAAGTATGCAAAGAGGAAAAATCAGAAGTTTATAACAGAACCTGCAGGGTTGCCAATTGATTTTGAATGTGATCTATCACACTCATCATTGTTCGACAAATTCAATGAGATGGGAGTGCGTGGAACTTCAACATTTTCCAGTGAGGAATCATCCATGGGCAGACGGAGAAAGTGTAGGATACATTGTGCTTTTGACTTGGACCCAACATGCTCTGCAATTTCATTCCAGTTCTCACTGTAAATTTCTATTGCCTCGAGAAGCAATAGGGTTTCCTGATCAGACCAATTTTCTCCGTCTAGATCTCCATAATAATTACCAGAATTGAACCTTGTAAAATCTAGGCTTGAGTGACCAGCAATAAATCTCCCCTCATGGAAGCAATCCAAGCATAATAGTACATCAATCTGTTGAAGAAAATGCTGGTCAGCCATCGAGGAACAAATAAATTGAGATGGATTCAAAACTCAGTTCTGGATTATTAGTCCATTTATCTGTCCCCCTCAATTTAGAATAATCTTCAACAGAACCGTAAATCAGATCACAGATTAGAAAGTTGGAGCTCCAAAGCTTCATTGGAATGAGTTCCATAGCAAAGTTACCAGATACTATTATTGACATAGCGAACCACAATTTGGTACTTTTGTTTCCGAACATGGTACTATTACGTTCCAGAACTCTAAATTTGTTGACCCAAATATTTCTTAGTTTTCTACCTCTAATTGCACAAATATCAATATTCTACCTTGGTATTGAATGCTCACATTTGTACTAAATTATTTTGAACTATCAACTTGGTCTTGGTGATGTAACTTAAATCTTATATGAAATTTGGTTTTATTACATTTAGATTTAAGAGAAGTTATAACTGTAGCATCTCTATGAAGCTACCCTTAGCGTACCACGATTTAATTTATTTAGCGCACAATGCATTCCGAGTAACATTGTTCTATATGAAGACACGAAAGGGAGACATCCTTTGAGGGAGCATTATAGGTTCTCTTAACTATTCTTTATGAAGTATTTGATAGTCTGCAAAACTGAACTAGCAAAAGGTATGTACTAGAGAAACACAGCGGTGATAAGTTTATAACAAGAATAAGGAAATACATAAGAGCTATAGTTCACCTCTTTCTGTGACTGATAATACACAATGGGAAGAGGTCGAGAACAATAATTGCATCGATTCTCAGATAATCGTTCTCGTATTCTCTTATCCAAGTCAGAGTCCTCATAACCATGACGCCCTAGTTCTGGATAAACATTTGCGGCACTGAGCTGACATTTAGGCCTATCGAATTGGATCATGCTATCAATGGATTTCAAAATAGTTATTGGCATACAAAGCTCCCCGTTTGAATCCTCACTAAAGCACGACCCATCATTCTGGGGCTCACGATTTACAGCAGCAGCACAGTAATTAATGATCCCCCAGTGATCAAGAAAGCGGAGTATTCGAGTCATATCATTAATGTCAACAGCAACTACTAAACCATCACAATCAGACACTGCCAACCTCTTCTCTGGATTTTCCATGTACTTAGCAACAATACAGTTCCGACATTCCATGTATTTTTCAGGTGTATGGTCCACTGACTTCCCAGAGAAATAATGTGGCACAACCTGTCTCTCCAGCCTATGCACTGCATTAGGCGAAAACCAATCTGCTCCCAAAGAGCAAAATTAGCCAAACTCTATCATAAATGCTTAGTGCGAGAGCAATGTAGTAAAAGTACAAGCTCAAAATGTGCATATTGGTGTGTCCCTTGTAAAGTAAAGCAATGTGAAAAGTTCAAAGAACCAAGAAAATTCCAAACTATAGCAGAATTATAAGTAATAAAGAAAAAACCTTTGCAACTCGGGCTCCATTTTATTTTGAAGGAAAACAATTCCCCAAAAAAATATTTTTACACGTTTTCGGATCTCTGTTATGACAATGCCAACCAAAATCAAAGTCTTATGACTTTTCAACTCAGGGAGTCATACTTGCTTTAAATGAATCCCAGAAAAGAGTTTTGTTCAAACAAAATCTAGCTGTTAACCCAATAAAAAACATACAAAGACATATACATATATATATATATGACAAATACAAGGTCAAATGTGTGTGGTGATAGATAAAGGTATTACCTGCATGCATTGGTACAACATGAACCAGACTACTCCCGAACCGCTTCACCACACCCCGACCCTCCATTAGCATGGGAGCCGTAATCACATAAGACCCATCACCTCTATCTTGCTCACCTAGACTATCCGGCAGCACAGCAGACAAAGCCTGAAGCTGCCCGTAAGATATATTCTCCAAAACGACAGCATTTTGCGTGCTACTCTCCCCGCACCGACTCGCCCTCTCCACAGCCAAAATCGCAACGACAGACGAGTGTGGCCGATTCACTGCCCGCCTGACCGCCGGAGGAAACTCGGACACCCGAATCCCACCGTCCAACACCACCTCCGGAGCTGCTACCGCCGCCAGATTAGACTGACTAGGGTTTGGATTAATTTGGTCTTCGTCCAATTCGATGTCATTATCTTCGTCCTCTTCGTATTCGATTTCGTCTTCGTCTAGGGGTTTGGGTTTTCGGTTGATTTGGGGCTCTCGTTTTCTCTTCCTCCACCTGTTACGGGTCTCTGTGGAAAAAATTGAACCAATTTAGTTTGAATAATTCTGTGAATTTATATGAAAAAAAGATGGGGGAAATGGGATATTGATTTACCTGACGACGAAGCTGGCATTGCTGTGAGGACAGAGAAAGAGAGAAATGGCGGTTTATGGGGGGAAGAGAGATTCGTGGGGTCCGTGAATGCTAGTGGTGAGTGATCAAGTATACACTAGTGAGAGAGGGAGGACAAAGAATTGGGGACAATGATAAGAAGCTGCTGTCCTATGTGATTTGTTTTACAAGCACACTAATTCGTGAGCTTGCATTTTTAGTATTTTACAAGCACACTACTTTGGATATTTGTTTCTGCCCCCTATTTTTGTTTTCGTATATTTATGGGCTAATGACAAAATTGTCCCTCTAAGTTTGGACAAAAATTAATTTGATACTCAAAGTTTGAGAATCTGCAATCAATACCTCTAAGTATTTTAAAACAACAAAAGTGTTTCTTTTGGCCGGACCGACCAATTTTTCACCGAAAATTATTATGTGTCAATGAGAGAGGAGAGAGGAGAAAGGAGAGAAGAGAGAGAAAATAATCAAAAAAAAATTATTTTTTCTGTTTTCTTATTTTTTTTTCTTTATCAAATTTCTCTCTCTCCTCCTCTTTCTCTCTCCTCTCTCCTTCTTCTTTTCTCTCTCATCTCTCCTCTCTCATCCGCCTTCTCTCTTTCTCTCCTCCTCCTTTTCTTTCTCTCTCTCCTCTTCATGGGTATCTCTCTTCCCCTCTTCCTCCATTTACTTAATTAATTGGTATTTTAAATTATAATAATTTTTTGAAATATATATACTTGTATAAAATCATAATACATATATGCATACATTTAAAATGTATAATACATAAAAAAACATCAATGGTAAGAAGACAAAATTAAAAACAAGATCATAACTTACTTATAAAAAAAAGCAATTACAAAATAATAACAAAATCAAAAAATTAAATAGATTCTTTTTCTTTTTTCTTATTTGATAAAGAAAAAGAAAAAAAGAAAATATTTGTTTGTACAAAATTAAATAGATTCTTTTTCTTTTTTCTTTTTTTTTCCAAATATTTTCTTCTTTTTTTTTTCTTTTTCATTATCAAATAAG
The DNA here is from genome assembly GCA_034770075.1 of Aralia elata. NCBI lineage: Eukaryota > Viridiplantae > Streptophyta > Magnoliopsida > Apiales > Araliaceae > Aralia > Aralia elata. The sequence goes on from CM068378.1 coordinate 41,415,497, forward strand.
AAAAAAGAAAAAGAATCTATTTATTTTTTTGATTTTGTTATTATTTTGTAATTGCTTTTTTTTATAAGTAAGTTATGATCTTGTTTTTAATTTTGTCTTCTTACCATTGATTTTTTTATGTATTATACATTTTAAATGTATGCATACATGTATTATGATTTTATACAAGTATATACATTCCAAAAAATTATTATAATTTAAAATAAAATATTAAAATACCAATTAATTAAGTAAATGGAGGAAGAGGGGAAGAGAGATGTTAGGTTTGTACATAGCGCAAATATGCAATCAAATTACATAAATAGTGCGGAAGCGCGATAAAACGGATTTTAAAAAATTTTCATACAAACCATCATCACGATCATCCATGTGCTCAATTATCAATTAAACGAAAGAGATAGAGATTAAGAAATTATACCCTCGTAGAACCGTGCTTCCTCGGGTACAAGTTCATCTCCAATTCCTTCGCGTTCTCCTTGAATTTCACCGATTAAATTCCTTCCTTTGATCAACGTTAGCCACCCAAGTGTTTGGCCTCTAGAGGTGATCCACCAAGGAATAATAGTTGTTCAAGAAGATGGGTGTTGGCAAAACCCTAGTTTCTATCTCTATAGAAATTGCAAGTACTCTCTCTCTCCAATTCTCATGGAAGAGTGTGTAAATTGTCTAACAATCTAATTGTCTGACTGTCTAACCCCAAATCATAATAAGACTCCTCTTATTTATAGATATAAGGTACCCTCATAAACTATTTAGGATTAGGGTTTTTATTTTAATTAAACTCCTTTAATTAATTGAACTCCTAATCCAATTAGGAATTCATGAGAGAGTACTTCTATTAATTAATTCTCAATCCCTATTAGGAATTAAATAATAGTAATTGTAATAATAATAATAAGACTCTTCTTATTAATTTATATTTCCAAAATATTAAATAATAAATATTAAGCTATTTAATTTATTCTATCTCCATAGATTAAATTAAATACACTTAACTTATTATCACAATTATGCCATTTACTTCTTAAATAAATATTTTTCTTTTGCGGTGTGACCCTTTAGGTTCTCCATATTAAACCGGTTGTGAATAAATCAATTAGAACAATTCTAATCTTATTTAAATAAATAAATTAAACTATTTAATTCATTTAAATAAATAATATTTATTCTACAATAAGGGTAAGCCCCCTTAGCGATCAACGACTTTTCAGATAATATAGATTTCAACATTAATCACAAAAGAACCTTTCAGTGAATAGTTACCGTACAATTCAATCATTCTACCATACAATGTCCCAATTAAATATAAGACATGGAATTACTGTTAAGTCTTATTTTATTTAATTATATGCATTTCGATTCTCAAATGCACAACTCTGATAATGCAAATTAGAAACTCCTTTCTAATTTCATTCTGCTTTGGCCAAAGACTTCTGAGTCGTCATTTATCGAATCACATAGGACATTCACTCCTTTTACTAGAAGTGGTAGATTCTTTGTTGATCATTCACCTATCTCCATGTATAACTTATTATACCCAATCATACCCTTTGATATACCCTCAGGGTCTTAAGGGACATGTTAAAGTATAACTCATCATACACAAGATACTATGATGATCTCAAGTCCAAGGATCACTTGTACTACTATCACTAGAGGAATTCCTATTGACAGGCGAGTAAAACTCCATTAGGTATTCCTTAGCGAGCCACGTTCAGTGAACTTATTCTCTAATAAGCACCTACATACTTGCTTTAGTGTCTCCACACAAATGATTATGAGATCAATCATCCTCTTCATAAGAGCAAGCAACGTATGTACTAATCTATCCGGATTCACTAATCCCCTTTTTAGTAATCCAACGATTAGGAACAATTTTAGTTTGTGAGCTATCTAGAATTTAGATCTCATTAGCATGATCACCATCATGATTCTAAAACATTGCTCAAAACTATGGGGGTTTATCACATTTAATATAACAGCACCATGTAGATAAAGTAAAATGCCTTTAACAAACGAATAAGATTACAAAGTATATGCTACATCATATCAAATATGATTGGCTTGTGTGCATACTACTTTCAAGAGAGACCCATGAAAAGCAGAGAGAGAGAAAGAAAGAGGAGAGAGGAGAGAAAGAGAGAAGGTGGATGAAAGAGGATGATAGACTCCACGACACGCTTGCGTGAGGTGGTCATCGTCCGGATCGTTTCTAGTAAGCAAATTTGATGGAACTCTTTCGATACCTTAACCCCTCGCCTATATGTAGACGATAAACCTCGATATAATCGATTAAGTAATTGAAATGGGTGTAGGATGGAATACCAACAACATTTTGACCCTCGTTTAGTTGTAAACGATAATCTCCGTACGATTGTATAACGCGGTAGAGTAACGCCACACACAACTGTGATTTGTTGTATGATAAGTTAATTATGAGTCTCAAAAGAAAAACTAAGAATAATAACTTAGAAATCCTTCAAAGAACCAAAAGTAGAGAATAACTCTCAATTGTATAAAACTCAGAATATTAATTGTTATTCAATAATATCAGTCAATCCTTATTTATACTACCCAAAAGGTAACCCTAATTGATAAGGAATAAACAAATTGATTTGGAAACAAAATCTTATCTAATATATCTTCTAATTAGAATTGAAAACAAAATCATAACTAAAAATATTGAAATCCCGTGCAAATCCGCGCTTAAAAGAAATCTGGAACGCGGAACAGAACTTGTGCGCCGTGGCCCTCAGATATGCGCGTTGCGGCTCATGCACGCGTCGCGGCCCCGAGAATGGCGCATTGCGGCCCAGAACTCCTGTCCACGCGACTTTACTGATTTGAACCTTTAATCCCAAATTTGATTCTTTACTCTTTTCTTGCTTCCGCCACCAAACATAAACCCTTGTATGGACTAAATAGCTAAGCTTAGAATCAAATCCCCAAACGAACGCGTGATGTGTTCCTTGAATCCATCCCATCATAAAATGAAATACGGCTTTGTCGCGGATTAGATGACACAAATGAATACGAACTTGACGGCTTGACTTGAATTGATTTGGTCTTACTAAATAGATTGTATCTAGCAATCCCAATTCATATGAATGATCCTCTCCTCGCGATCTGCTTGAATTGAGCACCATTTCGAATATTCTTGAATATATTTCAACCCAATTAATTAAGATCATTTGTTGAACCCCTTGGACTTGATTTGAGTCGTTGTCACTTGATGCGAACCTGACCAGGATTGTATCATTTTCCTCCTCTTGAAAAGGATTTTTCCTCAAATCTGGTATCCCCTTGATGAGTGTGTTTTATACACACAAATTGGGTACTTTTAGCCTTGATAATTTGTAAGTCTTTAGCTTTTTCATTTGGTTTTATGTGTTTTCATCTTTTTGTTGTGTAATGTAGTTTTGTATTACTTTTATATGTTTTTGTATGCTTTTATGTGTTTTTACTTTGTTTTGTAGGAATTGAAATAAAGGCCCCTTGGATCGATGCGTTTTTGGCTCGAATCTAGCATTCCCGCTGCTTGTTTCTCAATTTGACCCATGATGCAATCTGAATCTCTCAAAACGCAAAGCACGAAAGTTGTAGATATTCATCTAAGCTTTCCAAAACATCCAGAATCATCCAATTTGAAGTTCGTATGAGAGAGTTATGGTCATTTTACCATCAAATTTTGCTTGAATTTTACACAACAGCTGCTTCGGGGCCAATTTGAGCCTTGCTCGGGCCATTATCTCGACGAGCTCCAGTTATAAAAGTTGTAGAGATACTTCTTAGCTTTCCATAGCCTACTTAATCGCCTTAATCCGAGTTTGGACGAAGAAGTTATGGCCATTTTACCAACAGACGTCGAAACTGATTCGGGCTACAGAAGCTCGCCGGGGCGGTTTCAGCGCCAGGGCAAGAAACTTAGGCCAATTTGGTCGCCGAGGTGAGCTCGTCGCGGACAGCAGCTGAGTTTTTGCGATTTTTGGTCCAAAACTCGGGAAATAGTTAGGTTTTTGAAGACCCAACTCTTATAACATCCAGGGGGTGACAAAAAAACACATCATTCTTCATTTCTACTTGCAACCTAGAGTGAGAAAGAGAGAGAGAGGCGGCTTGGAGAGGGAGGCCACGACTCTTAGCCATGGTTCTTCAAAGAGCTTCAAGGAGCAACAATGGTGAGAGCTTCAACAACATCAATGGAGGAGCTTCAACCAATAACTAAGGGAAGTCATCCTTTCTTTTCTTTTTTCTCTAGTGGTTAGAACTCATTCTTGGGGATCTAGTGCTACCAATTGTAACATCAATAGAGGCAAGGAATTAAGTTAAACTTCTAGTTTTTATTTGATACTTGTATTATCCATGGATGATTACCCAATATTTGGAATAGTTTGATTTATTTGTTATGAATTAAACTTTTATCTTGCTTTCCTTTTGATTGGTACCATATGGATTGGTTCTTTATATTTTGTGCTTAATGTTTAATTGCTAAGGAATTGGTGATTAGCTTGGTAATCTATATGAAATTGGAAAATAGATTATAGATTCATACCGTGAATATAATGACATGTGATTGTGTTATACACAAATTGTATTTTGTCAATTCATTGTGACCACCATGATCAAAAGGAGAGTTAAGAGATTTGAACAAAGTAATACACACCAAGTGTTTGACAAAATCCTTGAGTGTGGATATTTTGTTCTTAGCTCTTTACCTATCTATTAATGTTAACTTTGAATGATTCCTCCGGATTATCGCCATAAATTTCCACAGCTCCGTGAGGAAATGCATGTTTGACAATGAAGGGACCCGACCAACGTGACTTGAGCTTTCCTGGAAAAAGCCTTAATCTCGAGTTGTACAGCAGCACCGCTTGGCCTGGCTCGAATTTCCTTTCAATGATCTTTTTGTCATGCCATCTTTTAACTTTCTCCTTGTACAATTTTGAGTTCTCATAAGCTTGCATTCGGAACTCATCAAGTTCGTTGAGTTGGAGGAGTCTTTTCTCTCCCCGACAACGGCGCCAAAAACTTGTTAATTGATTTCGCAATCAATAAAACACGCTCAAGTATACGCGGTCCACAAGTAATATAAGATAAGTAGAGTGTCGAACCCACGAGAAATTATGTTAAATAATTACCAAATATCAATCACATGAAAAATTAATCTAATTCAAATAATGACAATATGATTTATTTTTGTTATTGATTAAGACTAAATAAAGACAATTTAGAAAACAAGGTTTAACTAACACGGATAGAATTCAAGATAAAAAGATCTAAGATTACAATTTCCCCCAACTCTTCATTTAAACATCATACTCTATCTTTTTTGGTAAATTAGAACATAAGAATTGTTATCCGAGAAATCACAAGTCTATATAAGCCTCTCTCGATAGTCGAATACGTATTTCCTATTGTGGTGTATAGATATATTTCTATTCTACACACTAGCAAGAACCTCATATCAAGAACAATCAATAAGACACATGTCACGTAAAATCCCATTAACCATTCTATCAATTACCAACTTTCACAATAGAAATCATTAAGCAAGGATTCTCAATTGGATACATGTATTATTTGGGTATATGTCTATCCTAAATATAAACAAATTATCAACCCTCGAGAACAATACATAAGACTCACGTCACATAATCTCATACATTATCCATAAAGAGTATCCAACTTTCATATGAATTCATAACTAGGTCTCAACCTATATTCTATTTCTCAATTTCATATAGATTACCAAGGTAATTACGGGCCAAGCAATTAATCCTTAAGCAAAGGTTATGAACTCCAATTCATGTAATGTCTAATTACCATTCAAAGAGAGAGCATTCAATTTAAATTACAAGTTGGGTTCCATTGAATCTTAGAATTGAAGAATTAGCTCATAATAGCTTTGAGTAACATCATATTCAGATTATAGTACATAGCTTCGGAATTACAAAATAGAAATGAAATACTAAAAATTAGAATGATAAAACCCCTCTTTGGATTGATTCACGAATTGATGCTTGTTGGTATCCTTCTCTCTAGCTTTCCTTCTGTAACGGACGATTTAATTGCGTTGTGATTCTGGGGACAGAATCCTTTTAAGGAGGGAAAGATGTAATGAATGCAATTTTTATGATTGAATAAAAATATTTATTGAGTTATATAAATATTTTTATTAATTTTTTGAGTTAAATAAATAATTTCTTAAGTTTTGTGAAATGGGTATATGTTGAGTTTAATAATGTTAAATATTATTTGAATGTGATTTGTTGTGATTATTCTAATTTAATTTAATGATTAAATTAGATGATGAAGAGATTTATTTGAATAAATGATTTATTTGAATAATATAATTCATTTGGTGTTATTGTTAATGGTTAAGTAAATTTATTATTTGAGTTAGTAAGGTTTAATTCAATTTATTTAATAATAAGTTCAATTAAATTAAATGTGTGACATTTTAAACTATATGTTATATTGGTTTATTAAAATAAATGAGAAAGTGTTTAATTCAGTTTTACCAAACAAGGCTCTATGATCTTTGTTTGAGAATAATGGATTATTTTATTTGTGTTTTACCAAACAAGGCCTTAAGACCTTTAGTTAGAATAATGGATTATTTTAATCTTGCTTTGCCAAACATAGCCTTATGGCTTTTTGAATTTTATAACTGATGAATTAAATTAGATTATACGTTATTATATTAAGTATCAGTTTTATTATTTTAAATTAACAGTTTTTATTTCATCAGTTTTATTTTACGTCTGTTGTAAAAAGAAAACAAAGAAGAGAAAGAACAGAGTTTGAGAGAAAGAAAGAACAGAGTTGAGAGAGAGCTCTGTGAAATTGAGGGTTGAGAGAAAAGAGAGAATTGAGAAAGAGAAGGAAAGGAAGTGCTAAACTAAGAATTTTATATAGCTTGAAGGTATAATTCTTTTAGTCTTGTTCTTCATTATGTTCTTATATATGATTTTTATTTCACTGTTTATGAATTCATATGCTAAATATATGAATTACTTGGTTATAATTGTTAGAAAACATGTGTTAGATGATTATGTGATGATTATAGATTAATTGGAATGATTAATCCATAAAAGCATGTTTAGAATAGAGTTTTTGAGTTTTACAGAGTTTATTTTCATGAGTGGTATATATGTATGAAGTTAATATTCAAATTGTTTGTTAATTGGTAAAATTATCATTTGTTTATGATTATTTGATGAAAAACAAGAATAATGCAAGAAGAATGGTTTTAATTGGTTGAAAAATGAGTTTACAGAGTTTGATTTTATTAAAATGGTTAAAACTTGAATATTTGGTTTTAACAGTGAATTTTGGTTTAAATTGGTTAATCATGTGTTTTATAATGCTTAGATTGATTAGAAACATGTTGGGTAAATGTTTTGTATCTTATATGATGTCTAGATATACTTAATTTGTTTTCTGGATGGTAGAATTCGGAAAAATTTTGGCCAAATTTGGCCTAAGTTTTCACTGGTTCGCGAGCTGGGGAAGACGACAGTCAAGTCTATCGCCCCGGCGATAGAAATGAACTGATTTCTTCGCCCCAGCGACAGAGTCGCCCCGGCGACAAAATTGCTAAGCATAACGCCGTCCCGGCGACAACCTCGCCCCGGCGACGATTTTGTTAAGTTTTTCTCGCCCCGGCGAGAAACGCTACTGTTTAAAAAAAAATTTAAATTATTATTTTCTTTTCTGGGGAAGTTATGATGCATAATTAAACTTATATTAATGTGACTAATGTATTACCAAGATGGTTGCTAAACTAGTATTTGTTGACTATGGTATGCTATATGAGATAAAAAGCGAGCCTTAAATGCTTTTAATTTTGTGACTAATTATGTTACCATTTTATAATTAAATGTTTAGGTTGTTTAAGGATCGTGAATTACTTAAATTTGTAATCTACGCTTGAGGCAAGTTTTCCTCCCTTAAACTTGAAAGTTATTTATAGCAAGTTCCTTATCTCAACCTATTACTTTTATGTAGAACCAGTTTTTCTATCTTAAACTTGTTATTTCATTTAAAGCAAGTTTACTATCATTGAGCAAGAATATTTACCTTAGCTTATTGTTAATCAAGCAAGGTTACTATCATGATTATATACTTGAGCTTTACTTCAATCATTAATTGTTATTCAAACTTCGAATATAGTTTCTATTGAACAAACTCTATTGATGATTTAGGCTAGCAAACCCTTATTGATTCAGCTAGTCCTTAGTTGATGTGCGTTTCAAAGACTTAGAATGTTTTCTATGAAAGTAGTATGCACACAAGCCAATCATATTTGATATGATGTAGCATATACTTTGTAATCTTATTTGATTGTTAAAGGCATTTTGCATTATCTACATGGTGCTGTTATATTAAATGTGATAAACCCATAGTTTTGAGCAATGCTTTTAGAATCATGATGGTGATCATGCTAATGAGATCTAAATTCTAGATAGCTTACAAACTTAAATTGTTCCTAATCGATGGATTACTAAAAAGGGGATTAGTGAATCCGGATAGATTAGTACATACGTTGCTTGCTCTTATGAAGAGAATGATTGATCTCATAATCATTTGTGTGGAGACACTAAAGCAAGTATGTAGGTACTTATTAGAGAATAAGTTCACTGAACGTGGCTCGCTAAGGAATACCTAATGGAGTTTTACTCGCCTGTCAATAGGAATTCCTCTAGTGATAGTAGTACAAGTGATCCTTGGACTTGAGATCATCATAGTATCTTGTGTATGATGAGTTATACTTTGACATGCCCCTTAAGACCTTTAGGGTATATCAAAGGGTATGATGGGGTATAATAAGTTGTACATAAAAATAGGTGAATGATCAACAAAGAATCTACCACTTCTAGTAAAAGGAGAGAATGTCCTATGTGATTCGATAAATGACGACTCAGAAGTCTTTGGCCAAAGCATAATGAAATTAGAAAAGAGTTTCTAATTTGCATTAATTAGAGTTGTGCATTTCAGAATCGAAATACATATAATTAAATAAAATAAGACTTGACAGTAATTCCATGTCTTATATTTAATTGGGACATTGTATGGTAGAAGGATTGAATTGTACGGTAACTATGCACTGAAAGGTTCTTTTATGATTAATGTTGAAATCTATATTATCTGGAAAGTCGTTGATCGCTAAGGGGGCTTACCCTTATTGTAGAATAAATATTATTTATTTAAATGAATTAAATAGTTTAATTTATTTATTTAAATAAGATTAGAATTGTTCTAATTGATTTATTCACAACCGGTTTAATATGGAGAACCTAAAGGGTCACACCGCAAAAGGAAAATATTTATTTAAGAAGTAAATGGCATAATTGTAATAATAAGTTAAGTGTATTTAATTTAGTCTATGGAGATAGAATAAATTAAATAGCTTAATATTTATTATTTAATATTTTAGAAATATTAAATATAAATTAATAAGAGGAGTCTTATTATTATTATTACTATTACTATTATTTAATTCCTAATAGGGATTGAGAATTAATTAATAGAAGTACTCTCACATGAATTCCTAATTGGATTAGGAGTTTAATTTAATTAAAGGAGTTTAATTAGAATAGAAACCCTAATCCTAAATAGTTTAGGGGAGGGTTTTCCTACATCTATAAATAAGAGAAGTCTTATCATAGATTAGGGTTACACACTCTTACATAAGAATTGTAGAGAGTACTTACAATTTCTATAGAGATAGAAACTAGGGTTTTGCCAACACCATCTTCTTGAACAAGTATTATTCCTTGGTGGATCACCTCTAGAGGCCAAACACTTGGGTGGCTAACGTTGATCAAAGGAAGAAATTTAATCGTTGGAATTCAAGGAGAACGCGAAGGAATTGGAGGTGAACTTGTACCTGAGGAAGCTAGAATTCTACAAGGGTATAATTCTTATTCTCCATCTCTTTCGTTTAATTAATAATTGTGCATAAAGAAAGATCATGGTGATGGTTTGTATAAAATTTTAAAATCTGATTTTATCGCGCTTCCGCTTTATTAATGTAATTTGATTGCATGTTCGCGCTATGTACAAACCTAACAGTGGTATCAAGAGCCAAACTTTATGCGAATTATTAATTGTTTTGATTCTGTATATACATTGATATGTGTTTAGAACAATTTAATTGGGCATAATTGTTTGTGTAAAATTATTTTATTTTATTTTATTTATTTTGATTTTATTTATTTTCAATTAAGATAAAAGGTTTATTTTATTGGAATATGATTAAAATTAAAAGTTTTATTTTGATATGGAATAGGATTCCATGTTTCCTAGAATAAAAGAGTTTATTCACATATGGAATAGGATTCCATGTTTCCTATAATAAAGGAGTTTATTCACATATGGAATAGGATTCCATGTTTCCTTAAAAATAAAGATGTTTATTTTGATAAGGAATAGGATTCAATATATTTTATTTTCCAACAATTGGAAGTTAAAAATAAAGGTGTTTATTTTAAACTTGAAATTGGTTTCCATATTAATTAAAATAAAGAAGTTTATTTTTATTAAAAAAAAAATTGGATAAATTAAAATAAAAGAGTTTATTTTGATTTGGAATATGATTAAAATAAAGAAGTTTATTTTAATTGAAATTGGATTTCATGATAACTAATTAGAGTTGGAATTGGATTCCATGATAACTAATTGGAGTTGAAATTGAATTTTATACTAACTAATATTGCCCATTAAATGATATCAATGCATATATGGAATGGTTTTATTATTCATGGGATGAATGTTATTTATTGATACATATAGAGATATGTATGATAATAAATAGGGATTGATTATGGACTATTGACCAATGTGTGATTGGATTTATTTTAGTGGATGCTTGAATGTATGAGTTTTTTATAAATGAGGTCTGCGTACCTCGTCTTCTCTAATTTTTCTTAATGTAAATTCTATCTCCCTCCTATGTATCTCCCCTTGACTGCTGATTAAGGTTTCTATTTATTGTAAATAGTTTTTGTAATAGGACTAGTTAGAATTAATTTTGAAGAATTGAAGACAAAGAAGCAAGGAGCACTTGAAGACCCGTTTGTAATGGAGCCCGGGTTTAAATGTAATAGTTATATTTAAATTTAATTCTTGCACCCTAGGTTTGACCTTTTGGTTCACTTGGTGGCTCTAGTGAACCAAACTAGAATAAAAGTCCATAATCAATCCGGGTAGAATATAGTATTCTATATGTGCATGCTTACTATATATATATATTATATATTATCCAACATGCTTCGCATGTAAAATAATATGACGCGTATTTTATATATATATATATGTGCATGCGCGCTAAACAAGATGAGACAAATAATAACAAACCCCTCAAAGAAATTATATTAAGTCCTAAGCGTTCAAAGATATTTGGAATATCGAACGTCGCCTTCTAGCATGGTAAAACGATAGAGTATTAAATATTTAATATGAGTTTGTTGTGTCACACAAGGCAAGTATTAAATATTTAAGATGTTGCTTTATCACATTTGATGCTTATACATAGACTGAACGATGCTGTTTTGTTGTGTCACACAAGGACAGTGTTTTTCTTTCGAATATATGGAAGTGCTAGGTTGGACTTAACTTGGATAATTTTGATTCGGATGTGTCACACTTGATCAAAATAATCTAAGAGGCAAATTAAAAGGAGTTACATAGTGATGTAATTGACAATAGTTGTCTACCTATTTATTTATATATCGTTTGTTGTGTCACACAAGGCTATATACATTTGAAATGGGGTCCTTATTCTCACTAGCAAATCTTTAATTAGATTTGCCGAACTGTATATTGAGGGTAATATAGTTTGATGAAAATAGTGGGAGATACCAATTTAAAATAAAGGCCTAATTTATTTTGGTAATTAATTAAAATGAATGTATGCTGAAATGTTGTTAAATTACAAATTCATTTATAGAATTTTACGATGTCTAATTCACTATCACTGCATAGCATATTAGATGCTAATTAACCGGACCGAATTACACGGATTGGTTAAGAAATTTGAGAATAGTTCTCAAGGCTGAAAAGCTATCTTATATCCTTAATATGCCTATCCCTGCAATGGTTGCAGACAATGCCTCTGAGGAAGAGATTGCTACTTTTAGAAAGTGGCAAGATGATGCACAGTTGGCTCAATGCATCATGCTCGCATCTATGAGTAACGAGCTTCAGCGTCAGCATGAAACTATGGATGCTCCTACTATACTCTTGCACCTTCAAGGAGTTGAAGGGTGAGGAAAGTAAGACTATTAGATATCAGATATCTAAGGAGCTCTTCCAATCTAGAATAACCGATGGCACTACAGTATAGACAAATGTCCTCAAAATGATCAATTTGATTGAACAATTGGGACAACTGGTTTTAATGGATGGAGAGTTGATCCAAGATTTGATCTTGCAATCACATCCGGACTCTTTCTCACAAATTATTGTGAATTTCACATGAACAAGCTATATGTCAGCCTGCCTGAGTTGCTTAAACATGTTGAAAACTGTAAATAGTCACTTTCCAACCAAGAAAGACCAAGTCTTACTGGTAGATGATTCTTCCAGGGAGCGGAAGAGGGCCAAAGGATCTTCTTAAAAGAAGAACAATTCAAAGAAGGTAAATGAAAAGGCAAAAACAAAGGACAATAAGAACAAGACTGATGCAAATAGCAAAGGAGTTTGCTTCCACTGTAATAAGCCTAGATACTAGAAAGGAAACTGTAAGGAGAATCTTACAGAGGCTAACCAGAAGAAGCTTAGTGAAGCTTCGGTTACAAATATAGGATTGTTCATAATTGAAATAAATTTTTCTATAAGTCAGGGTTCTACTTGGTGTCGACGCCGGGTTTTCGCTTTCTCGTCTTTTCCAATTTTAGCCTTTTGATTTAGATGACGTTTGGAAAAGGTCGGCATTGATGTCGACGGGGTTTTGAAAGATCGTTTTTATGATGAGCCAATTAACCAGAGTCGCCAGTTGGTATATTTGAAATGGATGTACCAACTCATCCGAGTTTTCGTTTTTTATAAATCGCTGGCTCATGTGTGACTCCGAATTAATTGGTCTGCGAATCGAGATTCATAGAGTTCGGGGGCTTGTTTAAGTGAGGGGAAGGTGTTAGGCATCCCTCGACTTCCGTGAGACACGGTTTACCAGCGATCTCAATGCTTTCCTATCCTTTAATTCATGAAATGTGTGTGTGTAAGTGCGCGTGTATGTGTGTGTACCTATGTGAATGTTGTGATGAATTTGTATGAAAGAATCATTTGGATTTTAGTGAAAATCGTGTTTTAATTTGAGAACGCTTCGGAATGTCTTTTCGGTATACACGAGAAAGCTTGGTTCGTTATAAGAAAAATTTGATTTTTTATTTATCAAAACTATGAGATTTTCATTAGGTGTCGTTTTGGCAAAACAAGAGTTTTAAACCTTCGTCAAAATAGGAATCGAGATCTATACGTTGCTTTCGTGAAATGATCGGGCAATTTCTAGAATCTCTTTCACCCTATGCACAAAGATTTAATAAAACGTTACTTATTTCTAAAATCAAATTTCGTGATGTTTGAAAACGATTTTCTTTAGCTTTCTCGTTAGATAGGAATCGATATTCATTAACATTTCTCAAATTTTAACCTCGTGATTCTAATATCCTAGTTTGATTTATTTTATGAAAATCTTCATTTGTCTGGCTTTGAAATCAAAGTTTTCAATATTGTCAATCAAATAAAACATTAATATGCGTGAGGGTTATTCATGGGCATGTAAGCCATCAAAATAACCCACACGCCTACAATCGCATACTTCACTATTTATGGGGCCTTAAACCCGATTCTCGCCTTAGCGTCGTTTTAAGGCCCGACGGTTACACGTTTACAACGAAGGATTACATTGTTCCTAAATACATACGTCAAAATTTGTCCATCATCGGATTCGGACCATGGCGTCACGCTCCTAGGCTCACATCCACAATTTATCACAAACATAAAATAGATACAATAACATAACTAACAACGGATTGTTTAACGCCCCACAATGGTTCAAAATTAACAATCTAAATAGATCAATTCCACCTAATGTATATATCGTTATGAACGAGCAAAACCTCACCCAATGGATATCATCGGATTATTAGGGAGAAATTTATTCCGATGGAAACCTCTCTAATAATTCCTAATCCATTGTTCCACAATAATTTTCATGAAATCTACATTTAATTCAATCAAATAATATGATAGAAATTGATATAACAAAAGAGATTTCACCTTGCAATTGATATCCAAATGGATGTGAATTTGATGTATTCGAATAGAAGGAGAAGTATATGTGATACAATCAACTCAAGAGATATTAATCCTCACTTTTTCCTTCCTTTCTCTCCTATTTTGTTGCAAAATTATGGTGTTTTTTCCTCTCTATTTCCGATTTTTTGCTGCTGTTTTCCGCTGGAATTCTTCCTCTTTCAAATTTTTACTGAACCTCCTGTATGCTGCCTGAAGCTGGCTTAAATAGGCTGGCCAGAGCCAGCCGCAGATGGATCTGCGGCTGGCCAGCTGGCACGCCTCCCATCGCACTCAGCTGGTAGTGCTGATTTCCTGGTTTCCGTGCTGGCGCACCCACTTGGCCGCAGATCTATCCGCGGCTGGCGGGCTTGACTTTCTCGATTTTCGTGCCACGCCTCGATTTCCGTGCCGCAACGTCGGTTTTCGTTGACATGCTCGTGTTCTGCAGTCCGGGAATTTCCGGGAGACGTGCCACCTCATTCGGAAGTGCCTGCTTCGGACGGCTCTGCTGTCACGTCGACTTGGGCTGCCCAAAACATTGCGGCGGTGCCGGGCGTTCGCCCTTGTGCCCGCTCCTTTGCTCCCGCAAGCCGGTTCAATTGACGATTTCGCCCTCCTGTCATGGTTAGTAGAAGGAAACGCAAAATTTGGGTGTCTACAGCTGCCCCTCTTTATCATGTTTATGAAATGATAAATGAAATGAACAGGATAAAGAATAGACACTCGATGCATGAATGACAGTGCGTAAGAATGACAGTACATACATGATGCCACACATATAGCTTATGATGCAACATAAGATGTAATGCATGCAAGACATTCGTAATAGTGTCAATGTATCAACCCCTTGACCGTGTTTGTTAGTCTTTGGGTTCCCTCTTTCAATCTATCGTCTCGTTCGGGGCCGGGTATCGTCGCCGGTCACCCATCGCGTAACCCCCGGTTATCGTCGCCGGTTGGTTATCTTGTCGGAGCCGGTTTTTTGTTGCCGGACATCCATCTCGTGATCGCCGGTTATCGTCGTCGGTCGATTGTCATGTCGGGGCCGGGTATCGTCGCCGGTCACCCATCTCGTAACCCCCGGTTATCGTCGCCGGTTGGTTATCTGTCGGAGCCGGTTATCGTCGCCGGACATCCATCTCGTGATCGCCGGTTATCGTCGCCGGTCGATCGTCATGTCGGGGCCGGGAATCGTCACCGGTCACCCATCTCGTAACCCCCGGTTATCGTCGCCGGTCGGTTATCTTGTCGGAGCCGGTTATCGTCGCCGGACATCCATCTCGTGATCGCCGGTTATCGTCGCCGGTCGATCGTTTTGTCGGGGCCGGGTATCGTCGCCGGTCACCCATCTCGTAACCCCCGGTTATCGTTGCCGGTTGGTTATCTGTCGGAGCCGGTTATCGTCGCCGGACATCCATCTCGTGATCGCCGGTTATCGTCGCCGGTCGATCGTTTTGTCGGGGCCGGGTATCGTCGCCGGTCACCCATCTCGTAACCCCCGGTTATCGTCGCCGGTTGGTTATCTGTCGGAGCCGGTTATCGTCGCCGGACATCCATCTCGTGATCGCCGGTTATCGTCGCCGGTCGATCGTCTCGTCGGGGCCGGGTATCGTCGCCGGTCACCCCTCGCGTAAACTTTTCACTTCAACACGTCAAATGGCTTCAAGGGAGCAAGGTGGGGCCCACCAAGGCCAGCCGCAGATGGATCTGCGGCCAGCCGCAGATACATCTGCGGCCAAGATCGGGCTTATAAGCGGCGTCCCGCTTCCAGATCTGTCACTTTCA
Organism: Aralia elata; assembly: GCA_034770075.1. Classification (NCBI taxonomy): domain Eukaryota; kingdom Viridiplantae; phylum Streptophyta; class Magnoliopsida; order Apiales; family Araliaceae; genus Aralia; species Aralia elata. The sequence continues at coordinate 41,431,589 of CM068378.1, forward strand.
ACTTCCAACTCACACATATTCCTCGCGATTTTTGCTTGTTCGCAAGGGCTTTTCGTCGATTTTTCAATTTTCCTGCAAAAACTGTTCCGGTAGGATTGATCTACACGCTACAGGTAACACTTTGACCGGTCACTTTTCAATCTCGTCAATGTTTTGCTATACATTTGACTATTTGCATGTTTAGAGATAAAATGTATGCTTTACAATGCTATGTAATGTACCATCATATATACATGCTATGTATCAACTATGTGAGTCCTATTTTATGTTCATGAGGCGGTCCCACATATTGTTACTCCTTTTCTGCAAGAGAAACATGCATTACATGATGTAATTACACATATGAATGCAATTTAAATCTGTTTGAGGCTTTGATTGATGGAAAACACGTTTGGCTTATGCCTGGGATGTTCAATTTACAAACGGAACTCTGCCGATTTTTTTTTTTTTTTTTTTTTTTTTTTTTTTTTAACATGCATCATGTTGCATTAATCATATGATGAGGCTAGAAATTTAGAATGTTCATTACATAATTTTAAAAGGGAACTTACCTTCTTTCTCGCCCGTTCTATTCCAGCTATGGATCGTGATGCGCCCAGTAGCTCCTCCGCCTTTCGGACTTCGGGTGTTCGCCGTCGTAGGGCTGCACCTGCTCCTGTTCCTCCTCGGACCCGTCAGGCTCGTCGTTTGACGGAGGCTGTCATTCGTCCTGGTCATCCGGACGTTGAGGAGGCTGTCCTTCCGGAGGTCGCGACAGAGGGGCCATCCTCCAGCACACCGGCTCCATCTACTCATCAGGCTCCTTCTGGCGCCTCTGTGCAGATACCCGATCTTTTGGGTCGGGATCTCAGTCGTCACCCTTCAGCATCTCTCGTGGCTAACGAGGTATATTTCAGCTCTATTCTGATTTCACTCTCAATTTCTCCATTCTCCTTTTATCCGGATTGACCCCTTGGTGATTGCCCCAGGTACCCGAGTTTACCCAGCCGAGGGGTAACTGGTTCAACATCTACTCCCTTTACGCGGCCCTGCACAGTGATTATCGGGCGATGGTGGACTCTTGGGGCTTCCGACATTTCTTCACTATCATCCCCCGCCAGTGCCCCTGGGGTTACATGAGGGCTTTATCCGAGCGATGGTTCCACCAGACGCAGTCTCTTCATCTCCTCGACTGCGAGGTCGTGTTGACCCCATGGGACTGGAGGTACATTACTGGCATTGAGTTTACCGGGTCCCGCGTCCCCTTGGATCTTGATATCACTCCTGTGGAGGTTCGAGCTTTGCTAGGCTTCGCTGCTGAGGATCGGGTCTTTAAGGCCCGTAGCATTCGATCCGGCGCTTTGGCTGTCGATGCTGTTGGGGGTCTGTACGCACTGCCCATTCCCGCGGATCAGGGCACCAGGGACATTCTGCTACGACGCCTGTTCCTGACCATCATGAGGGGTTGTTTTCTGGGGAACAACTCCTCCACCATTCATTTCAGCGTCGTAGGAGCGGTCAGAGACGTGGACCGCATCGGTGACTATGACTGGGGGTCATTCACCTTTGCCTACTTCCTCCACGGCATGCGCCTACGCTCGGAGGGACAGACTGATGCCTGGCTCGGCTTCTACCACTTTCTGTTGGTGAGTCCCCTCCTCCTCTCTCTTACTGTATTTCTTTTCCCTTCATCTCTTTTCTGTATTTGATAGTGACTCATGCCTTGCCTTGTTTCTATTCACAGTTCTGGGCTTACGAGCGGCTGCCATGTCTGAGGCCTATCACTACTCTGGGCCCGGACACTTATCCTCGGGGTCGGCGATGGCATCACAGTACTCTGGAGGAGGTCCCCGTGTCGGGCAACTTTGCACATTGTCGTATTCAGCTGGAGTTGATCACGGCTGCCGACGTCGTCTGGATTCCCTACCTCTCCGATCATCTGACTGTGGGGTTTGCTGACGGGCATCCTTCCGGCCCGGAGTTCGAGCTTTCCACCCGTCGCCTCACTTTGCAGAGTGTTGGAGGCTGGGTGATGTATCTGGGAGAGCGCGCATTCAGATGCGTCACTGGGGAGATCCGCATCCCGCACTCCCTTTCTTTCACTACTTTCTGGCCGCTGGATTCTCAGCCCTCGGAGATCATGCTCGCCGGGGAGGATGGTCGGATGCTTTCCACAGGCCCCAGTACGAGTGAGGCTTTCAGGACTTGGTGGATACCTCGTACCATCGGTCCCCAGACTCGGGCCACTTTCTTTCTTGGAGACATGGTTCCAGGCTCGGTTACGATGACCGATTGGGCTGCCTGTGTTCGGACCCCTACCCATGCTGAGCAGATTGCCACATTGACCCGTCAGGTGGACCAGTTGTCGCTGTTTATTCGGGGGTTGGGCCGGACCCCGGAGGAGGCTTACACCTACGATCCTGATGGTGCAGGTTATGATGCAGGCCCGAGTTCATCTGATGCCACAGCGCATCCCTACATCCCTGATATGAACTTTGGTCCTCCGAGCTCGACGACTCCAGGGGATCAGTTTGAGGATCCTGCTTTCATAGATGATACTGATTTTATTTAGACCAGGATAGGATAGGGCTTTTTGTATCGTCACCTGCTTAGATTTCTTTTTCATTTATGCACTATGTACTGAACTCATTTATTTATTTACGCACAGTTTCTTTTCATCTTTATGGGATTCACCTGCTTTATTATTAACTGTATGATGCATGCTTTTTATTTATGGGTAGAGAATGACCCCTGTACAGTCTTTTTGATACTATTTTTTCACAGATGTCGTCCTCAGATGCCGTGGTTCGTTTGGATTCCACTCCTTCCACAGGGTTGGTTGGCAGCCTCTTCCGCTGGTTGGACAGTCTACTGCCAGCATATAGGGTTATCGTAGATGGTCTTCTGGGACATTCTTGGTCCTTATTAACCTTCCGGGTGCCAGTGGGCTTTGTGGATGGTCTTCTGAGCTATTGGGCCCCTGCCCGTCAGGTGTTTAGGTTTGGGACAGTAGAGCTGACCCCCACCCTTGAGGAGTATGCTCGCTTCACCGGCTTGCCGTTGGATGGTCCCTGTGCTAGGGTTACCGTTGGTTCCATGCGCCGTCAATTCTTGACTTTCACTGGTTTGCGGAGGGCTGTCTTATTACCGGTAATCACATCAGACCATATGGTTCCTCTTCAATTCTTGAATGACCGATTTGGCTCACCTGACAGTTTCCGTCTTTTCCTCGGTGATTTTTCCGTGTCCGAGGAGCGCTGGGATGCCTTGAGAGTGGGCGTTCTGATGGCCTGTGTCATCTCAGTTTTGTATTTGCCTGCAGGATCCGATCATTTGGACATGCGGATTGTTGCGGCCGTTAGGGCCCTTCAGGAGGATCACACCATTCTCCCCATGATATTGGCGGATACCTATATGTCGGCCACATATTGCCAGTCCTTCCGAGGGAGATTCTTCCGAGGGAGTTCGACCTTATTGTATATGTGGTTCATGAGTCATCTTAGTCCCATCGGCCATTTCCGTCGCCAAGGGTTTTGCTTCAGCCATGACATAACCACGCAGTTTTCGCTTCGTCCCGCGAGTTGTACTGATGTGGCCTCCTGGACATCATTTTTGTCTATCATTGAGGACCCCTTTCATCTATTGGTTTACTCGGGCTATTGCTCCTTCATGAGCTTCTTGACTCATGTGCCTGGCATGGATTTCATTCCCATTGCTGGGTTAAGGGGCGTGACGACCTATCATCCCCTGGCGGTTATGGGGCAGTTTGATCAGACACAGGATTTACACCCCTTCGCGGGTGCAGCCGCATACCGATTCCTTATATCATCCTGTACAGAGAGGGATCTATTGCAGGTATACGAGCTTTGGGATCGCAGGATCTTTGCCGAATATAGTGCGAGCTGTCACATCCAGACATTTGCCTACGTACAGTGGTTGCGTGGAGACCTGGATTCGGCTAGTTTGAGTCGGACTGGGGCCTTTGATGACTCTGGAGTGATTTCCACAGAAGATACCACAGACCATTCCATTTCAGCCGATTCTGCCCCGAGTCGGGTCGCTGAGGATTCCCGACTCCGCCTGGCCCTGATTACTACTGAAGCCGAGAGGGATGCCGCCCTTGCCGAGAGAGATGAGGCCATTCGGGCTAGAGATGCTGCCATTGCTGATAGAGAGGCCATTGTATTTCAGACCAGGGCAGTGGTAGATGCTCATTTTGGGACTGTCAGCCGAGCTACTGCTTTACTGGATCGTATTGATATGATGGGGCAGCAGATTGCAGGAGATGCTGATGCTTCAGATCTATCCACCACCCTGTTCATCCTGCTTCGGCTAGTTTCAGATTTGTAGATTATTTTATTTCCTGCATAGACTATGTTGGTTTCATCAGTTATTGAAAGAGAAATCTTGTAATAAAACGACTTACATATATAGACATGCATTTAAATTTAGTCATTTTCCCCTTTTGTCGTATCATTGCCATCCATTGGATCATCATTTTATCCAACTGACCATGATTTTGACATTTCGCCTTCTTTCTTTCCTCAAGACTTGATGGAGATTTGACAGATATTGCCGCACACCTTTTGATTTCGTCGGATTGAATCTCAGATTTTGGATAACTGTTTGGGTTGGATCAGGGTATGTATTCTGGGATGAAACTGGTTAGGCAGTTGGTTTCGGGAAGGTTTTGAGGGTGTAGGAAGGTTTTATCTGGCTATCGAAAATTGGTTTTGGTTAGGGAAAGGATTATTATTTTTTTTAAAGGATCGGACCGCGCCATGATGGCTGCCTACGTACCCCCACAAGTTGGGAGATCAGGTCCTACGTAGTTCGCTCTCAAGGAAAAAGGACCTGATGATTCAAGCGTAGAACCGCTTCACCGAGTCAGAATTGAGGGGTTGGGGAAATACCTCACCATCCATTTCTTGCAATATGAGGGCTCCTCCGGATAGCACTTTCTTAATCACGAATGGTCCCTCCCAATTCGGGGCAAACTTCCCTTTGGCTTCGTCTTGACAAGGCATGACTCTTTTTAGCACCAGATCATTTTTCTTGAACTTCCGAGGTCTGATCCTTTTGTCGTACGATCGAGAGATCCTCTGTTGATACAGCTGGCCGTGCCAAACAGCAGCCACCCTCCTTTCATCAATTAGGGCCAACTGGTCGTATCGGCTTTGCATCCAATCCTCCTCGCTTATCTGAGCATCGATCACTATTCTGAGGGACGCCATCTCAACTTCAACTGGCAGGACAGCCTCCATTCCATATACCAAGGCGTAAGGGGTTGCCCCTGTGGAAGTACGCGTTGACGTTCGGTAGGCTAGCAAGGTGAGGGGTAACAAATCCGGCCATCCCCGATGATTAGCAGACATTTTTGCCATGATCTTCTTGATGTTCTTATTGGCAGCCTCCACTGCCCCATTCATTTTGGGACGGTAAATAACAGAATTGAGGTGTTTGATCTTAAACTGGTCGCACAACCCCTTCATGAGGGCGTTATTCAAATTCTTGGCATTGTCGGAGACCAAAACCTCAGGTTGCCCATATCGACAAATGACATTATTCCTGATGAACCCAACGATAACCTCCTGAGTGACTTTGGGGAAAGAGGCTGCTTCTACCCATTTGGTGAAATAATCGATCATGACGAAGATGAATCGGTGCCCGTTGCTTGCTTTGGGCTCTATTGGTCCGATTACATCCATTCCCCACATCGAAAATGGCCACGGGGAGGTCATATAGTGCAGTTCATTGGGAGGCGTATGGATCACATTACCGTGCGCCTGACATTGATAACATCGTTTGACATGATCATCGCAATCGGCCCCCAGCGTCAGCCAATAATGCCCTGTCCTCAAAATCTTTTTGGCAAGCATCGGTCCACTCATATGGGGTCCACACACTCCACCATGTATTTCATTCATAATCTTTCGGGCCTGTGTTTCATCTACGCACTGCAACAGTCCCAACCCAGCATCCCTCTTGTAGAGTGAATCGCCACTCAGGTAAAACTTCATCGCCATCCTTTGAATTCTCATCCTCTCAGTCCGATTTGCCTGATCGGGAAGGGATCTGTCCCTCAGATATTCCCTGATGTCGTGATACCAGGGCTGCCTTGTCAACACCACCTCGTTTGACAACACTGCCACATTTTCCTCATATGCCGGGGCATTCTGTACGGTGATCTCAATCTGTGGACTGTCCCTACTCTTGATCACGTGGATTAAGGAAGCCAAAGTCGCCAATGCATCGGCAAAATCATTTCGTCCCCGAGGAATATGGCGGAAGGCGATATCTTCGAACTCTTGCATAAGCTGGGTGACACAACGATGGTATGGAAGTAACCGAAGCTCCTTAGTGTTGTATACCCCGATTGCTTGTCTGATTACCAATTCTGAATCCCCGAACACCGCTAGTCTTTTTACTTCCATGTCACGGGCCAATCGGAAGTCCCAAGATACACCCCTCGTATTCAGCGGTGTTGTTCGAATTGCTGAAACGAAGTTTAGTGGCCACGGGGTATTGTTCTCCGGTGATAGAGACTAGGACCGCTCCGGCTCCTGCCCCCTCGGCATTCATGGCACCATCAAAATACAGCTTCCAAAATTGTCCCTCGTCATCACATTTTTCGCGCGATACCCAAAATATATCCTCGCCCGGGAGAGGAGTTTCTAACGGCTCCATCCCTCCTGCCGGGGTTTCTGCCAACTGATCTGCAATTCCCTGCCCTTTCATGGCCTTCTGGGTCACGTACACCATGTCAAACTGTTGTAAAATTAACTGCCATCTTGATAATCGACAATTCAGCATGGGCCTTTCGAAAATATATTTCAGGGGATCCATTCTTGATAACAGGTACGTTGTATGCCCATGGAGGTAGTGCTGTAATCTCCCTGCAGCCCAAGCCAGAGCACAACAGGTCTTCTCAATGGGAGTGTAATTCTGCTCACATTGGCTAAATCTTTTGCTGAGGTAATAGATGGCCTACTCTTTTCCCGCCTCATTTTTCTGTCCCAACATACATCCCATCGCGATGGCATTTACCGATATATACATAAACAGAGGGATCCCATCCTTCGGGGGTACCAGCACTGGTGCCTCCGTCAATTGTTTCTTAATGGTCTGAAACGCCCTCTGACATTGCTCATTCCATTCTTGGGACACCCCTTTTCTTAACAGTTTAAAAATCGGCTCACATGTAGTCGTCAAGTGGGATATAAAACGGCTGATGAAGTTTATTCTCCCCAGGAATCCTCTTATCTCCTTCTCTGTGTGGGGTGCCGACATATCCACAATGGCCTTAATCTTTGCTGGGTCCAACTCAATGCCCCGATCACTAACCAGGAAACCCAAGAGCTTGCCCGATTGTACTCCGAAAGCACACTTGGCTGGATTGAGTTTCAGATTATACTTTCTGAGCCGATCGAATAGCTTTTTGAGATGAGTTATATGATCGGACTCTACCTTCGATTTCACAATAATGTCATCCACGTAGACCTCTATCTCCTTGTGCATCATATCGTGGAACAAGGCCATCATGGCTCTCTGATAAGTAGCCCCTGCATTTGTGAGACCGAAAGCCAGTCGTCTATAGCAGAAAGTGCCCCAGGGGGTGATGAATGCGGTCTTTTCCCGGTCTTCTTCCGCCACCATTATCTGATGATATCCCGCAAAGTAATCCACAAAAGAATACATTTCGTACTGGGCTGTGTTATCTACCAGGATGTGTATGAAAGGCACCGGGAAGTTATCCTTGAGACTGGCCTTGTTTAGATCTCTGTAGTCTACGCATACCCTCACCTTTCCTCCAGGTTTAGCCACTGGGACCACATTGGATAGCCATTCCGGGTAAGTGGACACCATAATGATTCCCGCCCTGAACTGTTTGATGATCTCTTCCTTCACTTTTAAGCTCCACTCAGGTTTCAACTTTCTTAGTTTCTGCTTGACAGGCCTGAAACCCTCCTTGATGGGTAACCGGTGTACCACAATGTCGGTGGACAATCCGATCATATCCTCGTGCGACCAGGCAAAGACATCCTCATATTGGCTTAGTAACTCAATTATTTCTGCTTTTTGGCTGGGGATAAGGTCTGTCCCTATCTTGAGTTCTTTTGGATTGTCAGGGGTTCCGATATCTATAGTGATGGTTTGGTCCAAATTGGGTTTGGGTTTATCTTTGACCCATCCTTTGATCTCATCAGGTGCGTCGTCGTAATTTGTCTCGTCTTGCTCAATGCCCATTAAATCGAAATCCAGCTCAATGTCAAAATCATAATCGTCATTCAAATTTGAAAGACCATTTGTTAGGCAAGGATTACTCAAATGGGTACACCTGACATGAAACAAAATACTTGTCATATATAAATCATTTTTTCACGACGATCGCAATTTCAAATAACACGAAGAAACGACACAATTATGCAGAAATAAAACAACAACAAAATAAAACTTCTTCATTCCCCCATCCTCTAGGGTTAACCACCCTGACGTCGAGCTTTACCCTTGTTTGGATATCACTGGTTTCTGGGTCCAATTATCGATGGTCAGGTCAGATGAAATGCGCTGGATAAAGGAGGGCCTCACATCGGACACCTCCCCGATGATTACGGATACGTCGCCTGAGTCCTTCTCTATATCTTCTCCAGGAATAATCAGCCCCGCCCAATCGATGACAGGCACAACTCGTTGGGCTCCCGGTGGTGTGATAACATTCGTCCCCTCCTTACTGCTTGTTGATTGTCCGGGGATATAGCATTTGGTTTCAAACTCTTTTGCGACCTCCTGCAGGAAACTTTCCCTCCGGGCCGACTCATTACGTGTGGGGGTTAACTCTTCATTCCCTGCCCCAATCACAGGTCCGCTGATCCCCTGCTCATTGTCGACTTTGGTCACCGGGCTGCCAACTAGTCGAATCGGAGTCGCACCCTGACGGTGTCCCCGTACTGCGCCCACATGGTATCCCAATCCTGCCTTGCCTATCTGCTGTGGTAGGTGGATGGGCTCGGTGATTCCCTGACTGCTTTTCCCTAGTCCCTGTCCAGGTTGGAAGTTCATTTTAATCATTTCCCTTGCCACAAAGGTGAGTTCCGGAGAGACCCTTGGTTTCACAGCTGGAGCTCCCAGGCATCTATAATGGGGAGTGCTAATCTCTAGTGCTTGAAAGCTGGCAGGTGCCGCTGACTTACCCACATTGATTACTGGTAGGCCACTCCTGGGAGGAGAAGGGTCATCACATTCGGCCGAGATTGTTACCAGATTCCCACCGATGATCAACTTGATTTGTTGGTGGAGCGTGGAAGGAACTGCCCCGGCCATGTGTATCCACGGCCTCCCTAACAGCAGGTTGTAGCTTGCCGTAATATCTAGGACTTGGAAGGATATATCAAAAGCACAGGGCCCTATCTCCACTGGCAATTCTATCTCTCCGATGGTATCCCTCCGGGATCCGTCAAAAGCCCGAACCACCACATGACTGGCCCGTAGGCGCTTAGGACTGATGTTCATTTTCTTCAGCGTGCTGAGAGGACATATATTCAATGCCGATCCCCCGTCGATCAGCACCCCATTCATGACATATCCTGAGGAGATTACCGCGATGTGTAGCGGTTTTCGGTGCCCCCTTCCCTCTTCGGGAATGTCCTCATCCGTAAAGGATATTGCATCGGTTTCCAATAAGTGGCCTACCAGTCGGCCGAAACCCTCCTCACTAATTTCTTTGGGCACAAATGCCTCCTCCAGAACCTTCATCAGGGTTTTGCAATGCTCACTGGATGACAACACCAAGTCCATGACTGATGTTAGGGTTGATTCCTCATTTAAAATCTGGATCCCCCTCATTTCTGGGTGATCCATCCTTTTCAAAAACTCTATGGCCCTTTCCTTGGAAACCTCTTCATTTTTTCTCTTTTGGCTCTCAAGGACTCGCCCGGGAAGATATAAGGGGTTCCCTTTGGTCGTCATGGAAGCACAACTGGCCGCTTCCTCTGGTATTCCCCCATAATTCCAGGGTACAGTCTTCAGACTACTGATAGGGAGTTGCGGCCTTGCTGCAAGGATGACGGGCCTCGGGGCTGTCAGCTTGACAGGTCCCTCTATGTTATTCGTACTTACCCCTATCAACCTGATGGGCGCTACCCGTGCATCCCCATGATCATGTATCACGTTGATCATCTCCTCAATTTTCTGCACATAGTTCAACCTTGGCGGCCCCCCAGCCTCACTTGCCTCCGTCACATTGACTCCCCCCCCATCATGTCTTGGTAGGGGATTTGCCTTAACATTCGGGGAGTCCGGTTGCTCCACCACAATTTCCCCGTTGTCGATCATGTTCTGAATTATATGTTTCAATGTCCAACAATCTTGTGTATCATGACCCGGGGAACCCGAGTGATAGGCGCACCGTTTGCTTGGATCAAATCTCCTTCCCTTCGGGTCACTTGGGGGAGCCAAATTGATTATCTTCTTTTGGGCTACTAATACCGCTAATACCCGTTCAATTCAAGCGGCTCCCCGAGCGGGGTGAATACTCGGTTTTGCGAGGCCTCATATCTTCTTCGCCCCTCTGCTCTTTGATCTGTGAAATTGGGCGGTCGGGATGGCCCTCCCCTCTGTGCCTGTACCGGAAGATGGCTTTCTGCTTTTCTGGATGACCCTTGTAGGATGAGGGAGACATCCTCTTCCTTCTTCTTTTGGACCCTCCGGGAAGTGCTGCCATAGTTTCCATTCTGTATTTGCTCGGCAGCAGTTTCTAAAGCAGTAAGATCCCGGATTTTACCCGACTTCAACCCCATGTCTACCATCTCTCCATGTTTAATCATTTCAGCAAAAGGTCTTCCAATCCCCGAGATGACCCTCTCATAATACGGTGCCTCCTGGATGTCTACAAAGGTCATCACCATCTCTGATTCGCTCATCGGGGGGTTCACCTGTGCGGCCATGCCCCTCCATCGTTGGGCATATTCCCTGAAGGATTCCCTAGGCTGTTTTTTAACCTTTGTCATTTGGTACCTGTCAAGAGCCATCTGGGCCTGAAAGCTGTATTGGGTTAAGAAGGTATGGGCCAATTCCTCCCAGTTGTGGATTCGGGCGTTGTCGAGGCGGGCATACCAGATTCTTGCCTCCCCTGTTAAGCTTTTCTGGAATAGTTGCATTCTTAACCCCTCGTCTTCGGCATAAGCCCCGAGTTCTCCAATGTATATTTTCAAGTGTGTATAGGGGTCTCCCTTTCCATTGTATTTTTCAAACTCGGGAACTTTGAACTTTTCTGGATATCTGGCTCCGGGGAAAACACATAGATCCGAATAATTAACCCTGCCCAGGGAGCCTATGCCCTTTAGGGATTGGATGGTTTCCTCCATGTATTTCATTTTTCTCCGAAGGTCGTCATTGTCCCCTTCTTCTGGGATAGTAATCACTGTCCTGCTAGGTATGGGAACGGGCTTTGGGATGACTGGCTCGTCCTTGAGTCGGGGTTGGTCCTCTTTAAGCAAGTTTGTACCATTTTTAGGAGGATTCTGATCATCCCCTGGTGGTGGAACATTATGCGATCCCTGGTTTGCCGGATCCTGTCTGATTAAGAACTGTTCCTTTAGCATTGTGGCCATTTCCATCATCTGTTTTTTGAAATCATCAAACTCTTCCCGAGATATGGAACTATGATTAGGAATATCAGCCATTTCAGAGGTAGAGACCTGGGCTTTCTTAGACTGTGAACGGGTTTGAGGAGCAATCCTACAGAGACAATGGTTCGAAGTTTAGTCTTGGGGAAACGCAAAATGGATGCATGCTAAAACTGTAATTTTTTGTGTGTTTTTTTGGGTTTTTTTTTTTTTAATCTTTCCCTGCAAAAGAGAAAGTTAGTAGTCCTTTAGTGCCATAACCAATGCTAAACATGCTTTATTATGCTCCCCCAACTATTCCCTGCAATTCACAGCGGTTAGTAATCTCTTTCGACACAGAAAAGGGATGTATGAATATTGAATGAGATCATGACATTTAGACATATAAACGTAGAAAGGCATGAAGAGACTTTTCCTGCGTTGGGTTAATCTGAGGCTGACCTACCCTAGGGTTACTCTCGCGGGCTTTTCGGCATGAAGGTTCCCAAATCTTCGCAATCTACTCGTTTGAGCCCTTTCGATTGGAGCGGATTTGAGTGGTGCGTTTCCTGAGCCATCTCCGGGGAGCAGCCCCATCGAGTCCAGTAATAAGCAACCGACGGGTTCGCCTCAGGAGGAGGTACTCTCTCAACATACATTCACATTCATCGTCCTCACCGTATGCAAATGATTACTTTGAAGTAAAGCAAACCCATTCAATCATTCATTCATTGGACAACAACACACATTCACACAACAATAAAAAGAAGTCAAAATGTCGCACGCACATACACATTTATAAATTTTAAAGGATAGGATAGCATCAAGACTTGACGCGGCTTAAGCCCTCTAATGTCCCCAGCAGAGTCGCCAGCTGTCGACGCCGGGTTTTCGCTTTCTCGTCTTTTCCAATTTTAGCCTTTTGATTTAGATGACGTTTGGAAAAGGTCGGCATTGATGTCGACGGGGTTTTGAAAGATCGTTTTTATGATGAGCCAATTAACCAGAGTCGCCAGTTGGTATATTTGAAATGGATGTACCAACTCATCCGAGTTTTCGTTTTTTATAAATCGCTGGCTCATGTGTGACTCCGAATTAATTGGTCTGCGAATCGAGATTCATAGAGTTCGGGGGCTTGTTTAAGTGAGGGGAAGGTGTTAGGCATCCCTCGACTTCCGTGAAACACGGTTACCGCGATCTCAATGCTTTCTTATCCTTTAATTCATGAAATGTGTGTGTGTAAGTGCGCGTGTATGTGTGTGTACCTATGTGAATGTTGTGATGAATTTGTATGAAAGAATCATTTGGATTTTAGGGAAAATCGTGTTTTAATTTGAGAACGCTTCGGAATGTCTTTTCGGTATACACGAGAAAGCTTGGTTCGTTATAAGAAAAATTTGATTTTTTATTTATCAAAACTATGAGATTTTCATTAGGTGTCGTTTTGGCAAAACAAGAGTTTTAAACCTTCGTCAAAATAGGAATCGAGATCTATACGTTGCTTTCGTGAAATGATCGGGCAATTTCTAGAATCTCTTTCACCCTATGCACAAAGATTTAATAAAACGTTACTTATTTCTAAAATCAAATTTCGTGATGTTTGAAAACGATTTTCTTTAGCTTTCTCGTTAGATAGGAATCGATATTCATTAACATTTCTCAAATTTTAACCTCGTGATTCTAATATCCTAGTTTGATTTATTTTATGAAAATCTTCATTTGTCTGGCTTTGAAATCAAAGTTTTCAATATTGTCAATCAAATAAAACATTAATATGCGTGAGGGTTATTCATGGGCATGTAAGCCATCAAAATAACCCACACGCCTACAATCGCATACTTCACTATTTATGGGGCCTTAAACCCGATTCTCGCCTTAGCGTCGTTTTAAGGCCCGACGGTTACACGTTTACAACGAAGGATTACATTGTTCCTAAATACATACGTCAAAATTTGTCCATCATCGGATTCGGACCATGGCGTCACGCTCCTAGGCTCACATCCACAATTTATCACAAACATAAAATAGATACAATAACATAACTAACAACGGATTGTTTAACGCCCCACAATGGTCCAAAATTAACAATCTAAATAGATCAATTCCACCTAATGTATATATCGTTATGAACGAGCAAAACCTCACCCAATGGATATCATCGGATTATTAGGGAGAAATTTATTCCGATGGAAACCTCTCTAATAATTCCTAATCCATTGTTCCACAATAATTTTCATGAAATCTACATTTAATTCAATCAAATAATATGATAGAAATTGATATAACAAAAGAGATTTCACCTTGCAATTGATATCCAAATGGATGTGAATTTGATGTATTCGAATAGAAGGAGAAGTATATGTGATACAATCAACTCAAGAGATATTAATCCTCACTTTTTCCTTCCTTTCTCTCCTATTTTGTTGCAAAATTATGGTGTTTTTTCCTCTCTATTTCCGATTTTTTGCTGCTGTTTTCCGCTGGAATTCTTCCTCTTTCAAATTTTTGCTGAACCTCCTGTATGCTGCCTGAAGCTGGCTTAAATAGGCTGGCCAGAGCCAGCCGCAGATCTATCTGCGGCTGGCCGCAGATGGATCTGCGGCTGGCCAGCTGGCACGCCTCCCATCGCACTCAGCTGGTAGTGCTGATTTCCTGGTTTCCGTGCTGGCGCACCCACTTGGCCGCAGATCTATCCGCGGCTGGCGGGCTTGACTTTCTCGATTTTCGTGCCACGCCTCGATTTCCGTGCCGCAACGTCGGTTTTCGCTGACATGCTCGTGTTCTGCAGTCCGGGAATTTCCGGGAGACGTGCCACCTCATTCGGAAGTGCCTGCTTCGGACGGCTCTGCTGTCACGTCGACTTGGGCTGCCCAAAACATTGCGGCGGTGCCGGGCGTTCGCCCTTGTGCCCGCTCCTTTGCTCCCGCAAGCCGGTTCAATTGACGATTTCGCCCTCCTGTCATGGTTAGTAGAAGGAAACACAAAATTTGGGTGTCTACACTTGGGTATTGGATACTAGCTGTAGTTCTCACGTATGCAATCCAATGCAGAGACTAAGCAGAAGTAGAAAGCTAAACAAAGTAAGTAATCCTACGTGTGGAAAATAGAGCAATGGTTGCTACATTAGCCGTAGGAACTTATATTTTAGCGATGCCTACGGGCAAGTCTATTAAGTTAATAAATTGTTATTATGTTCCAGTTCTCTTTAGAAACATTATTTCTTTCTGTTGTTGGACAAGGAAGGTTCTGGTATTATATTTAAGAACAATTGTTGTTCTATTTATAATGATAATGTTTTGTTTGAAACTGGAAGATTACTTGATAGACTTTGTATACTTGACTTACATGAGAAATAATTTTATAAATTGAACAAACTAATAAAAAAAAGGAGATGGTCATTCAAAGAGTTGAATGTGTGTATTTGATGAAATACACTTCTAAATTATTTGAAATGTTCAAAGAATTCAGAAGTGAAACAAATTGACAAAGTATTAAGATTCTTTGATCAGATCAAGGAAGGAATACTTGTGCAATAAGTTTCTAGATCATCTCAAAATGGTATTTTCTCATAATGGACACCTTCTGATACGCAATAATTGATTGGTGTATCTAAAAGGAGAAATTGTACCTTGTTGGACATGGTGCAGTTCATAATGATTTTTATCGACATTCTAGTATCCATCTGGAGTCAAACCCTAGAAACGGCTGCATATCTACAAAATAAGGTAACCTCAAAAATTCGAGCCCAAGACTCCATAAAGGTTATGGATAGGAATGATTCCTACTCTTAAGTATGTTAAGATAAGGGGTTGTCCAGCTTATGTGAAAAGGTTTCAAAGATAAGTTTAGGACAAAATCTGACAAGTGCAGATTTGTTGGATATCCTAAAGAAGTTTAGGGTACTATAATCCTACATGCTACCTTCTTGGATAAAGGTGTTTATCATTGAAGGAGCTAGTGGGAGGGTAATAGCTCTTGAAGGAGTTCAAGAACCACAAAGCACTTTAAGTCGAACCGAGGAACCTGTAGATAGACCTATTGTACCACAACCGAATCGTAAATCTGGAAGAGTACCGAAGATACCTGGGAGGTATGGATTCATCATAGAGGATGATGATGAGGTACGCATCATAGAGGATGATGATCCAGTTATATACGATGAGGCTATGAGTAGAAGACACTCAGAGAAATGGCAGATGGCCATAAAATCCGAAATGGACTCTATGTATAAGAACCAAGTATAGACTCTGGTATATATGGGTCTTTAAGAGAAAGACTGGGGCAAATGGTAAGGTAGAGACCTATAAGACCAGACCTGTTTAAAAGGTTTTTCAAGTCAAGGAGTTGACTGTGATAAAACCTTACTATCAGGTAATGCTCAAGTCCATTTGGATTTTGCTTGTGATTGCAGCTTATTACGAAATCTGACAAAATGGATGTGGAGACGTCCTTCCTCAATGAAGGCTTGAGGAGAATGTATGTATGATACAGCCAGAGGAATTTGTTTCAAAGGTTGAAGCAAATCGTGTTTTAAGCTACAATGATCCATTTATAGATTGAAGCAAGCTTCTCAAAGATGGAACATTCGTTTTGATGAGACAATCAAAAGAGTTTAATTTTATCAAAAACGAGAATGAACCTAGTGTGTACAAAAGGGTCAGTGGGAGCACTGTGATATTCCTAGTATTATATGTTGATATGCTACTGATAAGGAATAACACACCAATGCTACAATCAGTAAAGATAAAATTGTCTAAACATTCCTCCATGAATGCTTTGGGAGGAGCATCCTATAAATTGGGGATATAAATCTATATAGATAGATTTAAAAGGATGTTCGGCTTGACCCAAGGAACTTATATTCATTTGATGCTAAAGGCGTTTAGCATGGCAAACTCCAAGAGAAGTCTCATGATGATGAGTCATGGAGTGTATCTCTCTAAAATTGTCTCCAATTAAAAGAGAGATCGCATGAGTTACTATCATGTATGCAGTGAATATACAAGGCCTGATGTTGATCAGTCATATTCTGGAGATGATCACTATAAGACAGTGATAAACATCTTTAGGTACTTAACCGGTACTGAAGATGTGATTATGATTCATGGTAGGTCTGAATTAAAACTAGAGGGCTAAATAGACTTAAGTTTTTCAGACTGACCAAGACGATAACAAATCCACTTTAAGGTAAATCGTTACTTTGAAAGGTGGTGCAGTGAATTGGAAAGGTTCCAAACAGGAAAGAGTTATTGGTTTAGTGACAAAGATAAAGTATATAGCTGTAAATGAAGCTGCAAGTTGATTGTTTGGATGAAAAGTTCATCACAGAACTAGGAATAGTTCCTAAGTCTCATCTTGGATTCAAACATGTGTTGCGGCACTTTCATTTGATTAGTGGAATCATTGAAAGAGGATAAGTCACTATAGAGATAGTGGACTCTCAATAACAACATTGTATATCCATCTACTGAAGTTTTATCCAAACAGCAGGATGATCGTCACTTAGAGAAGAAGGGTATTAGATACCATGCCGATTGGCTTTAGTGCAAGTGGGAGATTGAAAGTAGTATGCACACAAGCCAATCATATTTGATATGATGTAGCATATACTTTGTAATCTTATTTGATTGTTAAAGGCATTTTGCATTATCTACATGGTGCTGTTATATTAAATGTGATAAACCCATAGTTTTGAGCAATGCTTTTAGAATCATGATGGTGATCATGCTAATGAGATCTAAATTCTAGATAGCTTACAAATTTAAATTGTTCCTAATCGATGGATTACTAAAAAGGGGATTAGTGAATCCGGATAGATTAGTACATACGTTGCTTGCTCTTATGAAGAGAATGATTGATCTCATAATCATTTGTGTGGAGACACTAAAGCAAGTATGTAGGTGCTTATTAGAGAATAAGTTCACTGAACGTGACTCGCTAAGGAATACCTAATGGAGTTTTACTCGCCTGTCAATAGGAATTCCTCTAGTGATAGTAGTACAAGTGATCCTTGGACTTGAGATCATCATAGTATCTTGTGTATGATGAGTTATATTTTGACATGTCCCTTAAGACCTTTAGGGTATATCAAAGGGTATGATGGGGTATAATAAGTTGTACATGGAAATAGGTGAATGATCAACAAAGAATCTACCACTTCTAGTAAAAGGAGAGAATGTCCTATGTGATTCGATAAATGACGACTCAGAAGTCTTTGGCCAAAGCATAATGAAATTAGAAAAGAGTTTCTAATTTGCATTAATCAGAGTTGTGCATTTCAGAATCGAAATACATATAATTAAATAAAATAAGACTTGACAGTAATTCCATGTCTTATATTTAATTGGGACATTGTATGGTAGAAGGATTGAATTGTACGGTAACTATGCACTGAAAGGTTCTTTTATGATTAATGTTGAAATCTATATTATCTGGAAAGTCGTTGATCGCTAAGGGGGCTTACCCTTATTGTAGAATAAATATTATTTATTTAAATGAATTAAATAGTTTAATTTATTTATTTAAATAAGATTAGAATTGTTCTAATTGATTTATTCACAACCGGTTTAATATGGAGAACCTAAAGGGTCACACCGCAAAAGGAAAATATTTATTTAAGAAGTAAATGGCATAATTGTAATAATAAGTTAAGTGTATTTAATTTAGTCTATGGAGATAGAATAAATTAAATAGCTTAATATTTATTATTTAATATTTTAGAAATATTAAATATAAATTAATAAGAGGAGTCTTATTATTACTATTACTATTACTATTATTTAATTCCTAATAGGGATTGGGAATTAATTAATAGAAGTACTCTCACATGAATTCCTAATTGGATTAGGAGTTTAATTTAATTAAAGGAGTTTAATTAGAATAGAAACCCTAATCCTAAATAGTTTAGGGGAGGGTTTTCCTACATCTATAAATAAGAGAAGTCTTATCATAGATTAGGGTTACACACTCTTACATAAGAATTGTAGAGAGTACTTACAATTTCTATAGAGATAGAAACTAGGGTTTTGCCAACACCATCTTCTTGAACAAGTATTATTCCTTGGTGGATCACCTCTAGAGGCCAAACACTTGGGTGGCTAACGTTGATCAAAGGAAGGAATTTAATCGGTGGAATTCAAGGAGAACGCGAAGGAATTGGAGGTGAACTTGTACCTGAGGAAGCTAGAATTCTACAAGGGTATAATTCTTATTCTCCATCTCTTTCGTTTAATTAATAATTGTGCATAAAGAAAGATCATGGTGATGGTTTGTATAAAATTTTAAAATCTGATTTTATCGCGCTTCCGTTTTATTAATGTAATTTGATTGTATGTTCGCGCTATGTACAAACCTAACAGTGGTATCAAGAGCCAAACTTTATGCGAATTATTAATTGTTTTGATTCTGTATATACATTGATATGTGTTTAGAACAATTTAATTGGGCATAATTGTTTGTGTAAAATTATTTTATTTTATTTTATTTATTTTGATTTTATTTATTTTCAATTAAGATAAAAGGTTTATTTTATTGGAATATGATTAAAATTAAAAGTTTTATTTTGATATGAAATAGGATTCCATGTTTCCTAGAATAAAGGAGTTTATTCACATATGGAATAGGATTCCATGTTTCCTAGAATAAAGGAGTTTATTCACATATGGAATAGGATTCCATGTTTCCTTAAAAATAAAGATGTTTATTTTGATAAGGAATAAGATTCAATATATTTTATTTTCCAACAATTGGAAGTTAAAAATAAAGGTGTTTATTTTAAACTTGAAATTGGTTTCCATATTAATTAAAATAAAGAAGTTTATTTTTATTAAAAAAAAAAATTGGATAAATTAAAATAAAAGAGTTTATTTTGATTTGGAATATGATTAAAATAAAGAAGTTTATTTTAATTGAAATTGGATTTCATGATAACTAATTAGAGTTGGAATTGGATTCCATGATAACTAATTGGAGTTGAAATTGAATTTTATACTAACTAATATTGCCCATTAAATGATATCAATGCATATATGGAATGGTTTTATTATTCATGGGATGAATGTTATTTATTGATACATATAGAGATATGTATGATAATAAATAGGGATTGATTATGGACTATTGACCAATGTGTGATTGGATTTATTTTAGTGGATGCTTGAATGTATGGGTTTTTTATAAATGAGGTCTGCGTACCTCGTCTTCTCTAATTTTTCTTAATGTAAATTCTATCTCCCTCCTATGTATCTCCCCTTGACTGCTGATCAAGGTTTCTATTTATTGTAAATAGTTTTTGTAATAGGACTAGTTAGAATTAATTTTGAAGAATTGAAGACAAAGAAGCAAGGAGCGCTACGAATTGGATGTTTTATAGGCTCAATTCTCGGCTATCTTTAAGCATTTGTAGCACTACTGTTCACTTGTTAATTAAACTTTTTTTTTAAAATGAGTGCGTTTTACGCTCCATCTCATTGATTGTTTAATCTAAATCTCGACTGTGTAATGTCTATCTTTATTACGCTATTCAATATCACCCATGTAGCAAACTTTCTACCGATGACTCCCAAACCGGGTGGTTTTAGGGCACCGAGTGTAGAGACACTCCAAAGGGCTTACTCGTTTGAATGACAAAGGCCACAAAGATAAACTAGCCAAGAATTGCTCATATCTGTCTACAGCTCTCATTCAGTTAACCTATTACTATTTCACGTAATATAGACAAACATCGAAGCATTATTAGCAATTATTGAATTCTAACAAGTGATAGAGGTTTTCATATCTTTAATGGGCACTTAATCATACGATTGGATTGAAATCTAACCAGTTCAAAGCATTGACTTGTGCAATTATGAGATCAAAGGGTTACAAATTTAATAAAACGAACAACAGTTAGCATCCCTAACATTGCAATCTTTATCTATAATACTAAATGCATTAACAAATAAAATAAAAACATATCATTGGCCTGCCTAAGATGGACTGCTGCAATGCTTTTTATATGCAAAATAAAATTTTTTTTTCACACAATCATCAAAATGCTATGAACAACTAAGATCAGAACATTAATGCAAGAAAAGTCATTTTGATGATATTTCACATGATTATTTCTAATAATAACAATCCTACAAAAACATGAACATAACTGCAACCAATAATAACAATCCTTAAAAAAACAAAACCAATCTTTGGAAACTTGAAAACATGCATACTAACTGCAACTACCATGCTAAAGCATTAAACCTACTGATATAGCAAGGAACGACTACTAAATAGCAAAACCACCCCCCAAACTTAAGATGGACAATGTCCTCATTGTCTAAAGAATACATAATGTAAAACTGAGGACTCCCCTGATAAGTGTGGTGTCATGGTTGGTTGATATCCTTAACCTCAGCATCAGATGGTGGATAGGGGGTAGTGGCTGGGGCACTGGAAATGGGATATGTGGTCTCCCTGGATTCAGCCTCGCGAACTGCTCAGCCAAAACTGCATTGAAGCTTGTGGTGTAGCTAAACATGTGCTCCTGTCGCTCAGCTAGTCTCTGGTTCTGCCGCTCAATCCTCCTAGCTCGTTCTTCGGCGAGCATCTGTAGATCTCTGAACTGCGTGCTGAAGCGAGCTCGTGGCTGTGAACTGGAAGCGGTAGGTGAATCAGGGTCACCCTCTGGATCTGCCTGGGGCTGAATAATGAATCCTTGACCCCGCGGGTGCGACTGTGCCTGGTCCCAAACTGTGTATCTAGAGATCAGCCTATGGTCCAAGATCAGCAGTGGCTGCTGGACTACCTCATCCTCAGCCCACTAAACGCCTGCAGTACGACACAGTCCGCAGATGAGTGACGGGTGTGGTAACCCTCCATGAACATTACTCCTCAGGACCCTGCGGATGTTAGCCTCAATGATGCGACCTACGTCGATCGTGTAGTCCATGACTATAGCATACAAGAGTGCAGCCCTATCCTTCGTAACATCACTAACATGAAGTGTGGGCATCAAATTGGCGCAGAGAAAAGCGAACCAAATCTTACCATATAAGCTCAACTCCTTGCTATGAAAAACTGTACACCCCTGGTGCCCTTAGCCACCCACGTGGTGCCAGGTCTGCACAAGTCGGTCACAATCCTGTCATAATCGGGTGTGGCGCGCAGGAACTCCGAATACTGGCACACTGCAGGAGCGTCCAATGCATAGTACTCTTAATAGCCTGGGCGTTGAATGATACGGTCCTGCCCCGAATAGTCACAGTGTATGGTAGCATGTCCTTTACATTAGCATAGAACTCCTGGACAATAGCTACCACAGCTGCCTCGGGCTGCTCAATGAAAGTATCCCATTCTCTCTCTGTAATTTGACCAACCATCTCTCCATCAACTCTCCAATCAGGCCTAAGGCCACGCTTGGGCTTTAGAGCTTTACCCGTTATGAAAGTGTCAAATCTTGTAGCGGCCTCAGCACTGACAAACTTGCTATGGTCATAGGCTCTTTCCTGTGTTGCGGAGGAACCCTCACCCCTGAATCTCTTTGGAGGCATAATTGATCAAAATTTAGCAAAAGTAACCACAAACTGATTCCCCCAAACTTGACTTATACTGATTGTCTCAATATCTCGGTAACAAATTCAATGTCAGCACAAATGTACTCCGAACACCCAATTGAGCCAACACAAACTCAATTGGCCCAACAATTTAATAAAGCAGTGCAATCGCAAATCACAGTATATAGCAGTACATATGACCCAACTAGCTCAGATAAAGGGGTCTAAAGCTTGACAGTTTACAGTATGTCCAATTCAGTTAAAGAGAACCCTAGCTTGACAATGCGCAGCAATTATACCAATAAAACTCACTGAATCCCAAGTAGCACTGACCGCGAACAGAAATGCAGAAACAATGAAAACCAAGCTAGTTCACAGTATATCCAATTCAATTAAAATGACAGCCAAGACAGTTCACCCATCGCAGACAAGGAAAATCCCAAATTGATATCCAATTTAATTAAAATCAACCTCACTAACTACTTTAATTGCACTATCAAAGATTAATAAGCAGTAGCAATGATTACCAACTCATCAATGACATACCTTGACCAATTACAGTGGGTAAACTCGAAGAAGATGAACCCTGGCTTGAATTCCCCAATTATTTCATGAAAATCCAAATGTTTGGTTGAAATTGAGTGGTGATGTGCTTAATCCGACTAGAAGGAGACTAAGTATGTTGTGGGTATGCTTTGCCTGAGTTTCGGATGGATTCAGAGGGGAATCCGAGCTTGGGAGTAAAGGACTTGGAAAGAAAATGGAACGAAAGATCTGTCTGGAAGGGATTTTAAAAAACTGAAATCCGTGTCAACCGTCGGGGCAGTATAATAAGCTTGAAAACTGCCGCCGGGACGAGAGCGTCGCCGGGGCGATGTAAATGACCCTGACTTGTCGCCGGGGCGAGAAAATTGACTTACATTTTGTCGCCGGGGCGACAACTCCCTGTATCCCCAAAAACTGCACTTTTGCAAATCTGATTCAATCCCAAATTTAACTTTCCCATCCTGTTATAAACAACATATGACGCATATTCTGAACATATTGCACAAAAACTCAACATTTAGAGCACAATGGGGGCATAATTTATCTATTCAAAACGCAAATATGAAAAACTTAAAAACATAAAAATGCAACTTGCGAAACTGAAATATAGCAACAAAATATAAAGGATACGGATAAGTATGATGGGTTGCCTCCCATCCAACGCGTAGTTTAAAGTCCTCGGCCTGACTTCCCGCTAATTTAAACTTGGTCGGCTAGCGTAATCGAGGTTTTCTGGCGAGCGAAGCCGCCACCCAAATAATGCTTAAGATGCTGTCCATTAACTTTGAATGATTCCTCCGGATTATCGCCATAAATTTCCACAGCTCCGTGAGGAAATGCATGTTTGACAATGAAGGGACCCGACCAACGTGACTTGAGCTTTCCTGGAAAAAGCCTTAATCTCGAGTTGTATAGCAGCACCGCTTGGCCTGGCTCGAATTTCCTTTCAATGATCTTCTTGTCATGCCATATTTTAACTTTCTCCTTGTACAATTTTGAGTTCTCATAAGCTTGCATTCAGAACTCATCAAGTTCGTTAAGTTGGAGGAGTCTTTTCTCTCCCGTGGCGGTGAGATCAAAATTCATCTTTCTTATGGCCCAGTACGCCTTATGCTCAAGTTCAACTGGGAGATGGCATGCCTTGACATAAACTAGCTGGTATGGTGACATGCCAATGAGTGTCTTATAAGCCGTTCTGTACGCCCAAAGTGCATCATCCAGCTTCATTGACCAATCCTTCCTAGTAGGATTGACGATCTTTTCTAAGATTTTTTTCACCTCTCTGTTAGAAACCTCAGCTTGACCATTGGTCTAGGGGTGGTAGGCCGTAGCAATTCTATGATTGACCCCATATTTCCCAAGAGGGCTGCAAAGTGCTTATTGTAAAAATGACTCCCCTCATCACTGATCATGGCCCTTGGAGTACCGAACCTTGTGAAGATGTTCTTTTGAAGAAATTTTAACACTACCTTGGAGTCAGTAGTAGGGAATGCAACTGCTTCCACCCATTTAGA
The DNA here is from genome assembly GCA_034770075.1 of Aralia elata. Taxonomy (NCBI): domain Eukaryota; kingdom Viridiplantae; phylum Streptophyta; class Magnoliopsida; order Apiales; family Araliaceae; genus Aralia; species Aralia elata. Next base: position 41,455,760 of record CM068378.1, read on the forward strand.
CACATAATCCACAGCCAGGAGAATGTATAGATTGTTGAAAGAAGGCGGGAATGGCCCCATGAAGTCTATACCCCACATGTCGAATACTTCAACCTCAAGGATCATGTTCAAAGGCATTTCATGTCGTTTAGAGATGTTCCCCATTCGTTGACATCTGTCACATCGTAGAACAAACTGATGAGCATCTTTAAACAAAGTGGGCTAGAAGAACCCTGCTTGCAACACCCTAGTAGCTATCTTTTCTCCCCCGTAATGCCCTCCATATAGTGAATCATGACAGTGCTGCAGAATGCTTTCAACCTCACTTTGTGGAACGCACCGTCTTATCATTTGATCTACGCAATGTTTGAACAGATACGGCTCATCCCACATATACCTCTTCACGTCATGTAGAAACTTCTTCTTTTGTTGCCACGGCAAGTTTGGGGGGAGTGCGTTACTAACCAAGTAGTTAGCAAAATCAGCATACCATGGAATTTCTCCTTGAACCAAAAACAGCTGTTCATCCGGAAAAGACTCGTTGATTAGAACATTATCTTCCTTGTCATGACCCGAATTCTCCAATCTAGACAGATGGTCGGCTACTTGGTTTTTAGTTCCCTTTCTGTCTCGAATCTCCAAGTCAAACTCCTGCAGCAATAGGATCCATCTAATCAATCTCGGTTTAGCATCCTTCTTTGTAATTAGATACCGAATAGCTGAATGGTTCGTGAATACAACCACTCTTGTTCCAATCAAGTAAGATCGAAACTTGTCAAAAACATAAACTACCACAAGCAACTCATTCTCGGTAGTGGTGTAGTTGAGCTGTGCATCAGTTAAGGTTTTGCTGGCGTAGTAAATAGCATGAAAAACCTTCTCCTTGCGCTGTCCCAAAACAGCCCCAACTGCAAAATCACTGGCATCACACATCAATTCGAAAGGCTTTGACCAATCCAGAGCAACTATCACTGGCGCGGTGGTCAATTTCTTCTTTAGAAGCTCAAATGCAATCAAACACTCTTCATCAAACTTGAACGACACATCGTTCTCTAGTAGGCTGCATAAAGGCTTTGAGACCTTAGAAAAGTCCTTTATGAATCTTCGGTAAAAACCAGCATGTCCCAGAAAACTGCGAATGCCCTTCACTGAAGTTGGTGGAGGCAAATTTTCAATTGTTTCAAGTTTGGCTCTATCCACCTCTCGACCTTTTGCTGACACTTTATGTCCAAGTATAATCCCCTCTTGCACCATGAAGTGACATTTTTCCCAGTTGAGCACTAGATTAGTTTCTACACGTCTTTTCAGTATTAGAACTAGATTTTCCAAGTAATTGTCAAATGAATCACCAAACACTGAAAAGTCATCCATGAACACCTCTACATTGCGTTCCACCAAATCTGAGAAAATCGCCATCATGCACCTTTGAAAAGTGGCCGGTGCATTACACAATCCGAATGAGACCCTTCTAAAAGCAAAAGTACCAAATGGACAAGTGAAGGTGGTCTTTTCTTGGTCCTCTGGAGCAATAGCAATCTGATTATAGTCCGAATATCCATCTAACAAGCAATAGTACTCATGTCTAGCCAGTCTGTCCAACATCTGATCAATGAAGGGTAATGGAAAATGATCCTTTCGGGTTGCTTTGTTAAACCTCCTGTAGTCCATGCACACCCTCCAACCGGTCACTGTTCTTGTTGGAATCAACTCATTATTTTCGTTGGCTACGACTATCATACCCCCTTTCTTGTGTACACACTGAACTGGGCTCACCCAAGCACTATCAGAAATGGGATAAATTATTCCAGCATCTAACCACTTCAAAATCTCTTTCTTCACCACCTTTTTCATGATTGGGTTAAGTCTCCTCTGATGTTCCATAGTGGGTTTACTATCATCTTCCATCAAGATTTTATGCATACAAAAAGATGGGCTAATTCCCTTGATGTCGGCGATGGTCCAACCAATAGCAGTTTTGTACTCTCTAAGGACTCGCAACAACTTACTTTCCTGAAACTCGTTAAGAACAGAGGCAATAATAACAGGTAAAGTAGATGAATCACCCAAATATGCATACCTGAGATGATTAGGCAGTGGTTTTAGCTCAAGTGATGGAGGTATCTCAAGAGATGGTCTCAACCGATCTGTAGCATTCTCAGCACTCTCTAGAGATTCAAACGGGATTTGAAATTTGCTCCCCCGTGGCACTGAGTCTAAAATTTGTAGACACTCAACCAAATCTGGATCAACCATGTCAAACTCTCCCAAAAGTGTAATTTCCATTGGATCATTGTTTAACACACTCAGAAGCTCATCATTTACAACTTGCCCAATCACATCCACCTGGAAACATTCTTCCTCATCCGAGGGGAATTTCATAGCCTTAAACACGTTGAATGTGACTTCTTGATCTTGGACCCTCATAGTAAGCTCTCCCTTTTGCACATCGATTAGAGTTCTCCCGGTGGCTAAAAATGGTCTTCCTAGAATAATAGGAATGTTTTTATCTTCCTCAAAATCTAAGATGATAAAATCAGCCGGGAAAATGAACTTATCCACCTTCACAAGAATGTCTTCTATAATTCCCCTTGGGTAAGTAACTGACCTATCGGTGAGCTGGAGAGAAATATTTGTTAGCTTTGGTGCAGGAAGTCTCAACTGAGTATATACAGATAGCGGCATGAGATTAATGCTAGCACCCAAGTCACATAAACATTTGTTGAATGATAGGCTTCCAATAGTACACGGTATAGTGAAGCTGCCTGGATCCTTCAATTTAGGAGGTAGCTTTCTTTGCAACACTACACTACATTCCTCTGTTAGAGCCACTGTTTCAAAGTCATTTAACCTCTTCTTCTTTGACAGAATACCCTTCATAAATTTGGCATAGCTTGGCATCTGTTCTAAGGCCTCTGCAAAAGGAATGTTAATTTGTAGCTTCTTGAAGACCTCCAGGAATTTGGCAAACTGTTTATCTAACTTTTGCTTTTGCAGTCTTTGAGGGAAAGGTACTGGTGGATACACTTTTGGAGTAGGCACAACACTGGGTTTATTTGTGGTATCTCTCTGTTCCGACTCAGGTGGTACACTGTTGTCCATTTCCTTAGAAAAATCTGCATTATCCAAGTTCGAGGGAGAGCATGAGTGGGCTGCCCCCTTTTGCAATTCAGGCTCCTGTGAGGTTTGCTTTCCACTTCTGAGTGTCACTGCTTGACATTCCTCTTTCCCCTCTCTCCTTGGATTAGTTTCTGTATTACTGGGGAGAGATCCCTGAGGTCTATTTGACATAGAACTAGCCATTTGCCCAATTTGATTTTCCAAAGCTTTGAGTGCTGCTGCTTGGTTCTTTATCATCACATCTTTGTTAGCTATGTGTTTCAATATCAACTCTTCAAAATCTGATTTTCTCTCTGGCTGTGAAGTCTGAGCTGCATGATGTTGTGGCTGATTTTGGAACCCTGGTGGCTGGTGTGGTTTTGGAGCTTGTTGAAAATTTTGATTGTTGCTCCATGAAAAGTTAGGGTGGTTCCTAGTTTCAGCATTGTAAGTGTTTTGGTAATGATTTGATTGTCTCTGGTAGCCACTTACAAACTGAACTGCCTCGTGATTAATGGGGCATTGGTCGGTGGCATGGGTCCCTGCACATAACTCACAAACAAAAGCTACCTGCTGCACTTTTGAATCTGTTAAGGAATCAAGCTTCTTTGACATTGCCGCCATCTGAGCTGCTAAGGATGTGATGGCATCCACCTCTAATACCCCGGCTACTTTTGGTTGACTCGTTCTAGAAGTTGGCTACTGGTAGTTATTTGCAGCCATGACCTCTAATAAATCAAGTGCTTCTTGGTAATTCTTAGCCATTAAAGATCCCTCAGCCGCTGCATCTATACAAGACCGATTGTGAGATCCCAATCCATTGTAAAAGGTGTTCAATTGCATCCATGGGAGGAATCCATGATGCGGGCATCTTCGAAGCAAATCTTTAAATCTTTCCCATGCCTCATACAATGACTCCCCATGATGTTGCTCAAAGGTTGCAATTTCATTTCTCAATCTAGCAGACTTTGCAGGAGGGAAGAATTTTGCCAAAAATTTCTGTGCTAAGTCTGACCATGTAGTGATGGATCCTAGTGGCAAGGCGTGAAGCCAACTCTTAGCTTTGTCTCTCAAAGTGAACGGAAAAAGTCTAAGTCTCAAAGCATCATCCGTCACTCCATTAAATTTGAAAGTATCACATATTTCAATGAAACTCAACAAATGCTCATTAGGGTTGTCATTAACCAAACCTCCAAACTGTAACGAGTTTTGCACCATTTGTATTGTTCCCGGTTTAATTTCAAAGGCATTTGCAGTTATTACCGGCCTTGTGATACTAGACTGTAAATCACTTATCTGCGGCGTTACATAATCTCTCAATGCTTTTTGTTCCGCTGCCGCCATAGTTTCTTGATTGTTAAACCCCCTGGTTCTTTCTCTTCTTAGTCTTCGGGTATTTCTCTCGATCTCGGGATCGTACGGAAATAACTCAAGACTTTGTGATCGGCGCATACAAATCAAGAGTACCTACACAATCAAATGAAAAATTAAATACAATTTAAATTAAGATTAATTCGACTATAATCAATATTGGTAAAATTATTGTAAAATAATTCCCCGGCAACGGCGCCAAAAACTTGTTGTCCGATTTATATAACGACAAATACGTGCAAGTATACGCGGTCAACAAGTAATAAAGTGTAAGTAGAGTATCGATCCCACGAGGAATTATCTCTAATGTAACCCAATAATAATTTCAAATCATCTCGATCTTAATTAAACAAATATATTAAAACATAAATAGATAGGTAAAGAGCTAAGAACAAAATATCCACACTCAAGCATTTTATCAAACACTTGGTATCCATTACTTTGTTCAAATCTCTTAACTCTCCTTTTGATCATGGTGGTCACAATGAATTGACAAAACACAATTTGTGTATAACACAATCACATGTCATTATATTCATGGTATGAATCTATAATCTATTTTCCAATTTCATATAGATTACCAAGCTAATCACCAATTCTTTAGCAATTAAACATTAAGCACAAAATATAAAGAACCAATCCATATGGTGCCAATCAAAAGGAAAGCAAGATAAAAGTTTAATTCATAACAAATAAATCAAACTATTCCAAATATTGGGTAATCATCCATAGATAATACAAGTATCAAATAAAAACTAGAAGTTTAATTCAATTCCTTGCCTCCATTGGTGTTACAATTGGTAGCACTAGATCCCCAAGAATGAGTTCTAGCCACTAGAGGAAAAAGAAAAGAAAGGATGACTTCCCTTAGTTATTGGTTGAAGCTCCTCCATTGATGCTGTTGAAGCTCCCACCATTGTTGCTCCTTGAAGCTCTTTGAAGAACCATGGCCAAGAGCCATGGCCTCCCTCTCCAAGCCGCCTCTCTCTCTCTCTTTCTCACTCTAGGTTGCAAGTAGAAATGAAGAATGATGTGTTTTTGTCACCCCCTGGATGTTATAAGAGTTGGGTCTTCAAAAACCTAGCTATTTCCCGAGTTTTGGACCAAAAATCGCAAAAACTCAGCTGCTGTCCGCGACGAGCTCGCCCCGGCGACCAAATTGGCCTAAGTTTCTCGCCCCGGCGCTGAAACCGCCCCGACGAGCTTCTGTAGCCCGAATCAGTTTCGACGTCTGTTGGTAAAATGGTCATAACTTCTTCGTCCAAACTCAGATTAAGGCGATTAAGTAGGCTATGGAAAGCTAAGAAGTAGCTCTACAACTTTCATAGCTGGAGCTCGTCGAGATAATGGCCCGAGCAAGGCTCAAATTGGCCCCGAAGCAGCTGTTGTGTAAACTTCATGCAAAATGCGATGGTAAAATGACCATAACTCTCTCATACGAACTTCAAATTGGATGATTCTGGATGTTTTGGAAAGCTGAGATGAATATCTACAACTTTCGTTCTTTGCGTTTTGAGAGATTCGGAATATATCATGGGTCAAATTGAGAAAAAAGCAGCGGGAATGCTAGATTCGAGCCAAAAACGCATCGATCCAAGGGGCCTTTATTTCAATTCCTACAAAACAAAGTAAAAACACATAAAAGCATACAAAAACATATAAAAGTAATACAAAACTACATTACGCAACAATAAGATGAAAACACATAAAACCAAACAAAAAAGCTAAAGACTTACAAATTATTAAGGCTAAAAGTACCCAATTTGTGTGTATAAAACACACTCATCAAATACCCCCAAACTTAAATCTTTGCTTGTCCTCAAGCAAAACACACAAACTATACAAATTAAACATTTCTAATAAACTAACTTATCTTGAGCAATGAGTTAAGAAGCTTGAACAATGGTCTCAAAGCATAAACACATGAAAACTCAAGGAAACTTTCAAAGCATTGCAAGTTTAGATTTACAATTAGCTAGTCATAGCTCGCTTTAGGTCCCTTCCGTGTGTGTGTATGTACCCAATAGCACTAACGTAATCAAGCTCGGATGAAGTTATGTAACCACATTACCTTATGAAATAATCAAAATAAACCCCGAAACAACATGCTTAACACATCACTCAATACAAAGGTATACAAATCACAATTCCAAAAAATTTAAAATCAAAAGACTCTAGGTAAGTGCATTTTATGCTCCATCTTATTCTAAGTCCACTCTTGTGGGTGAGTGCGTTTTACGCTCCATCTCAACTCAACACAAGATTTGATATACATAAATGTCTTACTTTTATCAAAATTATAAGAGAGTGCGTTTTACGCTCTATCTCTCCTACGCATGTGTCCATGAGTGAGTGCGTTTTACGCTCCATCTCAACTCACCACATGACCATCAAATCAAACACAACAAATTTGGACATCTTGCTTCGAGTGATGTTTAAACGAGTTCTAGAGTTTATAGATATTTCCCATAAGCATTCGGTTATAAAAGCCTTCACTAAGCACACAACTAGCTCAATACTCATGGGTAGGTGCAAAAGAGTGAAAGGACGCATAAGCAAAACAATAACTAACAATAACGATTAAGCACAAGGACTAAGCAACATTTATCCATTTTCCATGAGTTAGTTACAATTCAATCAAATTCTTATCATTAACCACTAATTATAGTTCAAATCAAATTAAAACAATGCTCAAGAGACACATCTTAAAATTTTTATTTTTATTTTTTTTAAAAATAGCAAACAAACATTAAAATGCACAAATAACTAACACATGCTATGTAACTATGATGCCAATGCTATATGATCCACCCCCAAACTCAAAGTGAACAATGTCCTCATTGTTTATAAGATAAAGAAATGAAAACTGAGAACTTCCCTAATTGGCCAAGCGTCATGCTTGACCATAGCCTTCTAAACATTTGAGTCTGATGGTGGATAAACTGGTAACGGTTGTAGCTCAGGAACATGCACTGGGGTGGCATTCGGATAATAGCCAAGCAATTCCTTACCAAACAATGCTCAATTAGACCAACTTTCTGTTAGACAATTCGTTGACTATGTGATGTGCACTGATTGAAATTCATCATCAAATACCTCCCCCAAACTCAGTTTCAACAAAAATTGCTAAGTTATTGTAATATTCAATCAAATCATAGCAATGAATAACCCAAAATCCTCCAATTATGCCAACACAAACTCAATTGGGCAACCAATCTAAATTTATCCAAATTTGACAGTGCATGATTACCCAATACAAATCCAAGTACAACAGTTTAACTAACCAAGAATATCTATCACAATTGACAAATTTATTTTACTTGTATGCAAAAATTGGAGTGAGTACCTTGCTTTGTGTTGGCAAAAGAAGTTGTTTGTTTAGTACCTTCAATTTGGAGATGAATCCTTTTGAATGCTCAGTGGGTTAAGATGAATCCATGCGGGAGAGGGGATGAAATTGGTTGTGGGTGCTTGCTTGATAGGGTTAGGAAGGGGACCGAACTGCCTGGAAGGAATTTTAAAAACTGGATTCCGCGTTCACCGCCGGGGCGATAAAATAAGCCTAACATTTGCCGCCGGGGAGAGCTCGTCGCTGGGGCGGTGAAGATGTTCTTGGGAAGCCGCTGGAGTGAGCTCGTCGCCGGGGCGAGGAAAATTGAACTAAAACCTGTCGCCGGGGCGGTAACCCCCTGTATCCCAAAACTTGATTTTTTTTAGCATTTTAGTGCAGCAATAATTCTCAATGCCCCTTACCTGTATAAAAGCAACATATCAAAGATTAAATAGACTACATTGAGAATATGATGAGATATAGCAAGCAAATCCAATCCTAAAACTTAACTAACTAAATACACATATAACTTGAAAACTTTAAAAATGCGGTAAATGAAAAACAACGAATGCAAATGAATGTAAATGAATGGGTTGCCTCCCATCGAGCGCTTGGTTTATAGTCCTCGGCCTGACTTTAATTAAAACAGAAATACAAGTTTAAATTATAGCTCTTTTTTTTTTTTAAACATGTCATGCAAAATTGAACCTTGAGGCCCCAACAGTTACGCCAAGTCTCGGACAAGGCCCCAACATAAGCCAAGTCTTGTCAATCCAATTCGCAAACAATAACAATAAATAGAACTGTGAGGCCCCAGCTTACGCCAAGTCTCGCACATAAGCAATGCATTTACCCATTGTCCTGTCAGCCTATTTATCACAATTGGTGAACACGCGCAATAATAAAATAAATACATGAATTAAAGCTTAAACCATGATCAAATCGATTGAAATCACCATTGGAAAACATTAGAAAACTAATTCCCCGGCAACGGCGCCAAAAACTTGTTATTGATTTCGCAATCAATAAAACACGCGCAAGTATACGCGGTCCACAAGTAATATAAGATAAGTAGAGTGTCGAACCCACGAGGAATTATGTTAAATAATTACTAAATATCAATCGCATGAAAAATTAATCTAATTCAAACAATGACAATATGATTTGCTTTTGTTGTTGATTAAGACTAAATAAAGACAATTTAGAAAATAAGGTTTAACTAACACGGATAGAATTCAAGATAAAAAGATCTAAGATTACAATTTCCCCCAACTCTTCATTTAAACATCATACTCTCTCTTGTTTGGTAAATTAGAACATAAGAATTGTTATCCGAGAAATCACAAGTATATATAAGCCTCTCTTGATGGTCGAATACGTATTTCCTATTGTGGTGTATAGATATATTTCTATTCTACACACTAGCAAGAACCTCATATCAAGAACAATCAATAAGACACATGTCACGTAAAATTCCATTAACCATTCTATAAATTACCAACTTTCACAATAGAAATCATTAAGCAAGAATTCTCAATTGGATACATGTGTTATTTGGGTATATGTCTATCCCAAATACAAACAAATTATCAACCCTCGAGAACAATACATAAGACTCACGTCACATAATCTCATACATTATCCATAAAGAGTATCCAACTTTCACATAAATTCATAACTAGGTCTCAACCTATATTCCATTTCTCAATTTCATATAGATTACCAAGGTAATTATGGGCCAAGCAATTAATCCTTAAGCAAAGGTTATGAACTCCAATTCATGTAATGTCTAACTACCATTCAAAGAGAGAGCATTCAATTTAAATTTTAAGTTGGGTTCCATTGAATCTTAGAATTGAAGAATTAGCTCATAATAGCTTTGAGTAACATCATATTCAGATTATAGTACATAGCTTCGGAATTACAAAATAGAAATGAAATACTAGAAGTTAGAATGATAAAACCCCTCTTTGGATTGATTCACGAATTGATGCTTGTTGGTATCCTTCTCTCTAGCTTTCCTTCTCAATAATGTAATCTTCAGCTTCTTCGTGATGCTATGATGTTCTTTGTTTTCCTTTTTTCTTCTTCTTTCTCTCTCAAACCCTAGCCTCCAAATTGTGTAGCAAAGCTTCAATTATTCCCTTTTGCCTCCCTGGATGCCTAATAATCTAGTTACCCACACTCTTCCCATTTCCATCGTGCTCCCGAAATTGCTCCAATGCACCCCCACTAGTAGCAGACGCGACAAAAGCCAGCCTCTCATCTGTCCCGACTTCTCACCCCGGCAGTAAAATCAAGCCTAGGGATCTCGCCCCGGCGGTGGCGTCGCCCCAGCAATAGAAAAAGGCCTGGGAATGCCGCCCCGACGGTGGCGTCGCCCCGGCGGTAAAGCAAGCCTGGGGATGCCGCCTCGGCGGTGGACCCTACTGCTGGAAGTTTGGCGATGTGACATTATAGGCTTAACCCATCAAATCCTATACATTTTACCATCATTAAGCTAGTGTGTAGACTTGGTGTAAGAGTTACTAATATCCCCCATATCTTTGTTGTCCCTTGGATAAAAGACTTACTAATTGAATAATAGCAAGAACCCTCTACCTTTTGTCATCATGGAGCTAGTGAGTAGCCTTGTGTCACTAGGGTGACTAATTGACAACTTAGGAGGCTACACCATCAAGTCTAGCACACAACCTCCGACACAAGCTAGTTAATTAAATAAAATAAATTTTGAAAAGCAACTTGCTCTCACTCTCTCTCTCTCATTGCCGAAAATGCTAGGGTTTGTCCTAAAAATATTGTCCCCGACATGCTACAATTAATCATTTAATGTTACATCTTTAAATTACCAAGTGGGCTAGGTTTTGGACTATACATTAAATACACATTGGCTTTAAAATTAAATGATTGGGCTAATAAAACCAAATCTATTTAATACAATATTGGATCATTTAATTAACCCAATGATTGATTAATTAATTTGTCACACTATTAACTACTACATCCATGGTCAAATAAATGATTGGTTTTAGTCCATTAATTAAATAACTTAGTCACTTAGTAAATAAATTACTAAATTGACTATTAATATTATTATTCAATTTGACAATAATCTCATTAATAACTACTTTCATTAATTAACTCACACATTTTATTTACTAACTATATTCAATTTACTTGAATATTTAATTTAGTAAATATTTTGCCAATTTTATGGATATAAAGCCTTAGGGTTTGCTCACTAGTTTAAATATACTACTAATGACTCCCGTAACACAAATTAGATCAATAAATCACATAGTCACATAATCCACCAATACACCCAAAGGTTTAAATAAGAACACAAAGGTAACTCATTAAAATTAAATTATATATTTAATTAATAATGACGTTTAAAATTCACGGGCATTACATCCCTCCCCCCTTATAAAAATTTCGTCCTCGGAATTGTAAAAATAGGGTTACTCAAATAAAAACGGATAATTCACTTTCATCTTCTCTTCGAGTTCCCACGTAGCTTCTTTGACTGTGTGATTCCTCCAGAGAACCTTGACGGAATGGATGATCTTATTCCTCAGCTTCTGTTCCTTCCTATCGAGTATCTAGACAAGAACTTCCTCGTACGTTAAGTCCTTCTCGACTTGGATTGGTTCATAGGAGATAACGTGCTTGTAGTCTGGTTTATACGGCCGCAACACTGACACATGAAACACGTTGTGAATGTGCTCAAGTTCAAGAGGTAACGCTACCTTGTACGCCACTTCACCGATTCGCCTCAAAATCTCGAATGATCCTATGAACCTATGGCTCAATTTGCCCTTCTTCCCAAAATGGATCTTTCTTTTCCAGGCAGATACCTTCAAAAATACAAAGCTACCAACTTCAAAGTCCCGCTTCTGACGATGTAAGTCGGCATATTTCTTTTGGCGATCTTGAGCTGCTACCAGTCGATTTCTGATCAGCCGCACTATATCTGTAGTCTGCTGCACCATTTCAGGTCCCAGCAGTCTTCGCTCTCCAACCTCTTCCCAACATATCAGGGTTCGACATTTCCTTCCATATAGCGCTTCGTACGGTGGCATGCCGATACTGGCGTGATAGCTATTATTGTAAGCAAACTCCACCAGTGGAAAATGGTCATCCTAGCTGCCCTTTAAATCCATCACGACCGCCTGAAGCATATCTTCTAAGGTCTGAATCGTTCGCTCGCTTTGGCCATCGGTTTAAGGATGATACGCTGTACTCAACCTCAACTGTGTTCCCATTCTTGCCTGCAGACTTCTCCAAAAATTCGACGTAAAGTGCGGATCCCTGTCTGATATAATAGATATCGGTACTCCATGACACGATACAATTTCCTTGACGTAAAGTTTTGCTAACTGCTCCAGCTTATACCGTATCCTGATTGGTAGAAAATGGGTAGACTTGGTCAGATGATCCACAATTACCCAGATGGTGTCTAAACCCTTATGAGTCGGTGGCAGACCCACCACAAAGTCCATTGTGATGTGCTCCCACTTCCACTCCGGAATCTCTAATGGTTGAAGCAGTCCACTCGGTCGCTGGTATTTTGCTTTAATTCGCTGGCATGTCATACATCGGCTGACGCACTCTGCCACTTCTCGTTTCATATTCGGCCACCAAAAATACTGCCGCAGATCCTGATACATTTTCGTGCTCCCGGGATGTACTGAGTACCTCGTGCTATGAGCTTCTTGAAGGATTTCTTCCCTCAATTTCTGATCTGATGGTACCCAGACTCTCCCTTCAAACCTTAGCAACCCTGTGCTATCAATCTTATACTTAAGCTCCTCGCCTTTGGCAATTCGCTTCTTTATTGAATCATAATCCTCATCCTTTTCTTGAGCCTCCTTGATTTGATCCAATAGGGTCGTGCTCGCTGTCACTGTAAATAACTTCCCGTCTGTCTCCATCGGATACTCAACCTCCAATTCCAAACGTTCAAACTCCTTTATCAACTCGGCCTGAGTTGTCAGCTTCATCAATTTCTCCCTGCCTTTCCTGTTCAAGGCATCTGCCACAACATTTGCTTTGCCTGGATGGTACAAAATCTCATAGTCGTAATCCTTGATCAATTCTAACCATCGGAGCTGCCTCATGTTCAGCTCCTTTTGAGTGAAGATATATTTTAGACTTTTGTGATCTGTATATATCTCGCACCTCTCTCCATATAAATAATGCCTCCAAATCTTCAAGGCGAATACTACTACTGCTAGCTCCAGGTCATGAGTCGGGTATCCCTTATCATAGTCCTTCAGCTAACGTGAAGCGTACGCAATGACCTTGCCGTGCTGCATTAGTACACAACCAAGTCCTTTATGTGATGCATCACTGTACACTACAAAATCTCCAGTGCTGTTCGGTAAAGCCAACACCGGTGCTTGGCTAAGTCTCTTCTTCAGCTCTATGAAACTTTCCTCGCACTTTTCCGTCCAAACGAACTTTACCGTCTTTCTAGTTAGATTGGTTAACGACGATGCTATCTTCGAAAAATCCTGGATAAATCTCCGATAGTATCCCGCCAACCCTAGGAAACTCCTGATCTCCGTCGGCGTCTTCGACTACTCCCAATTGATAACGGCTTTCACCTTTGCCGGGTCTACCGAAATGCCATTCTTGTCAATGACGTGTCCTAGAAACTGCACCCTCTGCAACCAAAATTTACACTTCAAAAACTTCGCGTACAACTTCTCCCTTCTTAACGCCTCCAAAGCAATCCTTAGATGTTCAACATGTTCTTCCTTTGTCACTGAATACACCAAGATGTCATCGATGAATACTACAACGAACTTGTCCAAGTACTGCTTGAACACCCTATTCATCATATCCATGAATGCCGCTGGTGCATTTGTCAGTCCAAATGACATTACCAGAAACTCAAAATGTCCATAACGAGTTCTGAATGCCGTCTTCGGGATATCCTCCTGTCTCACCTTTAGTTGATGATAACCCATTCTTAAATCAATCTTTGAAAAGTATTTCGCTCCCTTGAGTTGATCAAACAGATTGTCTATCCTGGGTAGCGGATACCTATTCTTAATCGTGACTTTGTTCAACTCACGATAGTCGATACAAAGCCTCATCAAACCATCCTTCTTCTTTACGAACAGAACTGGCGCTCCCCATGGTGACACGCTCGGTCTAATATAACCCTTGTCTAATAGTTCCTGCAATTGAACCATCAGCTCTTTCATTTCTACTGGTTCCATTCGATATGACGCCTTTGATATTAGTGCGGCTCCCGACACCAAGTCAATCACAAATTCTATCTCTCTATCTGGCGGCAGTCTTGGAATTTCATCTGGGAAGACATCAGCAAATTCCCTTACGACGGGTATCTGACTCAGTTCACCCTCGATTCGTCGAGTGTCAACCACGTGAGCCAAATAACCTATACAACCCATCCTAAGCAATCTCTTTGCTTGTATCATTGTCAAACAACAAGATTGTCTCGGCGATTTACTACCATAGAATACCACCTTTGACTTATTCAGAGTTTTAAGTGTAAACACTTCTTCTTACAGTCGATAACTGCTCCGTGACTCGACAACCAATCTATTCCAAGGATTACGTCGAATTCCCCCAACCGAATCGGTAACAAATCCATGTTAAGATTAAATCCTCATAATTCGGCACAACAGTTCCTATGAATGCATTCTATGGGGATAATTTCCTTGTTTGCTACTTTTACATTCATAGGGTGTTCTAACTTTTCACGAGGTAAGTATAACTGTTTAGCAAATTCTTCGGAAACAAAAGAGCAGGTAGCACCCGAATCGAATAACACATATGCATTTATATCATTGATTGGGATGATACTTGACACCACGTCCTTGGACCCTACCGCATCCTGTACGGTCATGTTGAACGTGCATGCCGTTGGTCTGTTAGCTTGACTGGCTGGCCCCCGATGCTCAGCCTGTTGTTATTGTTGCTGTTGTTGTTGTTGTTGTTGTTGTTGTTGTTGTTGTTGTTGTTGTTGTTACTCCTGTTGCCACTCCCCGCGTCGCCTTTCCTCTTCGGACAATCCTTGATTTGGTGGTCGGGTGGGGTGCTCTATAAGAAAAACACCCTCCCTTCTGCTTATTCAGGCATTGAGGAGCTATATGCCCCGGTTGTCCACAACGATAACAAACGCTCTTCCCCTCCATGCACTCCCCCGAGTGATTCTTCCCGCAGTTACTGTACTTCCCACTTTTCTTAGACTCTCCTCCGGATCTATAGCCTCCGGACGATTGACTCTCATTCCACTTGCACTTATTGGGGTTGCTGCCTCTGCTGCTCCTCGCTTTAGGTCCTTCCTGACCTTTCTTTCTGTCTTGGTTGAATCGTGCTATAGCTTCATTGCCTCCTTCCGCGATGATAGCCCTTTCCAGCAATTCTGAGAAGTCCTTAATCTTCAATACCGCGACTGCTTTATGCACCCATGGCCTTAATCCCAATTCGAATCTTCTTGCCTTCCTGGCCTCTGTGTCCACCTGATGTGGAGCAAATCAGGCCAACTCATTAAATTTTGCCGCGTATTCTGCGACAGTCATACTTCCCTATTTCAGTTCCAGAAACTTAACTTCCATATCCTGCTGCGTATTCTCCGGAAAGTAATTTTCAAAGAATAGCTCTTTAAATCTGTCCCATGGAATGACTCCCTCGCCTACTCGCCCCTTATTGGCTTTCCACTAATAGTTAGCTTCGCCCTTCATCATGAAGGTGGCAAATCTAGTTTTCTGCTCCTCGGCTACTCGTGCGACCTCGAAGACTTTCTCCATCTCTTCAACCCAAGTTTGTGCTTCTATTGGATCGAGAGTTCCCTTGAACTCGGGTGGTCTAACCAGTTTGAAATCCTTAAAGTTAGCTAAGTGATGCGTTGGCTGGGGCGTTTGTTGTTCCCTTATTGGGACCACATGTGGTGATCTCGCTTGCATGGCTTCCGCCAGCATCTCCGCGAACACTCTCATCGGATTGGGTTGATCCCCAACCTCGCTTTCTGACTCTGCGACTCGCTGATTTTGGGGTCTGCCTCTAGGCGGCATTATGATCTGCTAAAAGAAAACTGCAAAGTCTTACTGATAGGTCTAAGGTTTACGCAATATGCTAATTAAATCACACTTAATGAATAAAGCATCTATCAAAGACATTTGATTTAAATAAAATAACTGCATTTATATTCATATACCACTGTTTTAATACAACCTGACCCAACGTGTGGCATACTTTTATAAATGCTTAATGACATGGCCTGCCAACCACTAACCATCCCCTAAAGAACAAAAAGTGGGGAATAATAACCTTCCACCCCTCTATCAGAAACAAAGGTCGGGGTTTAACTACTATCTCATGCATGCTGCAAGGCATATGGGTTTACAACACGAATATGCCCCTACTATAACTAAAGTGGGACTTACTACATCCATAACCATGACAAGACACCTAACTAACACTTCACTGCATGTCATGAAGAACATGCTCCAGCTGATCTGGTGGAAATACTCCATCCATGACTCGACGACGAACCGAGCGACTGAACTCTCCCACCTCAATATGAGGCCTCCTATAGGCTGCGTCTAAAGCTAACCCCAAGGTCTCTATCCTTACAACTCCTGCCTCCAACTTTTTCTCCAGCTGATCAACTTTCCTCGCTGCTATGACCCAAGCATCCTCAACCCGAATCTTTTCAGAAATCTCTAGATCGAACTCGAACTTCATAGCCTCATGCTTGACTCTCAGCTCGGCTAATTCCACTTCCTCCTGCTCCAACTTCTCTTTCAGCTCGGCATTCCTGGCCACCAACTAATGTAGTAGTGGTCCGATCTGCTGTGCCGAGGCCTCATACCCATGTAGTTGTACCTTTAGCACTCCCAGCTCATTCTCCAGCTGATACGCTAACTCCTTATACTGATCTTCCATGACTTAATGTGTCTGGTTCTGCTCCTCTAAATGGGCTACTCGATTCTCGAGCTCCTCATTCCTATTTGTTAGGTCGATGATGTCACTAGCAGTAGTGCCCATGCCATCTGCATACTCAGGCGGCTCATCATCCTCCGTCATTGGATCCTCCTCTAGATCCTCATCCTCCCCATCATCACTTAACTGCCTCAGCACTCCTCCAGTAACTGGCTCCTCCTCAGAACCATACTCGACTTCAGACTCATCCCTAGTGTCCATCATCTCTGGCTCACTCGGCTGCACCCCTACTAAACGCTCTGTATCCACATCAATGTCTGTGAACTCCACCTCTCCAGCATGACTGTACTCTCCTATCTTAGGCATCCTATAGCTACAGACAGAAACAAACAAACAACCAGATGTCAGTATCACAATAAAATATATTCATTGATAAAATGAAATGATATTTTATCATGTACAACTCGGCTCGATGGATTTCCACAGTCCACCTCCAGACATGACCATCAAATGAATCTCCTCGATTCACATCCTAGCATACTCAATACGAGTTTAATACTAAGGTTATAACCTAGGTTTCGCGATCCTAAAGTTTATAACCTATAACTATGATACCAACCTGTGACGCCCCCAAATTCGAGTCTCAAATACCCAGATCTGGTCATCACGATCCAATACAAATATCCATCTCCAAACAACATACAATGACTAAATGCGAAATATAATAAACATATGTTGTTTATTCAAAAGGTGTTACTAGTTTTAAAATTTATAGTTTAATTTTCTTATTTCTTTCCATAAATTGCAATTAAACAATTCAATTAATAAATATAATATATATCAAGTAATTCACTTGACGTATACAAAAACATTCACATTCAATATAATTTCCTTTCTTATATAATTAAATAATTACTCATTTAATTATTACATTAACTATTAAGTTATTTAATAAACTTAATATTTCACTTACATTTTATATAAAATGATTAACTATTATAAGTTAATCTCTTCCCCTTTTTATTTTCATTTTTCAATCTCATCACTTAATGATTACACATACCACATATAGATATTAACTATAATTTAATCATAAATCATATTTTTATAATAAAATTTTATTTTATTCCCAAATATGTATCATACAATATTCTCGGCTATCACATTTTTCTACAGATCAACTTACGCCACCATCATCTTAGCTGTTTAATCTCAAAAATACTAATCACGCACCAAAAGGCCTTTGGCCCAATGGTATGACTCGCCTCATGGGTTCCATGAGGTCGAGGGTTCAATCCTTGGTGGCAGCAAGGAGGGTGTGTGTGTGTGGTGTGTGTGTCAACAAATAGCAAAAAAAAAAATACTAATCACGTAAATTTCTGGGATATCACACACACACACACACATATATATGTGAGTGTATATATATATATATATATATATACACACACACATTAAAATCGCCACATAAATATATATAATGCATATATACATGCATTCAAACTCGACACGTTTCATAATAAGAATTTTATTTATTAAATTCTTATCGTAATAGTTTCCGAAAATTCGGGTTATCACAGGTACCTTCAAACCTAGGTCCAGTGTATCACGATACTATCTATATCACTACAATCCATCAATAAGATCTCTATAACCTGAATATAATTACTATTTATTGCAGACATATTCTTACAAAACCCAGGTTCTCGGACCTTAAAATCTTCGTACATAGTAATATGTAAAAAAATATTACAAATACTTCTAATTATTACAAACAACACTACAACCCCTACTTGTTCGCCTTCTCTTTTCCTTTGTCCTTACGGGATCCTTCAATATGCTCGGGCTTCGCTGAAAGCATTTAGTTTAAAACAAGCGTGAGCTGCAAGGCTCAACAAATATAAATTGCTGAATAAATAACAAAGTTAAGAATAAATGCTTCCTTTACACAACACTTCTACAACTGAACAATAGTTGTGAAGAGACTACGAATCGAACAAAATAACAAGATCTGCTATTTTGAGTTTATTTGAAACTACATATTGTCTATACATACTGAGCTAACCTAACCATCCACACTAGTTAGCTAACTTAAGCAAGGTTAAGGAACCTAATCATTACCTAATGGCTTGTTTGACTAGCTAAGCAAAATAAAGGGAAACAAAGCCTTAAATTCTTGTCTCCCATAACCAAAACTTACCAAAAGTGGTAAGTTTCTATCCTAGTTTGTCTCCTCTTGCTTTTTCCAACTTAATTCCACCACATGCTTAAATTCCACAAAGTGACACGTGACCACTTCCTCCCCACAAGGTGACACATATCCAACCTCCTTTCTTAAGCCCTAAATCTTAGGTTTTAACCCTAGCCACTAAGCCATGGCTCAACCCTAAGCCAAGCCATCCCGAACCTTAACCGAGCCATTTTAAAACCTAGGCTCATTTCGGTTCGGTTACTTCGAAACTTAGTTTCGATTTCTAGTTTCTTTTTCGTTAACTATTATAATTATTATAGTTAACAAAAAGTCTATTTTACCCTTTTTATAAACGATTAGGGTTTACACTTTCGAAGTCGTTCGATTACTCGATTTCCTTTTAGTTAGATTCTTTAACTCGTCTCGCATGCAAAAATCGTAAAATTTCTTTCATTAGTTTTATTGGAGATTATGTCTCCCGTCCTCAAATAAATAACATCCTGTGATTCAAAAAATTCAACGGGATCACGGACTTCATCTTGAACATTGGAATCTAACAACTCTCCTTGGACCGCATATTCTATTATTTCTTCTTCCACCTACGGCTGGGCTTGCTCTTTTTGCGCCTGTTGGCCATTTTGTAGCTGTTTCATTCAATCTTCCCATATCTTATCAAAGTTGTCCTCTTTGATCTCCTTAGTAGATACTCGTTCCTCGTACACCTTAGGAGTGTCTCTTCGCTGTCTCCACTGCAAATCTTCATGTTTATGAACCTTCTTTTCATTATCCCAAGTTGAACGCCATGAAGGTTGCTCTACATGGTGCCGTTCATTCCTCCTGTTAGGCTGTATGAGGGCATACCGCTTTCTCATCACGGTTTTCAATTCTTCCCACGTCTCGATCGGACGCTCTCCGTATCTTTTCCTGCTACACAGCTAAGCTTAGAATCAAATCCCCAAACGAACGCGTGATATGTTCCTTGAATCCATCCCTTCATAAAATGAAATACGGCTTTGTCGCGGATTAGATGACACAAAAGAATACGAACTTGACGGCTTGACTTGAATTGATTTGGTCTTACAAAATAGATTATATCTAGCAATCCCAATTCATATGAATGATCCTCTCCTCGTGATCTGCTTGAATTTAGCACCATTTCGAACATTCTTGAATAGATTTCAACCTAATTAATTAAGATCATTTGTTGAACCCCTTGGACTTGAGTTGAGTCGTTGTCACTTGATGCGAACCTGAGTAGGATTGTATCATTTTGGGTTCGGGAGTTCAGCCCGGATGACTCGTGGTTCTCAGGATTATACGTCGAATTTTACTTTGGGAACCTCTCGTAGTTCAGGTTCGGATGATAAACTCCATTAGAATTGCTTCGGCATCCCGTTATTAATTATTATTACCCCTTTTTCTAGAACCGACACTATATATCTTTTGGCACTGTCCACCTTTTCATTGGTTTAACTAGGACCTGGTCATTTTGTTGTGAACAATGGGTACATACAGACTACAGTTCTGACTCTTAACATTATTTGGGTAAAGGGACTAAGACCATATTTATGAGTGTTGCATGAAATTTCTCACTTACACATATTATACCCAACGTATGCATATACAAACAATCAACCTAGAATAACTTGTTGGGAATCTGCATGCGACCATCTAGCTCATTATCATAGGGGGAGAACGTTATAAGATCTGCATGTGATTACCTTTATTCATTATATGATTTGATTGATGACAAAATAATAAGAAAAACATTCATACTGTTAAAGCCTTGTAAAGTTCTTAATAAAATATATGTACAAGGACTTAGAAGATCAACTATGTTAGGTTAATCTAAGCTAAATAAATATCTATCTGATCAAAGCATGATTGTAATATTAGGCTTTGTAAAGTCCTTAAAATGAATATGATGTACAAGGACTTAGAATAAAATAGAAGAAGATCAAACTTGTTAGGTTGATCTTATGTACTGTAATGACATATGTACAAATAAAAGGCCAAACTGGTCGTAGAGCAATCAACCCAACTTCGCAGTCAAGACTTGCCATCGCTGGTTTTGCCATACGATCCTAGAGCTTGCTCAACAGGACGTAGAGCTTCCTTGGCAGGACGTATAGTCGCCCCGGTAGGACGAAGAGTTGCCTCGACACTGCAGTGCTAAATCTAAGATCGTAGAGTCTGCCAGGCAAGCACAGTAACAGGATCGGCAGATCGTAGAGCTCACTCAGCAGCATTCACAGGACATCGTATAGGTGCGCAACACAGACTGTGCAAGGCAATCGTAGAGTATGACTCGGTAGAACAAAGAAATTATTCAGGTTCGTAGAGTGCACACTACGAAGAGGAAATCAGTGTGCCAATATGGGTTCGTAGAGTCATTCTAAAGTTAGCCACCCTACGACTTCCATGATCTGTCTGCAATCAAGCAACAACGTAGAGCAGTCACCGCTGAAGCACTCAAAGTTAAAATGAAAACCTTCAAGACTATCAAGCAAGTTGAGCATAAGCTATCAGACATAGCAAGATCTCTGAGCACAACCAAAGCATCAAGCCATAATAGAGATCAAAGGACAATGTAAGGACCGAGAATTTTATATAATTATATATGTATATTTTTACGAATAATTTTTTTTTATTTATTAGATATTACTTGGAGTATATAAGTGAATATGTGAATTGAGCAAGATAGTTAATTTATGTATTTTAAGTTAACTAAGATGAATACTTAATCAATTTGATTAAGGAAAAACAAGATAAGTTATGTTGAGAATTGATATAACTTGAATGTTAACCTTGAATGGTAAATAAAAGAATTATAATCTTTAAATGATTAATTAGTATTACTAATCTAAAATGATTATATGATTGTTTAATATCTTATTAAATGAAATAAGTATATTAAATTATTTGTTAAGTGTAATGCACGCTTTGTGACTTACATTGAATGAATATGTGTATAAATAGATATAATAATTATTTATCAATGATGATAAATATGTTATGACTTATGTGGAAAAATGTATGTTACTAATTGTTAGTAGGTCTCACTAATAGTTATTTAAATTAGTGGACTAACCTAAGAGTGTTAGTATTAAACAATTGACAAGATAGTAAGTTAATTAAATATTCAATTTACTTGAATATAGCAAGTCTAATTGGGTTATGAAAATAAAGTATAATTATAAATATAATAAAATGTGTATTAATCCTAGTAATATAAATTATTAATGGACTAATTCATTTAGTATTTAATTAAGCCCATTTAATTAGTTTATTGTGGACTTGAACGATTATTATATAAAGTGGGTAAGTAACCCATTAGAATTTAATTAAACCACATATAGAGAGCTCAATAATTTATTAAATTAGTAGCCCAAAATTAGTAGAAAGTAAACTTGATTTTTCAAGTAGCCTAAACTAAGTGTATTCAAGTTCAAAAAGAATTAAATAATGGCCCAATTTTTGACCCAATAAAGGAGGGACTTTTTAGTCATTTGAGCAAGTGAATTAGTAATTAAAATAAAACCAAAATTTGAAGGAAAATGGGCTAAGTGGCCGGCTATATGGTACCACATGTGATGAGTTGTTCATTTTTTTGCTAGCTTGCTTAATAGAGTGGAGAAAGTAGTACAAGTAATAATTAATGCCCATCACCAAGTTGTCACATGAGTGTACTTACTAATCATGGAGAAATGGATAAATACAATACATGTATCTATTGATTTTGTAAGTAATGAGTTGGTATAGCAAAGTGGTCTCTTATTCATCTTCATTTTCTTAGTAAATTAGAGAGAGAGAAAATAGAGAGTAAAAATAATATCAAGGGGAGATAGAGAGAGAGAGGCCCACGTCCAAGGGAGAGAAGAAAGAGGGAGAGATTTATCAAGTTTCAAAATTCCATAGCCATCTTGGAAGGAAGAAGGAGAAAGGAAATCAAGCCTAGAAGGTATAAAAACTTCTCTAAAAACCCTAAAAACCCTAATCTTGGGTTATGGGTGTAATCTTATTTTAAAAATTTGAAGTTTATGTGTTAAATGTTTAGAATCAAGGTAAATATATTTATATTTGTGGATATGTGATTGTGGTATAAAATGGTATGGGTTTGTGTAGAAAAGAAAAGCTAAAAACTTGAAAACATTTTTACCGACGCACAAACCATAGCTTGTATGAATAAATTATGTATTTTGAAATATATACATGATATTGTTGGTAAAACGCGCTAACTGTTGGTATACTGTCCGAATAGTCTACTTCCGGGCGAGTTTTAGTGACCAAAACTTGTCTAAATTTAGTGTTTGATGATGGAAAATTATAGTTCGAAAAGATACGAATCCAACGAGTCTGACTAGACCCTAATCCGAGTTGTAGGTTTCATTTTATGAGTGTTTCCGTAAGGGACCTCAAAACTGGAAATGGGACAAAACCCGCTGACCCCTAGTTGCCGTGCACTGTTTTGAACCCTTAGCAAGTGCAATAAATTCCGATCTTTTTACCACTGAAACTATAGGAAGTTATGTACCATTTGTGCACAAATCGCCGCATTCCGACTTGTAACGAAGAATCTACGGCTAAAATAAGAACGTAGAGTTTTTCGACGAAAACGGCTAAAATTGGAGTTCTATAAACCCGATGAGCATGAAATTTTAACTGGGAGTACTTGTTAATATGTATAAGATGATATCAAAAATTTGGAGTCATCGGGGTTGTGCAAGATAATGATCATTTTTCTTAGTTTCGAAAGTTAAAACGGACGTGTGAACGATGTTAAAAGAAATTGAAAATTTCCATAAGGAAAGTATTTTGGGTGTGGAATATATGTTCATATGTGTGGCAAGATTTGAAGAAAATAAAAATCGATTATTAAAAGAGGTTAAATCATATTAGGAATACAGGCTTCCAATCCAGCTTGCTGAATTGAATAGTTAGAATTCAGGTTGTTGGATTGTAGGTTAGTTAGAATCCAGGTTGCTGGATTGGGGAAACAGTTTGATGAATTGAATAGTGTGAATCCAGGATGCTAGATTAGAGGTCAGTGTAAATCTAGGATGCTGGATTGTAATCCATTTTGGAATCCAGTTTGCTAGATTGGCATCCAGTTTGCTGGATTGCCATTTAGTTTGCTGGATTGGGAATCCAGTTTACTGTATTGAGTATTTAACCTACTGTATCATAAAGAAATACTTATAAAATGAAAGACTTAGTGTTAATTCATAAGGTATAAATTAAAGTAGTGATACAATCGTACTCTTTAATAGTTGATGTATAGTATCTAGGCTAAACGATTCCTTCAGGG
This sequence comes from Aralia elata, assembly GCA_034770075.1. Lineage (NCBI taxonomy): Eukaryota > Viridiplantae > Streptophyta > Magnoliopsida > Apiales > Araliaceae > Aralia > Aralia elata. Next base: position 41,479,958 of record CM068378.1, read on the forward strand.
AGCGAAGGTATTTACGAACTAGCAACCGATCTAACTCACTGTGAAAACAGTGTAGACGAGACGGAAACTAGTTTATTGGTTGTTTGTGGGAAACCACTCAGCATACTATATTGAATACTGTTAAAGACTCGATGTGTGCTAGTTTTAGAATTATGAATGTATATGGTGTTAAAGTTGTAAGTATGCAAAATCACAATCTAATTGTAATACGCAACGGAAAAATGGAAATTAAAAATTTTGCAACTTATCCATGAATCACCTTATGCATAGCTATTAATTGAAGAAGAATAACAAGAGAAAATACCTTTGATGACTCAACTCTTGAACCGCTACAAGATCTACTCTTCTCTTGATTTCTTCAAGCTTCTCCAATCTACAATTGTTTGTTGATTTCTTCAAGCTCCTCCAATCTTTGTTCCTTGAATTAAACACTAGCTACAAAGTGTATGTAGCACTCTAGAGGTAATCCACCAAGAATGATTATACAAGAAACAATATTTGATTTCCTAGAAAATCTTGGATGGCTAATCCAATTAAATCTTTTATTCCTAACTCTTAAGAATAATAAGAACTCTTCATCAAGAACTCTTTCATTAGATGGAGGCTAGAACTTCTCTAAGTGCAATAAATGCTAGGTTAGATGAATTAGGAAAACCCTAATTCAATTAGTATACTACCAAGAATAATACTTACATAATATGTAAGTAACATTATTCTCCTAACCCACATGTTTTGCATTTAAGCAACTAACACATGTTATTAGCTTAGCCCACCTTTTGAATTTAATTTAAATGATATTTACATTTCATTTAAATTAATTCTTAATCTAATTAAGAATTAAATGATAATAATAATAAGATTTCTCTTATTAATTTATAATTCAATATTTCTCCAAATATATCATTATAAATATTAAGCATTTTCAATTTATTCAACTAATAAATTAAATACTTAATTTATTATCATTAAGCCAATTTCTTCTAATATAATATTATTCTTTTTGCGGTGTGACCCTTTAGGTTCAATATTATGCCGGTAGTAGAATAAATAAATTAGAACAATTCTAATATTATTTATAATGAATTAAACTCCTTTAATTCAAACATAAATAAATAATATTTATTCTACATCATGAGGGACACCTTACGATAATGTATCATGACTATCCGAATAATATGAAATCAATGTTTAATCACATAGAACCTATTCAGTAGTAGTTACCGTACAATTCAATCCTTCTACCATACAATGTCCCGATTAAATATAAGACATGGAATTACTGACAAGTCTTATTTTATTTAATCATATGCATTTCGATTTAAAAATGCACAACTCCGATTAATGTAAATTAGAAACTCCTTTCTAATTTTCATTCAACCCTGGCCAGGGATTTCTGAGTTGTCATTTATCAAATCGCATAGGACATTCTCTCCCTTTATCAGAAGTGGTAGATCCTTTGTCGATCATTCATCTACCTCCGTGTATACTTTATTATACCCGTACATACCCTATGACATACCCTAAGGTATTAAGGAATATGACAAAGTATAACTTAACATACACAAGGTACTATGATGATCTCAAGTCCAAGGATCACTTGTACAACTATCACTTAAGAACTTCCCTATTGACAGGTGAATAAAACTCCATTAGGGTTCTTTAAGCGAGTCACGTTCAGTGAACTTATTCTCTAATAAGCAACCTACATACTTGCTTTAGTGTCTTCACACAAATGATTATGAGATCAATCATTATCTTCTAAAGATCAAGCATAGTATGTACTAATCTATCCGGATCAGTAATCCCAATATTAGTGATCCAACGATTAGGAACATTTTAGTTTTGAGCTTTCTTGAATTTAGATCTCACTAGCATGATCTCATCATGATTCTAAAAGCATTGCTCGAAAACTATGGGTTCATCACATTTATTAATTCAACCAATTAACATGGATAAAATATGCCTTTTATTCTATTATTAATATTTGAATAAGATTACAAAGTAAATGCTTATTACATCAAATATAATTGGCTTGTGGGCATATTACTTTCAATCTCCCACTTGCACTAAAGCCAATCACCTTGGTATCTAATACCCATTTTATCGAAATGGCGATTGAATTGATCTTGCGATAATGCTTTAGTAAATGGATCTGCAATGTTGTTCTGGGATTCCACTCTTTCTAAGGTGACATCTCCTCTTTCAATTATTTCTCTAATTAAATGAAATCGCCGCAACACGTGTTTGGATCTCTGATGAGACCTGGGTTCCTTAGCCTGTGCAACAGCTCCAGTGTTGTCACAATGAACCGGAACGGGTCCAGTAATGCTAGGAACTACCCTGAGTTTAGAAATGAACTTCTTCATCCAAACAGCTTCCTTTGCAGCTTCACTTGTAGCTATATACTCTGCCTCTGTCACTGAGTCATCAACTGTTTGCTGTTTGGAACTCTTCCAACTCACTGCTCCACCGTTCAAGGTAAATACATACCCTGACACGGATTTACTATCATCTTGGTCAGTTTGAAAACTTGAGTCTGTAAAGCCCTCTAGTTTCAAATCAGACCCACCATATACTATAAACACATCTTTAGTTCTTCTCAAGTACTTCAAGATGTTTTTCACAGCTTTCTAGTGTTCTTCTCCAGGATTAGACTGATAACTACTTGTTACACTAAGTGCATAAGCAACATCTGGTCTGGTACATATCATTCCATATATTATGGATCCTATTGCCGAAGCATAAGGTATTTGATTCATGCGTTCTCTCTCTTTAGGTGTCTTTGGGGACAATTTCTTAGAGAGATTTACTCCATGACTCATCGGTATGAGTCCTCTCTTGGAGTCTTGCATGCTAAACCTCTTTAGCATCGAATCAATGTATGCACCTTGGGTCAAGCCGAGCATCCTCTTTGATCTATCTCTATAGATCTTTATCCCCAATATGTAGGATGCTTCTCCCAAGTCCTTCATGGAGAAGTGTTTAGATAACCAAATTTTAACTGATTGTAGCATCGGTATGTCATTCCCTATAAGTAATATATCATCAACATATAATACCAGGAATGTCACAGCACTCCCACTAACTTTCTTGTACACACATGGTTCATCCTCATTTTTGATAAAATCAAACTCTTTGATTGTCTCATCAAAACGGATGTTCCAACTTCGAGAAGCTTGCTTCAATCCATAAATGGATCTTTGTAACTTACACACTTGATTTGTTCCAACCTTTGAAACAAAACCCTCTGGCTGTATCATATATACATCCTCATCTAGTTTCCCATTGAGGAAGGCCGTTTTCACGTCCATTTACCAGATTTCGTAGTCATAGTAAGCTACAATCGCAAGTAAAATCCGGATGGACTTGAGCATGGCTACTGGTGAGAAGGTTTCATCATAGTCAACTCCTTGTCTTTGTTTGAAACCTTTTGCAACCAGTCTGGCCTTATAGGTCTCCACCTTGTCATCTGCTCCAGTCTTTTTCTTAAAGACCCATTTACACCCTATAGGCACAATGCCTTCAGGTGGAGTAACCAAAGTCCATACTTGGTTTTCATACATGGAGTCCATTTCGGATTTCATGGCTATTTGCCATTTCTCAGAGTGTTTACTACTCATAGCCTCATCGTATGTTACTGAACTGGATCATCATCAGTTATGATGCGTACCTCATCATCATCTTCTATGATGAGTGTATACCTTTTAGGTATTTTCGGCACCCTTCCAGATTTACGACTCGGTTGTGGTACAGAAGTTATATCTACTTGAACATGTTCATCCACTTGATCTGTAGTGATTTGTGGTTCTTGAATTTCTTCAAGATCTATTTTCCTCCCACTAGCCCCTTCAAGGATAAACTCCTTTTCCAAGAAGGTAGCGTGTTTGGCAACAAACACTTTTTGCTCGGTAGGATTATAGAAATAATATCCTAAACTTTCTTTAGGATACCCCACAAATTTGCACTTGTCAGATCTAGCCTCAAGTTTGTCGCTTTGTAACTTCTTTACGTAAGCGTTACAACCCCAAATCTTAACATGCTTAAGACTGGGTTTCCTCCCTGTCCACATCTCATATGGAGTCTTAGGGACGGATTTTGAGGGAATCTTGTTAAGTAGATATGCAGCCGTTTCTAGGGCATGACCCCAGAATGATATTGGAAGGTCGGTGAAACTCATCATGGACCGCACCATGTCCAACAAGGTACGATTCCTCCTTTCAGATATACCATTTAATTGTGGCATACCAGGAGGCGTCCATTGAGAGAGAATACCATTTTCTTTGAGATGATTAAGAAACTCATTGCTCAAGTATTCTCCTCCTCGATCTGATCGAAGAATCTTAACACTTTTGCCAGTTTGTTTCTCTACTTCACTTCTGAATTCTTTGAACTTTTCAAATGATTCAGATTTGTATTTCATTAAATACACATATCCAAATCTTGAATGATCATCAGTGAATGTAATGAAATACGAATACCCTCCTCTAGCATCTGTTGTCATAGGTCCATATACATCTGTGTGTACCAACTCTAACAACCCTGCAACCCTCTCTCCATGTCCACTAAATGGAGATTTAGTCATTTTACCCATGAGACATGATTCACAAGTTGGATATGATTCAAAATCGAATGGTTCTAAAAGACCATCAATATGCAACTTGTTTAATCTTGTTTCATTGATGTGACCGAGTCTACAGTGCCAAATGAAAGTATGATTTACTTCATCTCTTTTTCTTTTACAAGTTTGTTCAATTTGAAAAATATTTTCATGTAAGTCAAGTAAGTAAAGTCCATCAATTAATCTACCAGTTCCAAACAAAACATTATTATTATAAATAGAACAACCATTGTTCTTAAATATAACATCGAATCCTTCTTTGTCCAACATAGAAATAGATATAATGTTTCTAATGAGAACAGGTACATAATAACAATTTATTAAATTGATAGATTTTCCCGTAGGCAGTGCTAAACAATAAGTCCCCACAGTTAATGCAGCAACCTTTGCTCCATTTCCCACTCGTAGAGTTACTTCTCCCTTGTTTAGCCTTCTACTTCTGCTTATTCCCTGCAATGAATTGCATATGTGAGAACCACAGCCGGTATCTAATACCCAAGTAGAATTTTGACTTACAGAAAGATTTATTTCAATCATGAATAAACCTGTATCCGTAGCTGAAGCTTCAACAAGCTTTTTCTGCTTTGCCTCTGCAAGGTAATCCTTGCAGTTTCTCTTCCAATGTCCAGGCTTATTGCAGTGGAAGCAAACTCCTTTGCTATCCGCATTTGTTTTATTCTTATTACCTTTATCAACTGTCTTTCCTTTTGCCTTCTTAGAATTTTTCTTCTTAGCAGAAGCTCCTTTGGGCCACTTCCTTTTCTTGGAAGCGTCACCTATCAGTAAGACTTGGTCTTTCTTGGATGGAAAGTGACTCTCTGCAGTTTTCAACATGTTAAGCAATTCAGGCAAGCTGACATCAAGCTTGTTCATGTGAAAATTCACAACAAATTGTGAGTAGGAGTCCGGGAGTGACTGCAAGATCAAATCTTGGCTCAACTCTCCATCCATTACAAAACCCAGTTGTCCCAATTGTTCAATCAAATTGATCATTTTGAGGACATGTGCCTGTACTGTAGGGCCATCGGTCATTCTAGATCGGAAGAGCTCCTTAGATATCTCATATCTTGCAGACCTACTTTGTTCACCATACAACTCTTGCAGGTGAAGCACTATAGCAGGTGCATCCATTTTCTCATGTTGACGCTGTAACTCGTTACTCATAGATGCGAGCATGATGCATTGAGCTACCATAGCATCATCTTGCCATTTTTTAAAAGTAGCAATCTCTTCCTCAGAGACATTTTCTGCAACAGTTGCAGGGACAGGTGTATTAAGGACATAAGATAATTTTTCAGCGGTGAGAACAATTCTCAAATTCCTTAACTAATCCGTGTAGTTCGGTCCGGTTAGTTTATTAGCATCCAATATGCTCCGCAGTGATAGTGAATGGGCCATTGTAAAATTCTGAAAATGAATTTGTGATTTAAACAACATTAGCATGCATTCAATTTTATTAAACACCAATTTAATATAGGTCTTTATTAAAAGGTGTCTCCCACTATTTTATTCAAACTATATGACCCTCCATATATAGTTCGACAAATTTTCGAAAAATCTGTTTAGTGAGTAAGGATCCTATTGACATAAATATACAGCCTTGTGTGTGCACAACAAACCATATATTTATTCAAAGGGTAGACAACTCTTGTCAATTACATCAACTATGTAACTCCTTGTATTTTGCCTCTTAGATTATAATAGTCAAGTGTGTGCACATCCGAACTAAAATAATCCAAGTTAAGTTTCACCTAGTATTTCCATATAAGCGAATAGAAAAATATAGTCCTTGTGTGTGCACAACAAAACTAGTATTGTTCAATTCCTTATAAAACATTTTTAATGTAATAAAGCCAACATCTTAAAAATTTAATATGAGTCTTGTGTGTGCACAACAAACTAATATTAAATAATTAATACTCTATTGCTTTATCATGCTAGAAGGCTACGTTTGATATTTTTGAAATACCTTTAAACGTATTCAACTTAATATTTTATAATGAGGGTTTTGTTATTAATGGTCTCATCTTGTTTAGCGCGCATGCAAGTATATATATATAAATACGCGTCATATTAAACATTCATCAACATGAATAATAATATATATTTAATATATATATAATAAGCATGCATTCATAGAATACTATATTCTATATGGGATTATTATGGACTTAATCTAATTTGATTTCACATCGAGCCACCGAGTAAATCAATATGTCAAACCTAGGGTGCAAGAATAAATTTGAATATAACTATTACATTCAACCCAGGCTTCATTACAAATGGGTCTTCAATGCTCTTGCTCTTCGGTTCCAATTTCTCTAGTAACTCTATTAAATCCTATTACATTCATTTTAACAAAATAGAAACCTTGATCAACAGTCAAGGGGAAGTACATAGGAGAGAGATAGAAATTACATTTAGAAATTTAGATAGACGAGGTACGCAGACCCCATTATGAATAAAACCATTCATTCAAGCATCCATTCAAATTAAATCCAATCACATTGGTCAATAGTCCTTAATCATCCCCTATATATATCAACATATATAAATACCATTCATCTCATGAATAATAAACTATTCAATATATATTGATATCATTTAATGGGCAATTGACTAGTAGAAATCCAAAATCCAATTAAAATAAACTCCTTTATTTTAATCTATTCCAAATTAATATAAACTCCTTTATAAAAATTTAGAATCTTTGTTTAAAATTGAAATCCAATATTAATTAAAATAAACTCCTTTATTTTAAACCAATTTCAAGTCTAAAATAAACATCTTTATTTTTCAACATTGAAATTTTAAAATTGGAAAATCAAATTTTTTTTTTTTGTGAACAGTGCCCGGGCTGCCCGGTGAACAGTTCCGCTGCCAGCTGCCCGTGTGAACAGTGTCCGCTGCCCGGTGAATAGTGCCGGTAAACAGTTCCGGCATGAACAGTGTCCGGCGTGAACAGTGTCCGGCGTGAACAGTTCCCGGCTATGAAAATTGTCCTTTTTTTTTTTTTTTTTTTTGCTTTTGATGTTTTTCCAAAAAACATAATTTCATACTAACAATTATACCCAAAAAATTGTTCTAAACACATATCAACATATATATGATTGATAAAATTAATAGTACGCATAAGGATGGCTCTTGATACCACTGTAAGTATGCAAAATCACAATCTAATTGTAATACGCAACGGAAAAAATGGAAATTAAAATTTTTGCAACTTATCCATGAATCACCTTATGCATAGCTATTAATTGAAGAAGAATAACAAGAGAAAAATACCTTTGATGACTCAACTCTTGAACCGCTACAAGATCTACTCTTCTCTTGATTTCTTCAAGCTTCTCCAATCTACAATTGTTTGTTGATTTCTTCAAAGCTCCTCCAATCTTTGTTCCTTGAATTAAACACTAGCTACAAAGTGTATGTAGCACTCTAGAGGTAATCCACCAAGAATGATTATACAAGAAACAATATTTGATTTCCTAGAAAATCTTGGATGGCTAATCCAATTAAATCTTTTATTCCTAACTCTTAAGAATAATAAGAACTCTTCATCAAGAACTCTTTCATTAGATGGAGGCTAGAACTTCTCTAAGTGCAATAAATGCTAGGTTAGATGAATTAGGAAAACCCTAATTCAATTAGTAATACTACCAAGAATAATACTTACATAATATGTAAGTAACATTATTCTCCTAACCCACATGTTTTGCATTTAAGCAACTAACACATGTTATTAGCTTAGCCCACCTTTTGAATTTAATTTAAATGATATTTACATTTCATTTAAATTAATTCTTAATCTAATTAAGAATTAAATGATAATAATAATAAGATTTCTCTTATTAATTTATAATTCAATATTTCTCCAAATATATCATTATAAATATTAAGCATTTCAATTTATTCAACTAATAAATTAAATACTTAATTTATTATCATTAAGCCAATTTCTTCTAATATAATATTATTCTTTTTGCGGTGTGACCCTTTAGGTTCAATATTATGCCGGTAGTAGAATAAATAAATTAGAACAATTCTAATATTATTTATAATGAATTAAACTCCTTTAATTCAAACATAAATAAATAATATTTATTCTACATCATGAGGGACACCTTACGATAATGTATCATGACTATCCGAATAATATGAAATCAATGTTTAATCACATAGAACCTATTCAGTAGTAGTTACCGTACAATTCAATCCTTCTACCATACAATGTCCCGATTAAATATAAGACATGGAATTACTGACAAGTCTTATTTTATTTAATCATATGCATTTCGATTTAAAAATGCACAACTCCGATTAATGTAAATTAGAAACTCCTTTCTAATTTTCATTCAACCCTGGCCAGGGATTTCTGAGTTGTCATTTATCAAATCGCATAGGACATTCTCTCCCTTTATCAGAAGTGGTAGATCCTTTGTCGATCATTCATCTACCTCCGTGTATACTTTATTATACCCGTACATACCCTATGACATACCCTAAGGTATTAAGGAATATGACAAAGTATAACTTAACATACACAAGGTACTATGATGATCTCAAGTCCAAGGATCACTTGTACAACTATCACTTAAGAACTTCCCTATTGACAGGTGAATAAAACTCCATTAGGGTTCTTTAAGCGAGTCACGTTCAGTGAACTTATTCTCTAATAAGCACCTACATACTTGCTTTAGTGTCTTCACACAAATGATTATGAGATCAATCATTATCTTCTAAAGATCAAGCATAGTATGTACTAATCTATCCGGATCAGTAATCCCAATATTAGTGATCCAACGATTAGGAACATTTTAGTTTTGAGCTTTCTTGAATTTAGATCTCACTAGCATGATCTCATCATGATTCTAAAAAGCATTGCTCGAAAACTATGGGTTCATCACATTTATTAATTCAACCAATTAACATGGATAAAATATGCCTTTTATTCTATTATTAATATTTGAATAAGATTACAAAGTAAATGCTTATTACATCAAATATAATTGGCCTGAGGGCATATTACTTTCAAAAGTGCTATCTAATATTTGATTACGTGCTTAAATATTAGAAGTGATATTATAAGGTATAATATGATTGGCTGATTAGAAAATCAATCTTATGACTGATAGGTCTTACGAAAAGAAGTTAAATTAAATTGCGTAGCAGTAGTCAACGATCAAGGCAGGTTCCTAACCCTAAACTTCTTGCATTATTGGCAAGTTTCTTAACTGAAACTTGAGTTATTATATTTCAAAGCATGCTAGTGGATTAATTATTGACAATTATTCCACATCTATGATTATTGATATTCGCACTTTGTGCAATTGTTTTCTTGTTCTATTGTTTGGACTGAGAAATAATTAGAGTTCTTTTATTCATAAATTGTTTATGAGCCATGTCTCAGCTAGTTGTCTCAGCTGGACCAAATAACTATTTATTAGCCATGTCTTAGCTAGTTGTTTCGGCTAGACTAATGTTAAATTGATATCGCATGAAACGTTCTATTATTTGAACTAATTTCTTATTAAAGATATATGCCATTTGATTCGTCTAGATCAAAATTGATATAATATGTTGAACTCAAAGTATTTCTTTAAAAACTATCCAAACCATATTGATGTGGTACAGACTCATGATGTAAGACTGAGATAAACAACCCTGAAAAATAAATCAGGAGAAAATTTTATTGTCGGTAACCCGACCGACCGCGCGCTATGTTTGAGAATTATGCATAATCTCGGGTACAATAAGGCTGATCACCTTAAGTACTTGCAGAAGAGTAAATATTAGTTTTTTATAGCTAACTTTTACTCTTGAGGTAGTCAGTAATAATAATAATTGATGATTCCTCTAGCAGTTCTTGATCCATTTGTGATCACTCAGCATGAAATCTGGGAATAACCCTATATATTGAATACTATTGCAGAATTACTAATCCTTTTTAACCAATTGAATATTATTGAATCTCTGAAAGAATTTTAACTCGTTCATTCTTGATGTATTATTCAGCTATTTTAAAATCTTTTGATTATTGATGAAGTTCTATAAAAAGTTAAACTCCTCTATTCATGATATGTACCCTTTATTGTACTCTTAACTTGCTGAGCAAACTCGTTGCTCACCCTTGCTTCAATAAAACATTTCAACCCTTGATTATTGTACTCTTAAATTCTTAAATTGAAGAAGAAGGCATGTATTAACTGCGGAAAGAAATATTTTGGGGAATGTATGAAGGGTAAAAAGGTTGTGCTATAATTGCGGACAAGTAGGGCATAATCGCTCCCAATTGTTCCAAACCTAAGAAAGGAGGGTGTTTCACGTGTGGAAAGGTAGGTCATCGGGCCAGGAATTGTTTCCAAAAAGAAGACAGGTCAAGGAAGAGGACAAAAGAAAGATTAAGTATGAGAGGTAGGACCTTTAGAAGTAAGATAATATGTTAGTAATATAATATCTTAGGCGATGGATAGGTATATGTGTGTGTGGTGTGTGTGTATATATATATATATATATATATATGAATATAATACTCACATTGTATGAATACAATAACCTCTACAAGTTCCAACTTTTGTGTAAGTTGTAGTAGTGATTCCCGACTCTTGTTGTAAAAAAGGGGATAGTAGATGTTTATTAGCAATATGCGCTATATGATGTAAAGTGTTATGATCTAGTTGAATGAATATGAATATATATTTGATTAAGTAAATAAGTTTTGAGAATTAAGATAGTAAGATGTCTATCTAATAATATGTTAATTCATCAAACCATATTGGTTTAATTTAGCAAACCGAATTGGTTAATTCAGTAAACCGAATTTGTTAATTCAGCAAACTGGATTCGTTAATCCAGCATGCTGAATTATAAAGTCCAGGGAATTGAATTGTGGTATGAGATTAAATTACATGTTAAATTTGAATGTTAACGCATATATGTTGAAGTATAAAATGTAAACCAAGGAAGAATAATTTAAAGTTTTATTCAGATAATGCCGCCAAGAAGAGAACCATGAAACCGAAGGGAAGAGAGGTCCGTTAATAATGAAGAAGGTAACACAAACTCGATGCAAGACTTTATAAATATGTTAGCAGAGGCAATGCAGAATAGAGCTCCAGCCGCGAGAAATCAGCCAAGTAATGGGTTTGGCAAAATTCAAGGACTTTAAAGTAGTAGGACCGCCAGAATTTAGAGGGACAACTGACCCTATCGAAGCTCAAACTTGGGCGAAGGAGATGGAAAAAGCATTCATTATCGCTAGAGTTGCAGAGGAGTAAAAGACAGTTTTTGCTACTTATTTGATGAAAGGAGAGGTGAACTTCTGGTGGGAGTCGAACCAGAACATAGCCAGAGAAGGAGTAGTAACATAGGAGATATTTAAAGAATTATTTTTCGAAAATTATTTTCCACGAAGCATACAAGGAAGAATGGAAGTTAAGTTTTTGGAGTTGAAGCAAGAAAACATGTCAGTAGCTGAATACGCCGCCAAGTTCAACGAGTTAGCTAGGTTTGCACCACATCAGGTGGACACCGAGGAACGAAAAAGCGCGACGTTTTGAGATCGGACTGAAACCGTGGATATTCAACAAAGTAGCTGTGTTGCAGATTTATTCATTTTCGACCCTGTTAGAAAAAGCAATTATCACCGAGGGGAGAAGTGAAGCCGTATCCAAATACAACCAAGAACAAAAGAAGAAAAAGATGGAATGAGGTAATAGGGGAGATAGTAGTGGAGGCAGTAACTCCAACAAGCGTAAGTGGAACGATAACATTCAATCAGGAAATAAGTCAGGAGATGGTAGGAAGAGAGGTGAACTGTGTACAAATTATGGGAAGAATCATCAGGGAGTCTATCTGAAGGGCAAGAGCGTATGTTATAACTGTGGCCAAGAGGGACACATATCTCCCAACTATCCCAGTCCGAAGAAATTGCAAGGTTGTTTCTCGTGTGGATCACCAGACCACCATAGCCGTAATTGTCCCAAAGAAGAATGCAGAGAAAGGAAGCAACAACAGAGGAAACATCAGTGGGACGTTAATGATCAAAGGATCAGCTTAGTCAGGAAGACCAACGACACGCACGTTTAACATGACGGTTCAGGATGCAAGTGGCTGCGAAGGAAGTGGTGACAGGTAAAATTCTACTCAGTAATATAATTGCATACGTATTATTTGATAGGTAACACTGTGAGGTGATGTCCATTTACCGATATGAGTCACAGTCAGGTTTGGTATAGCACCATGAAAGTCACAAGTTAGTATGACGCATGTAGAAATGAAGAAATTGATGATACAACTTTAAAAAGTTATTAGAAAACGAATATAGTTATAAGTCATGGCAAGTCAAATGAGACTTGAGTTAAGACTTATGTGGAAAAATGTATGTTACTAATTGTTAGTAGGTCTCACTAATAGTTATTTAAATTAGTGGACTAACCTAAGAGTGTTAGTATTAAACAATTGACAAGATAGTAAGTTAATTAAATATTCAATTTACTTGAATATAGCAAGTCTAATTGGGTTATGAAAATAAAGTATAATTATAAATATAATAAAATGTGTATTAGTCCTAGTAATATAAATTATTAATGGACTAATTCATTTAGTATTTAATCAAGCCCATTTAATTAGTTTTATTGTGGACTTGAAGGATTATTATATAAAGTGGGTAAGTAACCCATTAGAATTTAATTAAACCACATATAGAGAGCTCAATAATTTATTAAATTAGTAGCCCAAAATTGGTAGAAAGTAAACTTGATTTTTCAAGTAGCCTAAACTAAGTGTATTCAAGCCCAAAAAGAATTAAGTAATGGCCCAATTTTTGACCCAATAAAGGAGGGACTTTTTAGTCATTTGAGCAAGTGAATTAGTAATTAAAATAAAACTAAAATTTGAAGGAAAATGGTCTAGGTGGCCGGCTATATGGTACCACATGTGATGAGTTGTTCATTTTTTTGCTAGCTTGCTTAATAGAGTGGAGAAAGTAGTACAAGTAATAATTAATGCCCATCACCAAGTTGTCACATGAGTGTACTTACTAATCATGGAGAAATGGATAAATACAATACATGTATCTATTGATTTTGTAAGAAATGAGTTGGTATAGCAAAGTGGTCTCTTATTCATCTTCATTTTCTTAGTAAACTAGAGAGAGAAAATAGAGAGTAAAAATAATATCAAGGGGAGATAGAGAGAGAGAGGCCCCACGACCAAGGGAGAGAAGAAAGAGGGAGAGATTTATCAAGTTTCAAAATTCCATAGCCATCTTGGAAGGAAGAAGGAGAAAGGAAATCAAGCCTAGAAGGTATAAAAACTTCTCTAAAAACCCTAAAAACCCTAATCATGGGTGTAATTTTATTTTAAAAATTTGAAATTTATGTGTTATATATTTAGAATCAAGTTAAATATATTTATGTTTTTGGATATGTGGTTGTGGTATAAAATGGTATGGGTTTGTGTAGAAAAGAAAAGCTAAAAACTTGAAAACATTTTTACCGACGCACAAACCATAGCTTGTTCGAATAAATTGTGTATTTTAAAATCTATGCATGATATTGTTGGTTTTATTTTTTTTGAGTTTTAAAGGGTAAGTTAAGAAAAGAACCTCATTGTAATCAATGAAAAAGAAGTTAAAATGAGAGAGTTATGTAATGTTTCTCAAAAACACGCTAACTGTTGGTATATTGTCGGAATAGTCTACTTCTGGGCGAGTTTCAATGACTAAAACTTATGTAAATTTAGTGTTTGATGATAGGAAATTATAGTTCGGAAAGATACGAATCCAACGAGTCCGACTAGACCCTAATCCGAGTTGTAGATTTTATTTTATGAGTGTTTCCGTAACGGACCTCAAAACTGGAAATGGGACGAAACCCGCTGACCCCTAGTTGCCATGCAATGTTTTGAACCCTTAGCAAGTGCAATAAATTCCGGTCTTTATACCACTAAAACTATAGGAAGTTGTGTACCTTCTGTCCAAAAAATTGCCGCATTCCGACTTGTAACGAAGAATCTACGAGTAAAATAAAAACGTAGAGTTTTTCCGACAAAAATGGCTAAAATTAGAGATCTATAAACCGGATGATCACAAAATTTTAACTGGGAGTACTTGTTAATATGTATAAGATGCTATCAAAAATTTGGAGTCATCGGGGTTGTGCAAGATAGTGATCATTTTTCTTAGTTTCGAAAGTTAAAACGGACGTGTGAACGATGTTAAAAGAAATTGAAAATTTCCATAAGGAAAGTATTTTGAGTTTGGAATATATGTTCATATGTGTGGCAAGACTTGAAGAAAATAAAAATCGAGTATTAAAAGAGGCTAAATCATTTTTAGGAATACAGGCTTTCCAATCTAGCTTTACTGAATTGAATAGTTAGAATCCAGGTTACTGGATTGTAGGCTAGTTAGAATCCAGGTTGCTGGATTGGGGGGAAACAGTTTGATGAATTGAATAGTGTGAATCCAGGATGCTGGATTAGAGGTCAGTGTGAAATCTAGGATGCTGGGATTGTAATCCAGGTTGGAATCCAGTTTGCTAGATTGGCATCCAGTTTGCTGGATTTGCCATTTAGTTTTGCTGGATTGGGAATCTAGTTTACTGTAATTGAGTATTTAACCTACTGTATCATAAAGAAAAGACTTATAAAATGAAAGACTTAGTGTTAATTTATAAGGTATAAATTAAAGTAGTGGTACAATTGTACTCTTTAATAGGTTGATGTATAGTATCTGGGCTAAACGATTCCTTCAGGGAGCAGAGGCATATACGAACTAGCAACCGATCTAACTCACTGTGAAAACAGTGTAAGACGAGACGGAAACTAGTTTGTTAGTTGTTTGTGGTGAAACCACTCAGCATACTATATTGAATACTGTTAAACACTCGATTGTGTGCTAGTTTTAGAATGCTGAATGGTATATAGTGTTAAAGTGCTATATAATATTTGATTACGTGCTTAAATATCAGAAGTGATATTATAAGGTATAATATGATTGGCTGATTAGAAAATCAATCTTATGACTTATAGGGTCTTGCGAAAGAAGTTAAATTAAATTGCGTAGCAGTAGGTCAACGATCAAGGCAAGTTTCCTAACCCTAAACTTCTTACATTTATTGCAAGTTTCCCAACTCAAACTTGAGGTTATATTATATTTCAAGCATGCTAGTGGATTAATTATTGACAATTATTCCACATCTATGATTATTGATATTCACACTTTGTGCAATTGATTTCTTGTTCTATTGTTTGAACTGAGAAATAATTAGAGTTCTTTATTCATAAATTGTTTATGAGCCATGTCTCAGCTTAGTTGTGTCAAGCTGGACCAAATAACTATTTATTAGCCATGTCTTAGCTAGTTGTTTTCGGCTAGACTAATGTTAAATTGATATCGCATAAAACGTTCTATTATTTGAACTAATTTGTTTATTAAAGATATATGCCATTTGATTCGTCTAGATCAAAATTGATATAATATGTTGAACTCAAAGTATTTCTTTAAAAACTATCCAAAACCATATTGAATGTGGTAACGGACTCATGATGTAAGATTGAGATGAACAACTGAAAAATAAATCAGGAGAAATTTTATTGTCGGTAACCCTCCGACCGCGCAGCTATGTTTGAGAATTATGCATAATCTCGGGTACAATAAGGCTGATCACCTTACGTACTTGCAGAAGAGTAAAGATTAGTTTTTAATAGCTAACTTTTACTCTTGAGGTAGTCAGTAATAATAATAACTGATGATTCCTCTAGCAGTTCTTGATCCATTTGTGGATCACTCGACATGAAATCTGGGAATAACCCTATGTATTGAATACTATTACAGAATTGCTAATCCTTCATAACAAATTGAATATTATTGAATCTTCGAAAGAATTTAACTCTTTCATTCTTGATGTATTGTTCAGCTATTTTGAAATCTTTTTGATTATTGATGAAGTTTTATAAAAGTTAAAACTCCTTCTGTTCATGATATGTACCCTTTATTGTACTCTTAAATTGCTGAGCAAACTCGTTGCTCACCCTTGCTTCAATAAAACATTTCAGCTAAAGTCGAGGTAAGCAGAGGGTTCTAATAAGGATAAAGGCAAAGCGAAGGCTACCGAGTAGTATCAAGTTGTTTAATGATTATTATATTATAATTTTTGCTTAAGTCTTTTTGTATTAATAGACATGTAATGTTAAGGTTAGTTAACCTGGAATGACGATGATATAACTATGTTTTAATGTATGTTTTTATTAAGGTAATGTAATGAATAATATAATTCATGCATGAATGGGTAGTTAGATGAGATGTGTATGTTGTACCGTGAGCACCGAATCTGAGGTCCAAGGGACCTGGAATTTAGGTGCGTCACAGGTTGGGTATCAGAGCTGTAGGTTATAAACCTTAGGTGGGGGGAAAAGCCTTAGGAATATAACCGTAAGAAAGATAGAAAAAACTCATTTAGAGTTCTAAGTGATGAATTGAGGGGAATTCATCAATAGTAAGATGTTGATATTTAGTAGTTATGAATGGTGTTTTATTAGTAATGTACTAATAAAGTTGTTTAAAACTGATTGAAGGATGTCAGGAGATGATGAGATTAAAGGAACTCAAGTTGTTGCTGAGGAATTAGCAGTTGCACCAATGCCGTTAGCTGAGGTGGCAGTTCAGTGGGTGATAGTTGAAGAAGTTTTTAAAAGATGAACCTATGGTAAATCTAGGGAAGCGATCATGACGAGTACCCTGAAATGGAACTGAGTTGAAGATGAAGAAGTAGATTCCAAAAGTGGCTAAGGTAGAGCCAGAAATAGGAGGTAGAAGATGGAGGAAAAAGGCAGAGTAGTAGTCGTAGATGGTCAAAACATCAGTTTGAAGTTCAAGAACTAAGGAATAAGGTGTTTTACCTGGAGGAAATGTGGAAGATGGAAAGTGCATTGCGGGAAATGGCAGAAGAACGAAATGAACTGAAAATGCAGATTAAGAAAAATGGGGGTGGAATGCAGTAAGATGAAAAAAGGAGAAGAATAATAAAAGGAAAAGGGACAACGATAAGTGACAGTAAACTCAGGGAACCAGCAAGGAAACTCACAGCCGAAGAAGAAGGCATGTATTAACTGCGGAAAAGAAAACATTTTGGGGAATGTATGAAGGGTAAAAAGGTGTGCTATAATTGCGGACAAGCAGGGCATATCATGATATGTACCCTTTATTATACTCTTATCTTGCTGAGCAAAACTCGGTGCTCACCCTTGCTTCAATAAAACATTTCAGCTAAAGCCGAGGTAGCAGAGGGTTCTAATAAGGACAAAGGGCAAAGCGAAGGGTGACCGAGTAGTATCAAGTTGTTTAATAATTATTATATTATAATTTTGCTTAAGCAGTCTTTTGTATTAATAGACATGTAATGTTAAGGTTAGTTTAACCTAGGATGACGATGATATAACTATGTTTTAATGTATGTTTTTATTAAGGTAATGTAATGAATGATATAATTCATGCATGAATGGGTAGTTAGATGAGATGTGTATGTTGTATCGCGAGCACCGAATCTGGGGTTCAAGGGACCTAGATTTAGGGGCGTCACAGACAAGCTCAAAATAATCACTCTCTACGATCCATCAAGACTCTAGACCCTGCATTAAAGACAAAGGTCGTAAAACAGGAAAGTTCAGCAAGATCGAAGTGATCGTAGAGCTGAGTCTAAGATAATAGAAGCACTCAAGCAGTCTCAGCGAAACAAAGCAAAAAAGGATCATAGAGCAGCACTCTATGACAAAAGGAAAAATGTCTGAAGATTAAGTAGAGCAGTCCTCTACATCAAAGGTGCCACAACAAACAAGAAAATCATAGAAGCAGTCCTCTATGACACAACAGCAGAGCCAACACCTAAAGAAACATAGAGCAGTCCTCTATGGTAAGCACACTATAGTAATGGGCTCAACAAAGATCATAAATGCTATGCTCTAGAATGAAAAAGCTAAATAGAGATCACAGAGCATAAGGAAGCACAGACTACAGTAAAGTGAGAATCACACCAAAGCACAATGCAAGTACAGTCAGCCACTCTACGAACTGCAAGAGAGCACAAGGCCACAACTGAAGGTAGCAGGTAAACTCTACGACCAAAGGCAACAGTCTTCAGTTAGAAGCAAGCAGTTCACTTTACGATCAAAGATACAAGCTACACCTAAGATGATCGTAGAGCAAGTAAGAAAGTGCCAGCTAGATTAATAATAATTAGCTATTCCAAGATGAGCGACTGAATAAATAAAGGAGTATAATATTAACCAATTTTGAGTGGAGCTCAAACAGTCATATCTGCAGGCAGTCAACAAACAGCGCATGTGACTCCACTATCTTGGTACCAGCTAATGGATACTGACTCAGCCATCACTAGCAGACTTAGGGAAGTAAAATACTCAGTGATACAATAAACAAGTCTGCAGAAAGTTAGTCTCCAACGGAAAAAAGTGCAACGGGAAGATATCAACGGCAAGCTTCCCAACGAGAAGAAAATGGTAGAACTACAAAAGAGAAAACAACACTCCGAATGTGAGTGTGTTGGTATGCCAGTAAGCAAGAGAGCAAGAACATCAACTATACAATCAGGTAGAAGCTTCATTGTAACAATGAAGTATGCCAAAAAGGCTGGCATATGAGCTAAGAGTCGAATGACCAAGAAGCCAAGATCTAGAGT
This sequence comes from Aralia elata, assembly GCA_034770075.1. NCBI lineage: Eukaryota > Viridiplantae > Streptophyta > Magnoliopsida > Apiales > Araliaceae > Aralia > Aralia elata. The sequence goes on from CM068378.1 coordinate 41,499,272, forward strand.
AACCAAATCCAGAATGAACAACTCTATGATCAAGCAAGGAACACTATGTGCTGAATAGATAAAGAAGTGACTTGGACAAGTCAACCAGTGTTCAATGGAAGTGATCATCTGCATCTGCTATGTACCAGAAGAAGGAAGGGCTTAAGCGCGACCATCATCAGCAGCATAGCATCTAGTGTGACGAACGAGATTTTAATAATTTAATTTAAATATTTATTGAATTAAATAAATATTTTTTTATGATTTAACTATTGAATTAATTGATTAATTGATGAGATTGTGCTAGATTAATTTAATTATATGTGTTACATTAGTTAAATTAATGTTGAGAATTATTTATATTCAAAGTATGTATTTAATTGAGCTTATTCGATTAAATGCATTATTTAAATAAGTATAATGTTATTTCTAATTAATTAATAATTAATTAGAGATTGAATAATTTGTCATGATCAATAAATGAGAATTTTTAATTATGTGACTATGTGACTATGTGATTTAATGTGATATTATTCTATTTTATTTAATTGATTTAAATGAGATTATTTGATTGATTAAATATAATGAACATGAGCTATATTATAAGCAATTTATTAAAATAAATTAGAAGGGAGGAATAAAATGAGTATCCAAACAAGGCCTTAATGGGAGTTGGTTCCCAGTTATTAACTGACACCATGTTCTGCCATCTAATTTTTCACGTATTATTATTATACCGATCATTCTATCAACAGTTTCTAAAAGTTTATACAGAAATTAAGAGAGAGAAATTGAGAGAAATTAGAGAATTGAGAAGAAGTTCCATTCAATTGTTGGCATAATCCAAGCACTAATCAAGGTAATTCCTTGATTTTAGACTTTAATTTATGTTCTTATGAGATTTTTATTCCATGAAGGTATATTTCAAGTTTTCCTGTAAAGAAAATTCTATGGTTTAAATTGTTAATAAAATTGATTGTAAGATGTTTGTAAGCATGAATAAATGTATTTTGTATAATTTATATGGGATTTAGAGTAATTAAATCCATAAAATTACGTTTATATGAGAGTTTTAGAAACTTACAGAGTAGTTATGTATGAATATGAACCATATGTATGAAATTGATACTTGTTTCGCATGATTATTGGTTAAATAGATCGCTAATTATGTTTATGCATGTAAAAACGAAGAAAACAAGAGTTAAACGGATTGAATTGATCAAGAAACGAATTTTACAGTGATTAATTTTGTTAACTGTATCAAAACTTGATAATACAGTATGAACAGTTAAATTTTAGCATTTTTTAATTGGGTTGTTTTAGGTTGTCTGTGATGTTAAAATTTACTGTATATGGAATCGATTTTGATTTTTATACCATATATGATAATTGGGTAGTGATTTAATCGGTGAATTGTGAAAAACTTTGGGCCAAATTTGGCATTTTTCTGCGTTCTTCGCCGCGAACTGCAGAATCTGGATGTCGAGTTCTTCTCGCCCCGGCGAGCTCAATGAACTGCATTTGTCTCGCACCGGCGGGAGCTCGCCCCGGCGAGCTCATTGAACTGAGTTTTTCTCATCCCAGCGAAGTCTCGCCCCGGCGAGAAAACTGTAAAGGAATTTCTCACCCCGATGAAGTCTCGCCCCGGTGAGAAATTTTGTGAAGGAATTCTCGCCCTGGCGAGCTCAGTGCAGGAAGTGTTTAAAATTTTTCTTTCTTTGTAGTTATACTATGTCACCCTATGCATGTTTAAAACATAGATTAAAGTGTTGAATGAATACCAAGATGGTTGAGTTGGATGCCAAGCATATACTTACTGATTATAAAACATAAAGATTGATGAACTCTAACTTAACGTTGAGTTTTTAGGAATTTTTTTTTAGTATGATATTGCTATAAATAAGGCTTACAACTTCTAAAAGTGAGTCTGATAACCAGAAAATAATTGAGATATTAAAATAAACTTGGATGAGAGTGCATCCTGAAGTGATAATACTATTGTGGCAAATCATCGTTACTGCTTTATAAACGGAATGTGTAGGTTTGCTTTCTAAGTGTTTGCTATGTGACTAATAGAATGTTGTGCATGATTATATATCGTGTAGGATACGTGAAGTGCAGATAAGTATAGGCTAATTATGGTAATTGGTAATCTACATACCAAGCAAGTTCTTTCAGTTCCTATTTGTTATGTGAACTAAATGATTGATTATTTTAAATCTATGATATAAAAGCATGATGAATTTTATATGTTGTATGTGCGAAACGACAAAGTCAATTTATGACTACGTTCGTTGAGTTAGAATGTTGATTGAGTTATGGAGCTCAATTAATACTTGGTAACTGATGTACAAGCATGTATAATATGCTAGAATTATAATGTTTATGATTGTATAAAACTGAGCATGTTGTTTATTTGCTACATGATGCATGAAAAAGTGTTAGATCTTGCTGAGCTGTCGAGCTCATTCTTACAAATAACCACTTTTGTAGGTTAAAGATTCAAGGTAACGTTATGTGCTACCCAAATGATATGGATCAAAATGATGCATGAAGATTAAATATTATAGTTGAAATTATTACCTGAATTATGTTAAGTTTTCGATGAATGTATTTATGTTGAGTTGTAAAGTTTGTATCGAGGTGTAAACTTTTATAATAAGTTTCGACAAGGCGAATCATGATATTAACACGAATTCTAAGATATTTAGATGTAAAGGTTGAAAATTTTGGGATCGAGAATGATTTGTAATAGAAAAGTTTAAAATTGTTCCGCATTTTATTAAGTTTAACATTAAATAATGTTGTAAGGTTAGAATGAGAATGTATTGCTAATGACCGATGTGGAGAGTTGAAGTGTATGAATTTTGGGGTCGTTACATCCAGAGGAAGATCACCATCAGCTGTCAAGTACTAGAAGATGAAGGAGATCAAAGTTCATCTTGGGAGCACAACCCAACAAATTACCAACACACCAAAGAGGGCGAGGTGTCCTTGTTTTAAGTAGCTAAACAAAGTCAAGTCTGCTGGACTTGCTGAGTACCGGAGGGTACAAGAGATTCTAAGTCTGCTGGGCTTAGTCTACAGGTTCCAAGGCTGCTTGCCTTGAAGGGTTCTTTGGTGAACTAGGTTTCTAAGTTTGCTGGACTTGAAGAGGGTTCATAGGATCCTTGTCCGAGGGACTAAAAATAACTCAAGTCTGCGGGACTCAAGAGGGGTCAGAGGATCCATGTCTGTGGGACTTGAGGAGGGTCATAGGATCCTTGCCTTTGTGGCTAAAAATAACTTTTTGTCTGCTTGACTTGAGGAGGGCGTAGAGTCCTTGTCTTTGTGACTAAAACATTTAGTGGATTCTGACTTGTTGAAGTAGAAGAGTGGAGTAGGAGTTATTCAGTCTCCGAACCAATTAAAATCTCCTGTGTTATTTATTTACTGTCATTTACTTTATGCTAAATGAACTGCTATATCTGTTATCAACCATACCATAGATTTGTATATTGAACTGAGATTATGCTTGTATCTATGAAGGGGTGATTAATGATTATTCCGCTGTGCATAAATTGATTCTCTATTTCATAATTGTTATACTTTCATTAATAAGTGAAAAAGTTTTAGAGGATCTATTCAACCCCCTTCTAAGATCCACTTTGTGTCCCCGGGAACCAACAATTAGTATCAGAGTGGGTTCTCATGAATATGTTAAAGCTAAATGCTTTGAGTAGATCAATGCCACAAAGTTAGATCAGTTCTAAGTCTAGGTATTGGTTGACAAAACAATGAGCTAACAAGTTGAAAATTGTATATGCATGAAAAAACTATCCTAAGCTATCCAGGCTATCCCATGGGCTTAAATGGAAAAACTCATCATCACCAGGCATGCTGATGTCACTGAGCATATCGATCATCTCATAAGGAGGAAGTAGACAGATGCAGCAAAGAACGAAGATATTCCTCCATTAAAAAGAGAATCTGCATCTCCACCCAAGATGTTGTGAAGTCCTACGAAGGATGATCAAGGGATTATCTAAAGGATAATGTGCCGTCATCAATGCACTTACAACGACTCCATATGCTTCTCAACACTTATGACATATTCCCACTCTACAAGATATGAACACAGAGGTTCATTCAAGCGCATCAATGATTATGGGATGTCATAACTAACCAAGTGCAGAATTCAAAGATGTGCTCAAAGTATCAATCAATGCAGCACAATAAAGGAACGAATGATGAGACCAGCAATGACCTGAGGGAGTTCATCTAACAAAAGAAATGCAATCACTACAAGCAGCACCACTGACTGTCAAGAAATTGAACATCAGTGAGGTATCTATCTTTGTCTCCCTAAAAATGCAAATGTCTCTAACTATATTGCATAACTGCGTGTCTTCATACTTCAGTAAGCATATCAAGAAATCATTTTTTTCAAAAGGAAAAAGAAAGAAAGTGAGAATAATGGATTATTAAATCACTTCGCTGTCTGTTCATATTTGAGGCTGGAAATAAAACCCTTGAGATGAATATCTGAAGTCTCTACAAATAGAGTCTTTTGCTATCTTATTGCTAAATGAGTATAACCATGCTTAAACTGTTTCGCAATTGCTGTTGTGTGTACTGGTAAAGACTCATAATTATTTTATCTTGCTATTGAGAGTTTATTTTTAGAAGTGGAAAACCAAGTGTTCTGGGATTGTAATCTGTAATAATCACCTCAAGCTATTTTGCATCCTACCTTAGTCCTTACATCCTATTTGATGAGTAGTGCATTACTTCATGATCTAAGTCTTTGATAAGTCATAGAGTGTAGTTATGTCTGCAGTTGTGCATTGAAGGATTGTAGAGACTAATCAACTTTACGAACCATCTATGTACAACTCACAGAACTGACCACCACTCTACTAAGGTTCAAACACTTAGAACAAGATGCAAGCAATTACTCATCTAAGGAGAAGGATTGAGGACTCACATCCGCTTTAAAATCATGTTTTCTCTCTCACACACACACTGTGATATAGCATTGCCATCTCATTTAAGTTGCATATAAATTATGAAACCACAGTCTGGAAAAGACTTGAGCTTTCAAAAGAACTAATCCAGCAGGACCCAAAGAACTTTGGGTACCAAGTTTAGAAATTGAGTTAACATGCAGGTATCATGATTGCTCTGTCCTTACTCAAGCACATTCAAGGAAGAAGTTAGAAAAAGGATGATCCTCATCAACAAACTCCTTGGCAAACGGCAAAGGCTTGATTCTCCAGTAAATCCCTCTCAAAAATTGGAGCTTCCATACAGTATATTAAAGCTCCTCAAGAAGCAATACAAAAACCAGGTCTTTCATCAACTCTACGATCTCAGTGTGAATGGAAGGATCGTAGAGTAGCCAAGGGCACAAGACTTTAACATCAGCATTACAAGAGTAATACAAAGGAAAGGATCGTAGAGTAACCAGTGCGAAAGAGAATGCTCTACGACCAGATGAAGAAAGATGGACTTTCATCTAAAAGTGGAAGTATCAACTATGGGGGAGCAACAATCTGATAAGTTCAGCAATGCTCAATTTGATAAGGAGTCAGGGAAATTGAAGAGATGAAGAAAGTGAAGCTGCAAGATGGAAAGAGTCACAAAGCTACAGCCTTGGGTGCAAAAGAAAGTATTTGAGCCTAACAAAGGGCATGTAAGTATGCAGGGTCAAAAATTCTCCTGCAGGTTAAGAGACAAATCAAGTCCTTGGATCTCAACTGGTTCTTGACTCCAAGAGGCGCAAATGAAGCTCCTAATAAATTCCTTAAGAAGTGACACTCCATCATACACAACCCTGTCCCAGAGCTCAAAGTCTCAAAAAACTCTAATGCCATGATGAAAAAACTCAAATGATTCCTCATCCAAAAAATCCCCTAAACTCTAACGACTGTTAAAACCAGTGCGGTCCAGCCTATACTATTCAAAGTCCGTCAGAGTGCATTATGATTGAACATCCATGATGCCGTCAGAGCATGTTGACGTCTGATGACCCACAGCCTACTAATAATAAAAATAAACACTAACTTCCCATTAACCTATTCATATCTAATCAAACCCAAAAAGTAAAAGTGAGGACATTCTATACAACCATAATCCAAATAGTTTTCATTTTTCCAGATAAGTGCCTCAGAGACAAATACCAAACCCCTAACAGTTTACTAAAACCTAGACGGCCTGCCCTTTCTGAGCTTCCTTAGTCCTGTACGAAAGACCTAAATAAGAATGCATCACCAACACTAGCTCTCCAGAGCTTAAAAGTGTAAAAGAAACAAAGGAGAAAGGCTAATTCCCTTAGAAGAGAGTTGATCATGAGGCTCTCTAGAAGAAAAATAAGCTGGTCCTTAGGGAAAAAATCTTCACCTAGCAAATAACTCTGCTTTATACTACACAGATCAAATACAAAGGCATGTAGAGCGTCCATCAACGGAGGTCAAGAGAAAAACAAGTTTTCCTTCAAGGATTACTTGCTCTAGAAAGAAGCCACTACAAGCCTAAATGGAAGATTCTCTCTATCAAGATCTGCAAGGATAAGTGCAAAACAACATATTGGGTAGCAGTTAAGTATGACAAAGCCTTATTCTTAAAGAAGACATGTTCATAGAGTAAAAGGGTAATGGACATCAAGTCCACTCTACGAAAACAGGCTAAGTCAAGAAGTTAAAAGGACATGGGCCACGCTCAATAGTAACTGATGTGCAGCAGTTATAGAAGTTTTCAATGCAGTTTGCCCACGTTTCAGCAAATGGGTTTTTTCTCTCACAAAACGTGTACTCTTGACAAAAAGAGGGGAACTCTGATAATAAGTAAGATTTTAAATACTGACGTATTGGCTCTTCCTATCAGTTTATCACATATAGTTCCTCCTCATAAATTCATTGTGTTGATCTCTTCAAAACTCTAGAACCATCCAAATCTTCAGTAAAACCAAAACCCAGCGACCGTCCAGAAGCTCCATAACCCTTATTAATATCCACTTTAAATCCATCTCCATCCTTAGTCAAGTATCCTTTTCTCTCTCCAAAAAACCCTCATTATGTAAAACTGTCAAGTGTGTGTCATAGTATTTCAACTTGGGTTTCGACAAAAATTTGGAGAATTAGATGAGAAATTCAAGGAGATTCTAGAAGTTTTGAAGT